>NC_069426.1:45843279-45897386 GCF_026875155.1 Cherax quadricarinatus | reverse complement strand
CCCCCGGGCCCCCAAAACTCCATGTTTCTGAACGGGTCTTGCCCATATAGTTCGGATATGAGAGGTATCACTGTACTTATTGTTTAAAATCAATACCTTTTTTTTGAAGACCCAGCACACTTTATCAGGGGGAAAGGGTGGAAAACCCCGGGAAAGGGGAGCTCCCATGTTAAGTAGAAGATAAGTCCCAAAAAGAATTGGAACTTTTTTCATATTCATTAGGCTGCTGGGTCCAACCTTAAAAGGGACAAAACAAAAAAGTTCTTTGGCGATTCATAATTAATTTTTTACGTCTTAGATAATGGACAGTTAAGAAATTTTTGCACAGTACAGTTTTTTTTTTTTATTTAAAACATTACAATACAAGGGGGAAATTATAAAAAAAGGTACACAAAGAAATTTAAACCCCCAAATTCCCAATTTCCCCTTTAAAAAAAATGATTACCCCAGAAAACAGTTTTGTAAATTTTGCAAACCAACAAAATGTTAAACAAAGCTGCGGGTACAAGGGTTACGGAGTTTAAAATTTCCCCTTTTCCCCTTTGGTGTCCCATGAAGTACAAAGCTCAATTAAAAATGCTGAAAATTAAAAATACGCAGCACAGTACAGAGAAGCAACATTTTTTGCTCATATGAAACACTTTTTTGCATAAATAAAAACCTCTCCCCTACATCCCACCCCTAAGAGGTATGCAAAAGAGTACAGTATTGTTTTTTTCATAAAACCTCACTTTGATGTCTGTAAGGTCATCATTGTTGGGAAAGGGGTGTTGTAATGCAGCTCCAGTCCAACACGGGCAATGTACAGTGGAACATTAACGAAATTTTGGGGAGTCTGGAATAGGATTTTGTGGAGTTACCAAAAGTTTTATTCAGAAGGCTGAAAAATTTTTCTGGTGGTTGGGGACTTTTAGAGAAATGGAAAAAAAAAATTTAGGATGACAAGTGGGGTGAAAATCAGGGCTAGGAAAAAGGGGGAGGGGGCATCCTAGGGAAGGGGGGGAAATTTAAAAGGTTTTGGTTTCCAAGGGATTTAACGGGTTTACCTAGTTTTCCGGATTTTAGGGGAATTTCGGGGAAACCTCCTGGGGCCCATCGGGAACCCAATCAGGGGATAAACCATCCCAGTTGTTTTAGGGCCGCCGCACTGTGTTGCCAAGAAGTTTTCGGTACACTTAGGCCCCCTGTCCGGGCCCTGAAGGCCAGGTCAGGTAATCCCCTTTAGAGTAGCAATTTGAAATCTTTCCCACATTTTTAGCCTTAGTGTACTGTGGGTGTTTTAGGGTAATTTGCATTCCTCAGCCCCCCTTTTTTTTTTTTCTTTTAGAAGAAATTTTTAAATTCATTTAAACCCCCCAGGTTTCCAATGTATTAAATTTTCCCTCTGCCTCTTTTGAAAATCAATCAAGGGTTTTTAATTTCCCAATTTTTAGGTGCCTTTCGATTGGGTCATGAAGTTCCTGTCATCCCAGGTCAAATGTCACCGCCCGAAGGGGGGTTTTGTCCTTTTTGCCAACCAAGAGCAACCGCAATTTTTTGGAAGAGAAAACCATCACCACTTTTCCTAAATAAAAATACATTTTGGGGTGTTTAAAAACCCTGCATTTACACTTTTAAAAGGTCCCCCTTTACTTTTTTTTGATTTTAAATTTGGGAACCTGAAAATTTTTTTTTTGGTTTTTTTGTGAAAGTTTAAATTTTGTTGGGGGTTTTTGTTTTGGTGGTTTTTGGGTTTGGTGTTGGTTGGGTTTTGTGGAGGTTGTGGGTGGTGTATAAAAGGGGGTTATGGGTTAATTTGGGAAAATGGGAGGGAAATTATGGGTTTGGAAAAGTTTTTATATGTGGGGGTTTAATTTTTATATTATTTTATGTTTTGTAAAAGAAGTTGTGTCCCTTTTTTTATTATTTTAAAATTTGGGGGTGTTTTAAAATTTTTTTTTTTTTTTAAAAAGTGTTTTTGTTTATCCCCCCCCCGGCCCCGGGCCATACAGTGACAGGAGAAGCAACCGCCTAAACCTGTGTTCCCCCGGGGTTGTGTAAACTGAGGGGGTATCTAGTGTTGGCTATCCTTTTTTAAACCCCCTAAAAGATTTTATATATGGATTTTGGGCAAACGGCCCTGAGTTTTTGAAATTGCTTTACTGCTACCTTTTGAATAGGGCTATTCTTTTGTTTTTAGTGGTTTTGGGAGACCCCTGTTCCGGCCCCCCTCCAAAAAAATGCTGAAGGCACACGTGGGGGCTTCTTGCAATTCTTGAAAAACACGAGTTCCACGAGCAAGTCATGGCATTCTTTTATTGCCCTTCAAAGCCCCTTGGGGAGTTAGAATATTATCCAAGATTTTTTGAGATGACCAAATTTTGGGTTTCGTTCAAAGAATTCATTTGGATGTCGCCCCAGAGTGGGAAGTGGCTTGCTGAACACTGAGTCATACGGACTTTATATCTCACTCATTTCTTGGCTATCACTTGTAGGGGCCCAAACCCACCTAAGCAGGGGCCCAATACTAGATGTTCTCCCCTTAGTGCCTCCCTTTTTTTTTTCAAAATACTGACCCCCACCAGCACTCTGTGACTCTTTCCCTTTAGTCTGTAGGGGGGAACATCTCTCTCTTTCTATTTTTACATCTTTTTTTTCTTTTTTCAAAATGGAGTGTTTTGAGCATACTCAAAAACACAGAATTCATTTTTTCAGAAAAATTTTTGGGACCGGGGTGTTTTAGGATTTTTTTTCCCAGCTTTTTCTTTTGGACAGGGTTTTACTTATCCCATTATATTTTTTGTATTGAAATTAAATTTTCCCAAAAGAACCTTCATGACGCTCACATTGCTGGTCTGGGCCCTGTGCATACCGTCTGTATACCTCAATTATTTGTATCTGAGGGGAATTGCCCTTTGATACATTTATTTTTACAACAGATGTCCCGTGGGAAAGGCGAGATCCAGCAATTTCAGTCTTTGGGCCCTCTACAATTTGCCGGGTTTTTAAGGTAATTTGTTGCAGAGATTTAATATTTCGGGGTTTGAATTTTCATCTGGCTGCCCTTCCCCCCGGGTGATCTCGCTAAAACACGTTTTTTAAACTCTTCATTTTGGGTGTATCGGTTAAAAACCCCCCTAGATAAGATTTTTGGGGGCGGGAGGGAGATTTTCCCCCAGACAGTGGCAATTTTCTCGATTCCCCTGGAATTGCGGGGAAGTTCTCGGGGCTTTATATCCACAAGACCAAGGGTTTGGTTTAAACTTTACTGCCAAAATAAACTAAAACATTTAAGGGTTTAGAAATTTCTATGCAAATACGACTGTGACATACATGCCAATCCCCCCCTTGTTGCCTGTTTAGTCTGTCGCTTTCCAATAGGATATAACCGGGGATCCACATTTCGTTCGTTGTCATAATGACCTTTTGTGGGTCTGTGAATGCGCAAACATTGCATTTGACTCAGGACAGCCCTTTTTATGTAAGAATTTTTTTTTTTTTTTGACAGCTTTAGACCCTTATGTTTGAAAAACAAATGTCATATTGGGGGAATTTAGGGGGGTTTTTTTTTGCGGCTCAAAAAATCTGTGTTTCTCAGGTAAGGCCAATGTCCGTGCCTCTCTCCAGCTCTTGGGGCGAGTTTTAAGAAAGATGAGATATTGCTTTGAGGGCATGTAACCATGATTTTAAGCAGCTTTTTTGCAAAAAATACTGAATGTGATGAAACGTTTTCCTCATTTTTCAGGCCACCCTCCCTCGTGGGAGAAGGCTGGCTGTTAAAAAAGTGATAACTTTAATTGCCGGGGTTTTTCTTGCGCTTCATTTTTGGCTCTAACTTTAATTCTGAAGGCGGAAAAACAAATTTTCTGAGAGGCACTGCGCCCCCCAATGCAGGTGATAAAAGGACATATGCAAAAAGTTTGCTCCTGATAACATTACGGGTTTTTTTGCTTTACAAAATAATATTGTCCATCAAATTTTTCTGAAAATTCAATTTTTGAAAAATCTGTAAAAATTTATCTTAGGGGAAAATGAGAGTATCACAAACGAATTTTTTTTCTAATGACAAATCATGATTTAAAAAAAAGGGGGACACGACTACTCCCCCTACAAATATTCAAGCATTATCTTTTTATTACACTGCTTTAAAAAAACAAGCCATAAATTTAACAGATAGTAGCCCAAAAAATAGCATAAAAAAAACCCTTTTACATTCCGTAGCACAACAAGAATTAAAACAATCCCTTTTTTCCGAATTCTGAAATTTTAAAAATTTTGAAAACTGAAATTTTTTTTTTGTGGAGTGTGGGCACATCATTTCTACATAACTTCAACGCTGCCACGGGTGGTGTGTTTTACACTGCATCTCCGTTGGGGAAATTTTTTTTTTTTGCTTTTTTTTTTTGTGACTTTTAATTTTATGTGAAAATTTCAAAAAAAGCTGCAATACCCTTATGGGTAAAAGTGAAAAAGAAAAGGAACATCTGACTTTATCAATAATGGAAAATAGAGTTTTTGCAGAAGCTTGACATGGGGGTCAGTGGGCGTCTTTTCAAAGAATATGGTGTTGGGAAAATCACTGTTTATATTTAAAAAAAATAAAAGACAATTACGAAATAATAGTACAGTGACGACCAAAAACAATGAAAATAGAAAACACGCTAGGCAAAAAACGAAGTCTTTACTGTGGCTAATGAGGGATATACAAAGAAGAAATGAACTTAAAGCCCTGACTGGGTTTTGTTGTCATGAAACAAGCAGAATATACCATGAAAACTGAACAAATGAAGGTGAATGCAATTTCGATGGGTTTCTGCAGAATTTTAAGAAGCATAATGTGGAAAATGTCTGAAAAACTGTGGTGAAAAAGCTTTTTGCTGACCCTGAAGCAGCGAAAAAATTACATTGACAAATTTGCCAAGATAATACTGACAAAAAACCTTTGTCCCTGAACAAATTTTACAGTGCTGATGAAACAGCTCCCATTGTGCTAGTTTCCAGAAAAACAAACCACGGCTGAGAAAGCACCAACAGGGTAAAACCCTTTTACTGTTTTGGCTATATTACGTCTTTTCGAGGCACAGTTTTTTACATATATAACTCATAAATCTAGCGCTTTTAAAACAAGCAGGAAAACTGGGACCACATTGAGAGAATGGGGCTGTTGGTCAGTGTGCACCTGTAAAAAAAATCCTGCAGCACCAGGCATAATAAAAAAAAAAAAAACTGACCATTTTTTTTTTTAATTAAAAAGCCCAAATTTGGGTCAATTTTTGTAAAAATATTTTTGGTTTTTCCGTTTTCTTTTGGGCCCTTTGATAAATGGGAAACATAAATTTTAGAAATAGAGGTGATTTTTTTTTGGGTTTTTTAGAAAAAAACCTGAAATGGACCTCAAAGTAGGAAAGTTTGATTTTTTTCTATTTTTAAAATAAACAAATGAAATTTCATTTTCCAAAAAAAAGTCCAAGTAGCCATCTAATATGCAGTCAGAATGAGTTGACTTTTATACAATTTTCAATAATGCAATAGACTGCATAACATAAAATTTCTATTTTTTTTTTGAATAAAAATTTAGAATAGAAAGCAAAGTAGTATCGGGGGGGGCCGGAAAAACTGAGAACAAAGAAAAAGATTTTTGAGCCGGAATTTTCTGCATGTTTTTATTCTGGCCCTATTTTAAATTTTTCAATTTTTTAATTTTCGTGAAAAGGGGCCAAATTTCAAATTTCGACCACATTATTGGGGATTGAAATCGGAAATAGGGGTTTTCTTGACCAAAAACAATAGAAAAAAAAAGGGTTTTTAAAGAAAAAAACAAAGATTTGGTGACGGAAAATAAAAATTAGCAAAAATAGGGCTCAAATTGGAGAAATCGCCGATTTGTAAATACGCCGGGGTTTCTAACTTCACGGAGTTAACCCGCATTTTCTATCAAATTTCGTTTTTTCTGGGGTCATTACAATTTTAAAAAGATTCCTATCATTTCACAAAAAAAAATAATTTTTTTTTTTTTTTTTTTAATTTTTCGAAACCCGGAACACCTCAGGATTTGGGGGTTTCACATCAAGGGGTTAAGGATGAAGGGCAGGTTAAAAAATTTTTTAGGTTTTCCAAGCGCAGGGACACACAAAAGGGGAAGTTGGCATGATTGAAAAGCAAACATCCGAAGTCTGAAAGGGGTGTATACAATTTACCCCTTGCATTATTATGCCAACAAAAGGGACGGGGACCCGGGAAAAGTTTTTCTGAGTGGTCAATAACCACTTTAAACCAGCCACGAGCTCATTGGGGCAAGTTACAGAAGGGAAACTAAAAAAATTTTTTTGTTCCTGGAAACGCCCGCCACCCCCTGGGCCGAACTTTTTTTCGAAAAGAATTTTTGGGATCTACTTTTTCCCCCCAAAATGCATCTGTAAAAAGCCTTGTGCCAAGGAATTTTACCCCCGAAGAGCAAGTGCTGGACCCTGAGTTTCGAACTGCCCAAACTCAAATAAAATGTAAATGATTATTGTAAGTGCTTTTGAAGTGTATTTTTGGGGGGCTGAAACAGACTAACTAATTTACATTATTTTCCTTTTTGGGAACAAATTTTTTTGGTAACGGCACTCTAACAGCCTCCGGAATGAAGAAAGTTCGAAACTCGGGGTACTACCACTGTATAAAGACTATTTTTTAAACTGTATGCTTGCTGCAGTCAACAGAGGAGTAGGAATCCAAGACTTCCTGAAAGAGTTCAGTGTTAAGGATGCCATTTATACAGTTGTTAATGTTTGGAAGGAATGCAGATATATCAACATTAACAAATGCTTGGCACAGACTTTGGCCTAAAACGAAGTTTGATGTAAATGAACCTACAGATGAAGACTTCGAAGGATTTCTGTCACTGACAGAGTGATGATAATCAAACCTTGTAACTTACGCTAAAAGTTTATCAGACAAAAAATGTAAATAAATTACAGGAAGCTGACATCGAAGAAATGCTGATCACTGACAATGATGCACCTGTCGTGGATTCCTTGAGTGATGGTGAAATTGCTGAAATGGTGTTAAATACAAATAAGCATGAGAATAGTAGAGCTGAAGATGATGACACTGAACACAGGTGAAAAGTCCCCATAGACGATATGGTGAAAATGTGTGATCAGTTAATTGATGGCCTTGAATAATGTGCATTTATCAGCGAGCAAGAGATTATGGCCATTTACTCAGTTAAAGAGAGATTGCTTAGACAGAAACCTATGTTAACAAGACAGACGACACTTGAAGAAGTCTTTAAAAATGACATGTCCAATCGTCTTGAGAATTATGTTCCTGGTCTATAATGATCCCATTATTTCATTATAAATATATACTCTATAAATAAACTGTAGTAGTATTTGTAGTCTTTATTAATCCCACTTAGTGTGAGTATTCGTACATTTTTGCTGGAGCGTTAATGTTTGATTATGGGGTGCTGCCCTAGACCCCACCTTCATTATGAAATTCGAAAATTTCTTAAGTTCGAAACTCTACTGGCCCCAAGGGTTTCGGATAAAGCGATGTAGACCTGTACTATGATCTGTTTCTATCTTTAATGTTAATGTAAATAACTGAATTTACTTTACCCCTAATATATCTCCCTTTATTATACATAGTTAAATTACTTACCTGCTTTAACTTTTAAATATAAATAATGCTTACCACAAGGACACCAATGGAAATAAGTCACTTGTCTGATTTTTGTGGGTTATCCTAGGTAATCTACACATATGGTGCTATGTATGATAATCTATGCAACTGTATTTGTGTGTACCTGAACTTGAATAAATTACTTACTTAAACAAAGCACTAGGAGAGTAAAATATATTTATAATTATTTTAAAATTATTAAATGTTTAAAAAATTTGGCTACTGTGTGGATTTTTTCTCTCTCAATACTGTCCACTGAGAATTATTAAATTAAAAAATTAAATGTAATTTGAAAATACATTATGACAAACATAACAGTACCCCAAAGAGATACATGTGTTGCTTATGAACAGCTGCACAAGATCCTGAAAGCTGTAGAGGAATGTGCCCATTGCTCATCCGACGAGTCCTGAAAATAAAATATATATATGGTTAATAAACAGAATACAATATACAGTGGACCCCCGTGTTAACGATATTTTTTCACTCCAGAAGTATGTTCAGGTGCCAGTACTGACCGAATTTGTTCCCATAAGAAATATTGTGAAGTAGATTAGTCCATTTCAGACCCCCAAACATACACGTACAAACGCACTACATAAATACACTTACATAATTGGTCACATTCGGAGGTAATCGTTATGCGGGGGTCCACTGTATTTAAATCTTATTTTTTTAAGATTAAGCAATAATATTAACCTTAATCTGCTAAGAAGGCAATCTCCAAAAATTAACAATGGAAACCTATTAGCATAGAAAATCCTAAGATCTAATCCACTATCATAGATATTTAATTATGAAACAATATGCTCCATAGGTATGTGTGGCATATAATATGTGAGAGTAGTATAAGTATGACTAAAGCTAATTTTAATCATAATTTTTTTTCATAACTGTGTACAATCCAAGATCAAAGATATTTGTATGGAAATTTTTAGTGAAGAGTCACAGAGCTGCTGAGTGGGGCCAATATATCTGAAATACAAAGAAGGCACTAGTCAATGAAATTGCAAAATCGAACTCAAGTTGAAGGAATATTACAGGAGACAAGAATCACAGGAAGAACTAAGTCATAAAGGAAATAAAAAAAAAAAAATACTTCTTCTCTCATGCCAAATCTAAGGGAAAAACAACATCCAGTGTTGGGCCCCTGCTTAGGCGGGATGGAACATACAAAGATGACAGCCAAGAAATGAGCGAGATACTAAAGTCGCAATATGACTCAGTGGGCCACTGCCCAGACTAAGGGTTGACAATCCAAATGAATTCTTTATGAACGAAACCCAAAATTTGGTCATCTGAAAAATCTCGGATATTATCCTAACTCCACAAGACTTTGAAGAGGCAATAAATGACTTGCCCATGTACTCTGCCCAGGCCCAGACTCATGGAACTCCGTGTTTATCAAGAATTGCAAGAAGCCCCTACCGCGTGCCTTCAGTATTTTATGGAGAGGGAGCATGGACACAGGGGTCATCCCACACACTAAAAACAATAAAGCCCCACTCTACAAAGGTGGCAGTAAAGCAATTGCAAAGAACTACAGACTGATAGCACTAACATCCCATATCATAAAAATCTTTGAGAGGGTTCTAAAAACAAGATCGCCAACCACCTAGATACCAATCAATTACACAACCCAGGGCAATAGGGGTTTAGAGCAGGTCGTTCCTGCCTGTCCCAGCCACTGGACCACTATGACAAGGTCCTCGATGCTGTAGAGGATAAACAAAATACAGATGTAGTATACACAGACTTGGGAAAGCTTTTGACAAGCGTGACCATGGTGTAATAGCACACAAAAAGTGTGATAAAAAAATAACAGGAAAAGTTGGTAGATGGATCTATAACTTCCTAACAAATAGAACACAAAGAGTAATAGTAAACAGAGTAAAGTTCCAGGCAGCCACGGTAAAAAGCTCTGTTCCACAAGGCACAGTGCTCGCTCCCATTCTATTCCTCATCCTCATTTCTGACACAGATGTAAGCCATAGCTCCGTGTCTTCCTTTGCAGATGACACCCTGATTACCATGGCAGTAACCTGCATCGAAGACACTGCGAGACTCCAAGCAGACATCAAACAAATCTTTGAATGGGCCACTCAAAACAATATGAAGTTCAACGAGGAGAAATTTCAACTACTCAGATATGGGAAACTTGAGGAAATTAACCCTTAAACTGTCCAAACGTAGATCTATGTCCACGTGCGGGGGGCTCCTAACGTAGATCTATGTTATTTTTACATGCTTTCAAATGGGGAAAATCAAGGTCGGAGCACTGCGCACATGAACGTAGATCTACGTTTGGACAGTTTAAGGGTTAAAAATGTATCAGGGTATATGACAAATTCTAACCATACAATAGAGCGGAAAAGTAATGTGAAGGACCTGGGAGTGATAATGTCAAAGGATCTTGCCTTCAAAGACCACAAAAATGTATCTACCTCATTTGTAGGAAAATGATAATGGATAATGAGAACCTTCAAAAGTAGGGACGCCAAGCCCATGATGATTCTCTTCAAATCGCTTGTGTTCTCTAGGTTGGAATACTGCTGTACACTAACAGCCCTCTTCAAGGCTGGTGACATTGCAGACCTGGAAAGTGTACAAAGAACCTTCCACGCACACAAGTATGATAAGACACCTAAATTACTGGAACGGTTGAAGGTCCTTGTTCTGTAATTCCCTGGAATGCAGGCGGAGAGATACTGTACATGATAATATACACTTGGAAGGTCCTGGAGGGATTGGTACCAAACCTGCACACAAAAATCACTGCCCTATGAAAGCAAAAGACTCGGGAGAAGATGTAACATATACCCCGACGAAACGCTGGGGTAACTAACAAAAAAGGCACAATATCGTGACTGGAACGATACACAAAAAACCCGCACATAAAGAGAGAAGCTTACGACGACGTTTCGTCGTACATCGACGTCGTCGTAAGCTTCTCTCTTTTATGTGCGGGTTATTTGTGTAAAAGCTGGGGTGCCATGAGTACACTGAGAACTAACACAATAAGTGTCCGGGGCCCAAGACTGTTCAACTGCCTCCCAGCATACATAAGGGGGATAACCAACAGACCCCTGGCTGTCATTTAAGAAGGTAACTGAGTTTACTCCAGGTAAACACCAGGCACCTAAAGCCAGTACCTGACCAACTGGGCTGTGGTTCGAATGTGAGCTTGCGTGCAACCAGCAGTAATAGCCTGGTTGACGAGACCCTGATCCACCATGAGGCCTTGTCTCAAACCGAGCTGCAGGGGCATTGACCCCAGAAACCCTCTCCAGGTAAACTCCAGGTAAACTATTACAAAATTATTTTTCACAATTCCAAGTTCATTCTTCAATAATAATGAAAGTTTAACTGAACAATATGCATGGGAAATGCTGAATTTAAGCAATTATAGTCTACTATATAAATTAACAGTTTCAAAAATAATTATTAGTATTAGATTTACATACCATGTATCAAGAAGAGGATCATACATAAAAACATCTATGGCACTATGGTATAAGCACTTGCTTGGTGTCATAAGCGTGTAGGATTCCGAATGAGGCAGCTCCTGAAAAAAATAATAGAAAACCAAAATTTTCTCCAAGTATAAAATTCTTAGTATGTCTTGATTTCTAACTCGCAGTTACTACTTCAAAGATATTTATGAAAAAATTACTGTAAGTACCAGTACTTAAAAAGTAACTTTCAATACTAATATTAAGAAAGCTAACATATAATGTATTTACCATAGTCGAAGGTGCACATTATGACGACTTAAACCTAGGATATCCTAACTTTTATCCAAGCTGCTAATATTGTACATGTCTGATGCCTTAACCTTAAATATCCTTACAATTCCTCCAATGTATTTAAATCCATGGTGTACTGTACTCCTTAGCTTCTGTCTTGAATTTGTTGATGCAACTATTGATTTTTTTAGCTAGTTAGCTGCTTTATATTCGTTCTTTATTGCTTTTTTTTTTTTCAAATAACTAATGATGCCTGGCTGCAGACACTGACTATTAAAAATTGTTTTTATATCTCAGTTTTTATGCCTGACCTATAAAGGGTAAATATTTCTTAATACAAGAAAAAAACGACCCAATTCGTATGGGTCATTCAGCGCTGCCGAACTTACATAAATCTGAGGTATTGGATAATCAGAAATAAAGTGTAAATATGGAAAGTAATGATGGTTTAAAGTGTAGTGTTCATTCTCAGCCTAAAGCTATAATTAGTATAACTACGTATTAAAACTCTTTACCATATAGCCACCCCACACGAAAATCTCTGTCAAAGGCCCACCACACATGTCCAGCTCCCCGGGTGAATAAACTGATACTCTACGGGCTCTGCACGTGGCATTGTTTTAATATGTTTCACTCTAGATATAATTCTATGGCCTGGACACACAAATAATAATAATAAAACAAAATGAAGGGAGGAGAAACTTTTGAGAGAGCAGAGCCACACTGGTGTCGTCATCTACTATCAACACTCACAATTATACTCTCAACAACAAAAAAATGGTTATCCTTCTGACCTCTTGTAATAGATAACTAATTAGTATTATATATCTTGCTGCTAAATGGAAAAAGGATTTAGTCTATCGACTACAGTAGGGCCATTAAGGCTGCTTTGTTGCTGGTTTACAGCCAGACAAGTATAGTTTTAATCACTAAGGTGTAAATGGCCCGGGTGGTACCGACAAACTGTGGAAAGGGATACTTAGTATATTTCAGGAAAATTTATTAAAGGACACATTCCCCCACGATCGTCTTCATCAGTCCTAATAAAGAGTAAGCTATGTAAGGTTCGTCAGGAAACAGGACAAGTGTTGCCTGACACGGGTCTTAGTCATACGATGACCCGCAGCTGGAGTTTTTGGTCATCTGACCGAGGGCCCTTTCCCCTGGCTTACTCCTCCACCCTTTTAAAAATTAGGGGTTTAAAAATTCTATCGATAGAACTCTCCAAGACGTACAGGGTAAGCTAAATAGATTTACATAGACAGTGCAAGTGACCTGAAGCAAAAGTAAGGCGAGGAGGAATTAGATTTTTAGATTTTACCACCGAAGTGGCTATTTATTGTGCATCCCCTATCCATCCTGGGACGGTAGCGCAAGAGCATATGGGAAAACAAAAGGCCTAGGAACTAGGCCCCAAAAAGGGGTTAACAGGTGTACAAATGAGTTTATATCTACAAATCTATAGTTTTACTTTTCTGTTACAAGCAAATTTAGGAAATTTTGCTTAGTATATCGGTATCTCATTTTCATTAATGAGATATCTATTTTTTAATAAGATATCTATTATTTAACTGCATTATCAAATTATGCCGCACTCTGCGACCGAAACACATCTAGTTATTATATTCTAAAGAACGCTAAACTCGTAAGGGTCATACAGCGCCTAGGGGAATGAGGACAGAGAGGATAAGATAAGATAAGATTTCGTTCGGATTTTTAACCCGGAGGGTTAGCCACCCAGGATAACCCAAAAAGTCAGTGCGTCATCGAGGACTGTCTAATTTAAATTTCCTTTGGGGGTCCTTAATCTTGTCCCCCAGGATGCGACCCAACCAGTCGACTAACACCCAGGTACCTATTTGCTGCTAGGTGAACAGGACAATAGGTGTAAGGAAACTGTCGAAATTTTTCCACCCGCCGGGAATCGAACCCGGGCCCTCCGTGTGTGAAGCGGGAGCTTTAGCCACCCAGGCCACCGGCCTGGTGAAATTTCCTGTATCAAGAGCCTCTAACTGCATCAAGGTATCTCCTTGGAGGAGTCATTAAACATATATACCTGACAGAGAAAAGTAGGCGATTTTATTCTGATGTATAACTCGGGAAAATAAGTGCTGTGTTACTATTGGCTGTTTATCTGATCATTTAGAGGTCAGTTAAGCTCCCCCAGAACATTAATACCATGGTTGTATTTTCAATAACACGGTCGTGATGCAAAGGAATATTCCAGCACCGTGTTTTCCCTTTTGCAGATGACACCCAATCTGCATGGCCCATGCCCTCCATTTGCAGACACTGCAAGGCTCCAGGCGGACAGCAACCAAATCTTTCAGTGGGCTGAAAGAAAACAATATGAAGTTCAACGATAAAAAAATTTCAATTACTCAGATATGGTAAACACGAGGAAATTAAATCTTCATCAGAGTACATAACAAATTCTGGCCACAAAATAGAGCGAAACACCAACGTCAAAGACCGGGGAGTGATCATGTCGGAGGATCTCACCTTCAAGGACCAAACATTGTATCAATCGCATCTGCTAGAAAATGACGGGAAATGGATAATGAGAACCTTCAAAACTAGGGGGGCCAAGCCCATGATGACACTTTTTCAGGTCACTTGTTCTATCTAGGCTGGAAATTTGCTGCACACTAACAGCACCTTTCAAGGCAGGTGAAATTGCTGACCTAGAAAATGTACAGAGAACCTTCACGGCACGCATAACGGAGATAAAACACCTCAATTACTGGGAGCACTTGAGGTTCCTAAACCTGTATTCCCCGGAATGCAGGCGGGGGAGATACATGATTATATACACCTGGAAAATCCTAGAGGACTAAATACCGAACTTGCACACGAAAATCACTCACTACGAAGCAAAAGACTTGGCAGACGATGCACCATCCCCCCAATGAAAAGCAGGGGGGTCACTAGCACGTTAAGAGACCATACAATAAGTGTCAGGGGCCCGAGACTGTTTCAACTGCCTCCCAGCATACATAAGGGGATTACCAACAGACCCCTGGCATTCTTCAAGCTGGCACTGGACAAGCACCTAAAGTCGGTTCCTGATCAGCTGGGCTGTGGCCGTACGTTGGTTTTGCATGCAGCCAAACAGCAACACCTGGTTTATCAGGCTCCCGATCCACCAGGAGGCTGGTCCCCAGACCGGGCCGCGGGGCATTGACCCCCGGAACTCCCCTCCAGGTAAACTCCAGGTAAAACCACTGCTGCATTATTTTCAGGCACCCGAGTAGTAGTAGCACGTTCATGAGGGAGGCGCTAAACCCATAGGAGTCACACATTTTATATATATATATATAAATAATATATTTTTTATATATATATATATATAAATATATATATATATATTATAAAAATATATATATATATATATAAAATGCAAAACAAACCCCTGTGAAAGAACAGAGAAATTTCAAGCGCTTTCGTGACTACTCACAAATTTTCAAGGAACTATGAAAGTAAAGAAATCCAAGGAAGGTATATAAGGGTCTGACAAACCTCACTATGAGATCCCACAACAGTTAAACACCTGACGTGCGCTGGCCCCAACTGGACAGGTCCTTCGCAAAAACCCACCAACAAACTATTCTACCCAAGAAAATTTTTAAAAATTATTATTTGTCCAGTGTATTATTAAATTCTTCCCAAATTCTAATTAATTATAAATGGATCTAATTTATAAAAACCCAAAAGGGAAAATATTCATTTTATTGTCAAAATGCTTTTTAGAAACAAGATTCAATTATATTCCTGTCGACCATGGACTTGCTTGATACTACTTTCTCAACTTTTTGAAAACATTTGGATTCAAATTCAAATTCAAAGTTTTTTCTCTATAAAGTTTACAATGTTGAATTTACAGAATTTGGTTGTTGTGTGGTTTCCCATGTAGTTAAATAATGATTACAGATGTCCCACTAGAACGCCTAGCATGGCTAGGCATTTGGGGCAGACTATTTTTAATTCTTTATTTTAAAATATTACAAAATGAGGTAAGTTGTATTATGGCTAAGTGACTAAATACTAGTTTGGAGTTTAGCAATGTGAATGCTTTTGTTTTGGCACAGTACATAGTTTCAGTATTGGAGTATCATAGGATTCATTATTTTAAGATTGAGATTAATATTTCTGTTATGGTCAAATAGGTGAGTGAGTGTAAGTGTGAACCACCAGGTGGGATTTGTGTAGTTAGTTGATGGGGTTATCAGGGAGATAAGATGTTTCTAATGGTAGTTTAAAGGTGATGAATGTCTCTGCAGTTCTAGAGTTCTCAGGTAGGGTGTTCCAGATTTTAGGCCTTTGACATACATTGAATTTTTTTAAAGGTTAGTCGGACACGGGGAATGTCGTAGAGATGTTTGTGTCTGGTGTTATGCCCGTGGGTTCTGTCACAACTATCAAGAAAGCGTTTTTGGTCAAGGTTGATATTGGAGTTTAAGGTCCTGTAGATGTAGATTGCACAGTATAGTGTGGATGAAATGAACAGGGAGTAAGTTTAGATCTATGAAGAGTGGGGGGAGGGTGTTGCCAGGGATGGGATTTTTGTGATTATTCTTTACTGCAGCTTTTTGTTGGGTTTTTATTGGTTAGGTGTGTTGCTGCAGTTTTATCCCAAGCACAAATAGCATAGGAGAGGTATGGATAAATGAGTGGTATAGTGTGAGAAGGGCATTTTGCGGCACGTAGTATCGTATCCTTTGGGGAGGATCCCAACTGTTTTGGATTTCTTTTTTGGTTTTTGTGTTGGATATGGGTGCAGAAATTCAGGTTGTTGTCAAGGTATAGGCCTAGGAATTTGCCCTCATTATGTCTGGTAATTAGAGTGTTGTCGATCTTATTGTTAATTTGTGCATGTCCTGCTCTGCTACCAAACATAATATAGTAGGTTTGTCAGTGTAAGCGCAAGTTTATTGGCTGTCATCCAAGTCGATATTTTGATCAGCTCCTCGTTAACAATGGTGTTGGATGGTTAAAATCTCTTACATGAATAAATAGAGCATTGGAATCTTGTCCAGTTCTAATGCTATATTTATGTTGTTTTAATCTTAGTTCGAGATTTTTACCAGTTTGACCGTAATAAACTTTATCGCAAATTTTACAAGGAATCTTATAGACACATCCATCAGCATTTTGGGGGAATTCTTTATCAAAAGTTTTTTTTACTGTATCAAGATTTTTGAATACAACTTTAATATTAAAAGTCTTAAGAAGAGAAGACATATCAACCAAGTTTTCATGGTAAGGGAGAACCAACATATTTTTAGTTGAATAAGGCTGGTTTGTCCCTTTTTGGATTGTAAAAAGTGTTTCTAGCAACTTTAAAAGATTTATCAATTACATTTCTTGGTATTTTAAATCATTACCTATTTCATAAATTTTGGATATTTCCTCATCTATTAACTCAGGACTACAAATTCGTAAAGCTCTCAAAAACGTTGATGAGAAAACAGACAGTTTGACTCTATTTTGATGCGAAGAATAATAGTGGACATAGGAAACAGTTATTGTAGGTTTTCCGTAAATTTTAAATTTGAGTTCATTATTACCCTTAATAATAAAACATCTAGAAAAGGCAATGAGTTATTTTCTTCATACTCAACAGTAAAGTTTAATAGAATGGACTAAGCTATTAATTTTCCAAGGAAATGGTGTATATCTACATTTTTGGGCATAAGACACAAAATATCATCAACATATCTGAACCATTTAGCTCTATTAGGCAGGATTGTGTTTAAGCAACCTTGTTTCAAAAAATTCCATGTATAGGGTACTAAGAACAGGTGAAAGAGGATTTCCCATTGCCATACCAAACTTCTGAGTGTAAAACTTATCATTAAATACAAATTTTGCATCAACAATGCAAAGTTTAATAAGTTTAATGATAGTAGGAACTGGCAAATCATAGATAAGAAACTTAATAAATCATCAACAGGAACTTTCGTAAACAAGGAAGTAACATCAAAACTAACCATGTTAAAATCATTTAAGTCAGTCAAGGAGCTTAATTTATCAACTAAGTCTATGTTGTTTTTAACATTAAAGTTAGAAATTTTGCCAACAATAGAAAGGACTTAATTTTAAATGAGTTCTTGCTAATTGGCCAGTTTTACATATTCGGCACGACATATATATATATATATATATATATAATATATAAATATATATATATATATATATATATTATATAAATATATATATATATATATATATTTTATATATATGTATATTATATTTTATATATATATATATATATTTATATAATATATATATATATATATATATATATATATATGTATGTATGTATGTATGTATGTATGCAAGACAAGTTTACGGGGAAAGATCTCCCCCTTCCCCCGTGGCTTGTCTGACATTGTTATGATGACAGTGCTCTGTTAGTGTCAGGTAAAGACCCACAAGATATTGCTAATGTTTTAACACTGGAACTGGAGTCCTGCAGCAAATGGTTAGTAGACAACAAACTATCATTACACCTAGGGAAAACTGAAGCCATTCTCTTTGGCACGAAACATAAACTGAGAAGGGTAAATAATTTTAATGTTCAATGTAATGGGGAGCCCATCACTTTGGTTTCATCAGTAAAATATTTGGGAATCCCCTTTGACCCATGCATGTCAGGAGAATTGATAGGGAACAGTGTAGTAAAGAAAGCGAATGCCAGACTGAAGTTCCTGTATAGACAAGCACAGTGTCTACCTACTGAGGCTCGCAGGACCCTATGTCTAGCCCTTATACAATGCCATATGGATTACGCTTGCTCTTCTTGGTACTCTGCCTTGACAAAAAAAACTGAAAGATAGACTGCAAATCACCCAGAACAAAATCGTAAGATTCATCCTGGGGCTGGGACCAAGAGAACATGTGGGCCAGGATGAATTACAGCAGTTGGATATGCTGAATGTTGAAGACAGAGTAAAACAACTGAAGCTAAATCATGTTTATAAAATTGCTCACAAACAATGTCCAGAATATCTTGCTGTCAATTTTGTCAAGGTTGGGAAACCAAAGCAATCATAGTACTAGGGGGAGAGAGCACAACTTTGTAGTACCCACAGTCAGTGGCCAGGCTTCAAACACCCTTTTACTGTACAGCAATAAAGGAATGGAACAGACTACCCGCACCATGTCAAAGCCAGTCATAGCGTGAACCAGTTCAAGAAGAGTGCCAAAAGGTGTCTGATGAATGTAGCTACAGAAAGGGAGGGGAATGATTTTCTATTTTTTAGCTAACATACGTGTAAATTTTACCTTATTCCTTGTAATGACCCTCGTATTGTAGATAGTCCTTAATGACCTTGTGTAGCAGATAGTCTTTTTAGTATGATAATAAGATGTTATCTTCATTGTAGAATAATAAGAAAATATTATAACCTTTATACTATAATAATAAGGTAAAAGGACCCCAATGGAAATAAGTCACTCTGTCTGACTTTTTTGGGTTATCCTAGGTTCTCTACACATATGCTGCTATGTATGATAATTCTATGTAACTGTATTTGTGTATACCTGAATAAACTTACTTACTTACTTACTTACTTACTTATGATCGCCTGTCTGCAACTGTTTTCGCATATACAGTAGACCCTTGAATTTCGTGAAAAATCCGTTCCAGAGAGTCCGCCGAAATTCAGAATTCACGATTTTCAAAACCATTTTCCCATAAGAAATAATGTAAATCAAATTAATCCGTTCCAGACATCCAAAAGTATTAAAAAAATATTTTTTTTACATTAAATGTACATTTTTTCTACACAGAAATCAATGAGACATGAAGAATAAAACAATAATAACTTGACTTATATTTATTGAAGAGTTTTTGATGTGTGGAAGACGAGAGGAGGGAGAGGATGGAAGAGTTTAATATTGTTTGGAAGGGGAATCCCCTTCCATAAAGACTTCATGTACCAAGTACTTTACTGTGGTTACTTACCTTCTTTGTTTTTTAATGCCACTAGGACCAGCTTGAGAGTCCACTGGACCCGTCGCTCAAAAAATTGTCCCGGAAAGGTCTGTTTCTGGCGTTTCTTTAAAATTTGCCTAAAATGAGACAAGACATTGTCATTGAACATGCCGCATACACGGCCTGCAACAGCTTTGTCAGGGTGATGTTCCTCCACAAATCTTTCCATCCTAGTCCACATTGCACACATCTCTTTAATCTCTGAAGAAAGCAACTTCTTCCCTCTCTTCCTCCTCCTCTGAAGCAATTTCCTGAGCTGTGGTCTGCTGCTGTTGCAGATTAAGGTCTAGCAGCATCTTCAGTGATTAGCTATTCATTGTGGTCCTCCACCAACTCTTCCACGTCCTCGCCACTAACCTCCAACCCAATGAGTTCCCCAATGCCACAATAGATTCCACAACTGGCATAGGGTTGTCAGGGTCAGCCTCAAACTCTTCAAAATCTTTGTCGAGGACACATTTTGGCCACAATTTTCTCCATGCAGAGTTCATCGTCCTGGAAGTCACTCCCTGCCAAGCCTTACCTATAAGGTTTATGCAATGGAGGATACTGAAGCGATTTTTCCAGAACTCTTTTAGGGTCAATTCAGTGTCCGATGTTATGTTAAAGCACCTTTGAAACATTGCTTTAGTGTAGAGTTTTTTGAAGTTTGAAATGATCTGCTGGTCCATGGGCTGGAGGAGAGGAATGGTATTAGGGGGCAAGAACTTCACTGTGATGAAAACTCCTTCACCATTTGCTCTTCCAAGTCTGGGGAATGAGCAGGAGCAATGTCCATTACCCAGTGATTACCCCGGTGGGTAATCACCCACCGGGGTGGGATGCTGCCCAGATATATTACCAAACAGTTGTCATGGAAAGAAGCATAACTGAATCTTCCCTCTTGAAACATGAAAGGAATACAGTATACAACTCAAATTATGGGTTATACAATTCGATAATTATTTAGTAGAGTCCATTGTACACGATCTTAAACAATAGTTCTATACAAAATCACAGGATTGTTCATTATGCCAGGTGGGTTGATGGATTGGTGACGCCCGACCAGTGTCTACATACCAAAACTTCAAACCACGTCAGTTATGATGGTTATATAGCGCCTGTAGCTGTTAATGTACCATACAGTGACAAGCACACGAGATAACGTAAGGAGAGGTTAAAGGGTATTAGTAGAGTTTAGATCATAGAAATATTATAGGATAGGCATAGAAGATCCCCCATGTATGGCATATTAACCGACACTGAAAAAAACAGTAGACAATATTTAGGAAGAGATACTTCTAAGTACATCGGTAGAACATTCGAGTACCTCAGAGCAGGTCATTTAAACGGACAAAGAGCACATTGTATTCCTTTCATTATTTGAAAAGGTCACACAGAATAATAGCTATCCATGTCTACAGTATCAGACGAGAAACTTATTTTCTCAAACCACATGACCTGTTATAAACGATTAAGAAAAGCTTGGGGCTGGCTTTTTATATCTTGTAATTTCCTACTTGACATCTCAAAAACCCCTCCTACCGCATTTTGGGTAGTGGGGGGGATGATGGTAGGTGGGGTTGGAACCGACCAGTAACCCAGTCTAAGGGTAACCATGGCCGGTGATACCTACGCTACTCTGAGACCTCTCTCCCTACTTTGGTTGCTCCTTTGCAACATTGCACAGCTTCGTGGTAACAATAATATAAGATATTGCTCGTTGTACTAGTACAGCAACAGGGATTAGAATGAAATTAGCTTAGAGTCATCCACACCATCGTGTGTCGTTGGGTAGCGAGTACAACATCCAGTTCCGCTGGATGCGCTACTCTTAAGGATCGTATGGTCCTGTGGATTAGATTATTATTATTATTATAATCAAGGGGGAAGCGCTAAACCCGGAGGATTATACAGCGCCTGGGGGGGGGGATGTGGAAGGCATTCAGGCTTAATACTGGGAACTGGAGCACAGATCCAATTCCCTAAATCAAGAGCCCCTCACCAACATCAAGGAACCTTCCTTGAGGGGCCAGTGGATTAGAGCGTCATGTGTTTTCGCCCACCATGAGGCAGGCCAAAGCAGCATGGGTTCAAGTCCTTGGCTAGTGCAGTGTTGTTATTGATATGTATACGTACATAAGTCTGACATTTGTCACTACACTCTACATACTTCTATATTCCCTAACTCTCGACAACTTGCTATTACACTCAATAATCACTCACAAAAATGTTAATATATTCTACAACCCTCTACAACATGCTACTATATTTCATAAATCTCTACATGCCACAGCACTCTACAACCATCAACAACATGCCACCGCACTGTACAACCATCAAGAACATGCTACAGCACTCTACAACCATCTACAACATCAACAACATGCTACCGCACTGTACATCAACAACATACCACCGCACTGTACAACCATCAACAACATGCTACCGCACTGTACATCAACAACATACCACCGCACTGTACAACCATCAACAACATGCTACCGCACTGTACATCAACAACATACCACCGCACTGTACAACCATCAACAACATGCTACCGCACTGTACATCAACAACATACCACCGCACTGTACAACCATCAACAACATGCTACCGCACTGTACATCAACAACATACCACCGCACTGTACAACCATCAACAACATACCACCGCACTGTACAACCATCAACAACATGCTACCGCACTGTACATCAACAACATACCACCGCACTGTACAACCATCAACAACATGCTACCACACTGTACATCAACAACATACCACCGCACTGTACAACCATCAACAACATGCTACCGCACTGTACAACATCAACAACATGCTACCGCACTGTACAACCATCAACAACATACCACCGCACTGTACAGCCATCAACAACATACCACCGCACTGTACAACCATCAACAACATACCACCGCACTGTACAACCATCAACAACATGCTACCGCACTGTATAACCATCAACAACATGCTACCGCACTGTACAACCATCAACAACATGCTACCGCACTGTACAACATCAACAACATGCTACCGCACTGTACAACCATCAACAACATACCACCGCACTGTACAGCCATCAACAACATACCACCGCACTGTACAACCATCAACAACATACCACCGCACTGTACAACCATCAACAACATACCACCGCACTGTACAACCATCAACAACATACCACCGCACTGTACAACCATCAACAACATACCACCGCACTGTATAACCATCAACAACATGCTACCGCACTCAACATCAACAACATGCTACCGCACTCTACAACATCAACAACATGCTACCGCACTCTACAACCATCAACAACATGCTACCGCACTCTACAACGTCAACAACATGCTAACGCACTGTACAACATCAACAACATGCTACCGCACTCTACAACCATCAACAACATGCTAACGCACTGTACAACATCAACAACATGCTACTGCACTCTACAACCATCAACAACATGCTACCGCACTCTACAACATCAACAACATGCTACCGCACTCTACAACATCAACAACAGGCTACCGCACTGTACAACCATCAACAACATGCTACCGCACTGTACAACAACATGCTACCACACTCTACAACCATCAACAACATGCTACCGCACTGTACAACATCAACAACATGCTACCACACTCTACAACATCAACAAGCTACCGCACTGTACAACATCAACAACATGCTACCGCACTCTACAACATCAACAACATGCTACTGCACTGTACAACCATCAACAACATGCTACTGCACTCTACAATATCAACAGTTAGTTTAATATGTTTATTATGCACCCCATACCCATCCTGTGGGCGGTAGTCAAAAGATTACAGAGGTACATAATTGGTCCAGGGACTGGACTCCAAAGTTTTGATAGCTGAGCAAGTTACAGAGGTAATGAACTCACAATTTACAAAGGTAATGAACTCACAATTTACAAAGGTAATGAACTCACAATTTACAAAGGTAATGAACTCCAGGTAGGTCTGGTCACAATCATGACAAGTTACAAAGGTATTTACAGATTACAGAGGTACGTAATGGGTCCAGGGACTGGGCCCCCAAAATTTTGATAGCTGAACTAGGTACAAAGGTAATGAGCTCACAAGTTACAAAGGTAATGAATTCTGTAGAATGGTTACTTACGTTTATACATGGCTACAATCATGAACAAATTATAGAGTAATGAGCAATTCACACTTCCACACCCGGTCACAACTGTAGTGAGTTATTGGTGCAAATATTGATTGTTGAGTCACACACACCACACACACACACACACACACACACACACACACACACACACACACACACACACACACACACACACACACACACACACACACACACACACACACGGGCATCCAAGAGTCTGCTTATCTTGTTGGATGCACCATATTATTATTATTATAATCAAGGGGGAAGCGCTAAACCCGGAGGATTATACAGCGTCTGGGGGGGGGGGATGTGGAAGGCATTCAGGCTTAATTCGGGGAACTGGAGCACAGATCCAGTTCCCTAAATCAAGAGCCCCTCACCAACATCAAGGAACCTTCCTTGAGGGGGGATGCACCATAGACATGTGGCTCCTCCTGCATGATGGAATGATGATAGATGGACTGACTTGTGTCAATCTCCTTAAGTCTTAAGTCAATAAAGTTCATTTGAAGTTCTTTTCGTATTATTGTTCTCAAACTGCTAACTGACAACCCAAGATTGTAATCTACTCCCTCTTTGAAAGCATACAGCTTAGCCAATTTATCAGTTCTATCATGCATCTGAAGACCAATGTGAGATGGAATCCACAGCATGTGCACTCTGACTCCACTGTCCACAATCTTACCATATCTATGTCTGGCTTCTGACACAAGCATGCCACAATTTATACTTAATGAGTTGAGAGCATTTATGGATGACAGAGAATCAGTTACAATTAAAGTGTCAACCTTAGATACATGGACCCCATTTGAGTGCAAGGAGTATGGCAAACATTCTGTTTGAAGGTAGAGGCCCAGTTATTGATGCGTGCTCCAATTTCTTTATGAGAGCCATCACTCTGTGTGACAACAGCAGCACTACCAGCTGCACCAGTGGACTGGTGAACAGAACCATCGACGTAAATAATTTGTGAAAGAGTGTTCTGTGTGACTAAGTTATCAATACAGCTTAAGGCATCATGTTTTGGCTTCAAGACGAAGCTTTGGTTGTGATTTAAGAAGAGTTTTTGGGGGAAATGGAGGAATGGTAATTTGGAATGGGGTAATATCACATGGAGCAGGGAAATGTCTCTGTTGTCTAACTTGATATAGATCATGTAGCTGGGTTCATGCGGAGGTCGGTTTCCAGTTTTTTCGATCCATCTGGAAGGATGTTCACCAGTGCTGAGGAAAGTTTGGAGGGCTTCTGTGCAGGGGTTTGAATGGGCTAGCCTAAGCATATTGACCCCAATAAGGATATTTCTTTCAGTAACACGATCTCTAATGCTTGGAATATTAAGTTCTTTCCGCATATTTAAAATTTTGGCAGTACGAGGGCATCCTAGGATGATCCTCATTGCTTCGTTTTGCAGTTTTTCCAGCCCTCCAAGCTTCCAGTCAGACACGAGTGCAAGCAGTGGCGCCGCATAATCAACCAATGATCTAATATAAGCAAGATACATCATTTTCACAATTTTAACATTAGCACCATACCTGGGATGAAAACCTGCCACAACTCTAAGTGCTCTCAGCCTTTCTTTGTATTGGCGACAAAGTCTCGTTACAACAGGTCCAAGTAGTGGAACCTCAAAGCCTTACATATTCTAGAAGAGACCCATCATGCAACTGGATCTGACGAACTGTGCCTCTCTGCCGAGGAGGACGCCTGTTGAGTATCTTTGTTTTATCCCCTGAGATTATTAACCCCAGGTCCTGACACGAGGCTAGTACATGATTAAGAATGTTTTGGGTGTTGGAGAATCCGGTAGTGTGAATCATTATGTCATCAGCAAAACTAACCATATAATGATGGGGCTGGCTAGGCATGGCATTAAGTAAGGCATTAATCAAAATGTTGAAAAGGGTGGGACTAAGCACACCTCCCTGTGGGTTCCTAATTCAAAATCTTTAGTTACACTTCTATGTCCCTGGAACAACACAGACGACTTTCTGTTGGACAGGTAACCTTTAATCCAGCGGAGAAGCCATCCCCCCAACATCCATTCTGGCAAGTTCACTAATGATTACATGTCGGGTGGCTACATCAAAAGCGGATTTAAGGTCAAGGAACGTAGTGTAATGAGCTGTCATGTGCAGAGTGAGAAAGGTGGTAATGCAATGATGCACACTCCTTCCATGCATGAAGCCATGCAACCGGGGTGACAAGAATTCCTTAATTCTGTGCATAAGACGATTAAGAATCATCCTTTCGAATGTTTTACACAAGCAGCTAGTAAGGGATATTGGGCGAAATGAGTTTTGTTGATTGGGCTTCGGAATGGGAATAATGAGGCTATTGGTCCATGATTTAGGGAGCTCCCCAGTGACATAACTCATGTTATATAATTCAAGTAAAGGATTACCTGGTACTAGACACAGCAATCTGAGTATGTTGTAAGTAATACCATCCTCACCAGGCGACGTGGAGTTGCCCTTAGTTAGTGCTGCATCAAGTTCATAATTAGTGAAAGGAATGTTGCAGTCTTAAGAAATCGTAATGACACGATTGCAAATAAACCATACCCCCGGCCGGGATTGAACCCGCGGTCATAGAGTCTCAAAACTCCAGCCCGTCGCGCTAGCCACTAGACCAGCTAGCCACAATAAGATTCATCCAACTAGGTATATTTCTACACCATAGGAAAGTTAGCACAGGCTAACTTTCCTATGGTGTAGAAATATACCTAGTTGGATGAATCTTATTGTGGCTAGCTGGTCTAGTGGCTAGCGCGACGGGCTGGAGTTTTGAGACTCTATGACCGCGGGTTCAATCCCGGCCGGGGGTATGGTTTAATGTTGCAGTCATCTGCCTTGCTAAGCATAAAGCAAACAAGTCTCTCCCTTGCATCATATTTGTCCATTAATTTCGCCTGTGTGGTACTGGGAAGACTGTCATAGCTAGATGTAGCAGCCCAAGCACTGACTAATTCATTCGCCCTATGTAAGGGATGAGGGTGCGCGATCTGTCCAGTTGTTACCCTTAATTCTATTTATGTCCCTCCATGCCCGGCTAAGTGGGGTGTGAGCATTGAGACCGTTGACAAATTGTTCCCAGTCTGTTTGCCGCAGCTCTGTCATACGCTCTCTGGCAGCAGCAAGGGCAGTTTGGAAGAGGCTCAGCATTTCAGGGGTACGATGGTTTCTATAGGCTAGGCCTAGTCTGCGAGCAGTACGTTTCAATGTTCGAAGTTTAGAATCATTGTAATAGGTATGATTTTTATAAGACTTATGATTATTATGGAAGTCATTTGGATTTAGAGTAGTAGGAGGTTTCAGAGGCGCTCTAAGAAGTTCTGGAATACTGCTCACAAGGTCATTGTTAAAAGTCTCGACAGAGGTACACTCATAGGAATTATACCAGTCAGTCACATGTGCAACAAAGTCATCATGTTGATCATGGGAAACATTAAGACGTTTCCGTTTGAATATCCCACCAGGAAGGAAAAGTATTACCAATCTAGAGAGGTTAGCCTTGGAAATGATCAGACGCTATATCTGTTACAATGGAAGACCTCACAGCTGGCAGAAGTAATGGGTTGAAGCCCCGGCACAGATCAAGGACGCCTCCATAGATATGTGTGGGTTCAAGATCACCTACAATTTGCACATTATCATGACTGTTTAAGAGTGACAACAGTTGATTGCCATTACGATTACCAAACTGTGAGTTTCCAATGCTTTTGTGTCTCGCATTGTAATCGCCAATAATAAGAGTAGGCTCAGAATGAGCACAAGTTGGGAGCTCCAAGTAATTAAAATTATCAGCAGGAGCATACAAGTTAAATATGTTGAGAGCAGAGTTCCCTATATAAATCCTAACACCGTGATATTGTAGCCCCTCTGTTTTCTTGTGTGCAAGAAGTTGATGGGGAAGTGATTTTTTACAACATGCTACCGCACTCTACAACCATCAACAACATGCTACCGCACTGTACAACCATCAACAACATGCTACCGCACTGTACAAACCATCAACAACATGCTACCGCACTCTACAACCATCAACAACATGCTACCGCACTGTACAACCATCAACAACATGCTACCGCACTCTACAACCATCAACAACATGCTACCGCACTGTACAACCATTAACAACATGCTACCGCACTCTACAACCATCAACAACATGCTACCGCACTGTACAACCATCAACAACATGCTACCGCACTGTACAACCATCAACAACATGCTACCGCACTGTACAACCATCAACAACATGCTACCGCACTCTAAAACCATCAACAACATGCTACTGCACTGTACAACCATCAACAACATGCTACCGCACTGTACAACCATCAACAACATGCTACTGCACTGTACAACCATCAACAACATGCTACCGCACTGTACAACCATCAACAACATGCTACCGCACTGTACAACCATCAACAACATGCTACCGCACTCTAAAACCATCAACAACATGCTACTGCACTGTACAACCATCAACAACATGCTACCGACACTGTACAAACCATCAACAACATGCTACCGCACTTACAACCATCAACAACATGCTACCGCACTGTACAACCATCAACAACATGCTACCGCACTGTACAACCATCAACAAGCTACCGCACTCTACAACCATCAACAACATGCTACCGCACTCTACAACCATCAACAACATGCTACCGCACTCTACAACCATCAACAACATGCTACCGCACTCTACAAACCATCAAACAACATGCTACCGCACTCTACAACCATCAACAACATGCTACCGCACTCTACAACCATCAACAACATGCTACCGCACTCTACAACCATCAACAAGCTACCGCACTCTACAACCATCAACAACATGCTACCGCACTCTACAACCATCAACAACATGCTACCGCACTCTACAACCATCAACAACATGCTACCGCACTCTACAACCATCAACAACATGCTACCGCACTGTACAACCATCAACAACATGCTACCGCACTCTACAACCATCAACAACATGCTACCGCACTGTACAACCATCAACAACATGCTACCGCACTCTACAACCATCAACAACATGCTACCGCACTGTACAACCATCAACAACATGCTACCGCACTCTACAACCATCAACAACATGCTACCGCACTGTACAACCATCAACAACATGCTACCGCACTCTACAACCATCAACAATATGCTACCGCACTGTACAACCATCAACAACATGCTACCGCACTGTACAACCATCAACAACATGCTACCGCACTGTACAACCATCAACAACATGCTACCGCACTCTACAACCATCAACAACATGCTACCGCACTGTACAACCATCAACAACATGCTACCGCACTCTACAACCATCAACAATATGCTACCGCACTGTACAACCATCAACAACATGCTACCGCACTGTACAACCATCAACAACATGCTACCGCACTCTACAACCATCAACAACATGCTACCGCACTGTACAACCATCAACAACATGCTACCGCACTCTACAACCATCAACAACATGCTACCGCACTGTACAACCATCAACAACATGCTACCGCACTCTACAACCATCAACAACATGCTACCGCACTGTACAACCATCAACAACATGCTACCGCACTGTACAACCATCAACAACATGCTACCGCACTGTACAACCATCAACAACATGCTACCGCACTGTACAACCATCAACAACATGCTACCGCACTCTACAACCATCAACAACATGCTACCGCACTGTACAACCATCAACAACATGCTACCGCACTCTACAACCATCAACAATATGCTACCGCACTGTACAACCATCAACAACATGCTACCGCACTGTACAACCATCAACAACATGCTACCACACTGTACAACCATCAACAACATGCTACCGCACTGTACAACCATCAACAACATGCTACCGCACTCTACAACCATCAACAACATGCTACCGCACTGTACAACCATCAACAACATGCTACCGCACTCTACAACCATCAACAATATGCTACCGCACTGTACAACCATCAACAACATGCTACCGCACTGTACAACCATCAACAACATGCTACCGCACTCTACAACCATCAACAACATGCTACCGCACTCTACAACCATCAACAACATGCTACCGCACTCTACAACCATCAACAACATGCTACCGCACTGTACAACCATCAACAACATGCTACCGCACTGTACAACCATCAACAACATGCTACCGCACTCTACAACCATCAACAACATGCTACCGCACTGTACAACCATCAACAACATGCTACCGCACTCTACAACCATCAACAACATGCTACCGCACTCTACAACCATCAACAACATGCTACCGCACTCTACAACCATCAACAACATGCTACCGCACTCTACAACCATCAACAACATGCTACCGCACTGTACAACCATCAACAACATGCTACCGCACTCTACAACCATCAACAACATGCTACCGCACTCTACAACCATCAACAACATGCTACCGCACTCTACAACCATCAACAACATGCTACCGCACTGTACAACCATCAACAACATGCTACCGCACTGTACAACCATCAACAACATGCTACCGCACTCTACAACCATCAACAACATGCTACCGCAGTGTACAACCATCAACAACATGCTACCGCACTGTACAACCATCAACAACATACCACCACACTGTACAACCATCAACAACATACCACCGCACTGTACAACCATCAACAACATACCACCCCACTGTACAACCATCAACAACATGCTACCGCACTGCTACAACCATCAACAACATGCTACCGCACTGTACAACCATCAACAACATGCTACCGCACTGTACAACCATCAACAACATACCACGCACTGTACAACCATCAACAACATACCACCGCACTGTACAACCATCAACAACATACCACCGCACTGTACAACCATCAACAACATGCTACCGCACTGAACAACCATCAACAACATGCTACCACACTCTACAACCATCAACAACATGCTACCGCACTCTACAACCATCAACAACATGCTACCGCACTCTACAACCATCAACAACATGCTACCGCACTCTACAACCATCAACAACATGCTACCGCACTGTACAACCATCAACAACAGGCTACCGCACTGTACAACCATCAACAACAGGCTACCCACTGTACAACCATCAACAACAGCTACCGCACTGTACAACCATCAACAACAGCTACCGCACTGTACAACCATCAACAACAGGCTACCGCACTGTACAACCATCAACAACATGCTACCGCACTGTACAACCATCAACAACAGGCTACCGCACTGTACAACCATCAACAACAGGCTACCGCACTGTACAACCATCAACAACAGGCTACCGCACTGTACAACCATCAACAACATGCTACCGCACTCTACAACCATCAACAACATGCTAACGCACTGTACAACCATCAACAACATGCTACTGCACTGTACAACCATCAACAACATACCACAGCACTGTACAACCATCAACAACATACCACCGCACTGTACAACCATCAACAACATACCACCGCACTGTACAACCATCAACAACATACCACCGCACTGTACAACCATCAACAACATACCACCGCACTGTACAACCATCAACAACAGGCTACCGCACTGTACAACCATCAACAACAGGCTACTGCACTGTACAACCATCAACAACATACCACCGCACTGTACAACCATCAACAACATGCTACCGCACTGTACAACCATCAACAACATACCACCGCACTGTACAACCATCATCAACATGCTACTGCACTGTACAACCATCAACAACTTGCTACCGCACTGTACAACCATGAACAACATGCTACCGCACTGTACAACCATCAACAACATGCTACCGCACTGTACAACCATCAACAACATACCACCGCACTGTACAACCATCAACAACATACCACCGCACTGTACAACCATCAACAACATACCACTGCACTGTACAACCATCAACAACATACCACCGCACTGTACAACCATCAACAACATACCACCCTACTCTACAACCATCAACAACATACCACCGCACTGTACAACCATCAACAACATACCACCCTACTCTACAACCATCAACAACATACCACCGCACTGTACAACCATCAACAACAGCTACCTACACTGTACAACCATCAACAACATACCACCGCACTGTACAATCATCAACAACATACCACCGCACTGTACAACCATCAACAACATACCACCGCACTGTACAACCATCAACAACAGGCTACCGCACTGTACAACCATCAACAACATACCACCACACTGTACAACATCAACAACATACCACCGCACTGTACAACCATCAACAACATGCACCGCACTGTACAACCATCAACAGCTACCACACTGTACAACCATCAACAACAACACCGCACTGTACAACCATCAACAACATACCACCGCACTGTACAACCATCAACAACATACCACCGCACTGTACAACCATCAACAACATGCTACCGCACTGTAAAACCATCAACATGCTACCACACTGTACAACCATCAACAACATACCACCGCACTGTAGAACCATCAACAACAGGCTACCGCACTGTACAACCATCAACAACATACCACCGCACTGTACAACCATCAACAACATACCACCGCACTGTACAACCATCAACAACATACCACCGCACTGTACAACCATCAACAACATGCTACCGCACTGTACAACCATCAACATGCTACCGCACTGTAGAACCATCAACAACATGCTACCGCACTGTACAACCATCAACATACCACCGCACTGTACAACCATCAACATGCTACCGCACTGTACAACCATCAACAACATGCTACCGCACTCTACAACCATCAACAGCATACCACCGCACTGTACAACCATCAACAACATACCACCACACTGTACAACCATCAAGAACAGGCTACCGCACTGTACAACCATCAACAACATACCACTGCACTGTACAACCATCAACAACATACCACCGCACTGTACAACCATCAACAACATACCACCGCACTGTACAACCATCAACAACATACCACCGCACTGTACAACCATCAACAACATACCACCGCACTGTACAACCATCAACAACATACCACCGCACTGTACAACCATAAACAACATACCACTGCACTGTACAACCATCAACAACAGGCTACCGCACTGTACAACCATCAACAACATACCACCTCACTGTACAACCATCAACAACATACCACCGCATTGTACAACCATAAACAACATACCACCGCACTGTACAACCATCAACAACATACCACCGCACTGTACAACCATCAACAACATACCACCGCACTGTACAACCATCAACAACATGCCACCGCACTGTACAACCATCAACAACATACCACCGCACTGTACAACCATCAACAACAGGCTACCGCACTGTACAACCATCAACAACATACCACCGCACTGTACAACCATCAACAACATGCCACCGCACTGTACAACCATCAACAACATACCACCGCACTGTACAACCATCAACAACATACCACCGCACTGTACAACCATCAACAACAGGCTACCGCACTGTACAACCATCAACAACATACCACCACACTGTACAACCATCAACAACAGGCTACCGCACTGTACAACCATCAACAACAGGCTACCGCACTGTACAACCATCAACAACATACCACCGCACTGTACAACCATCAACAACATACCACCGCACTGTACAACCATCAACAACATGCCACCGCACTGTACAACCATCAACAACATACCACCGCACTGTACAACCATCAACAACATACCACCGCACTGTACAACCATCAACAACAGGCTACCGCACTGTACAACCATCAACAACATACCACCGCACTGTACAACCATCAACAACATGCCACCGCACTGTACAACCATCAACAACATACCACCGCACTGTACAACCATCAACAACATACCACCGCACTGTACAACCATCAACAACAGGCTACCGCACTGTACAACCATCAACAACATACCACCACACTGTACAACCATCAACAACAGGCTACCGCACTGTACAACCATCAACAACAGGCTACCGCACTGTACAACCATCAACAACATACCACCGCCCGGTAGCCTGGTGGCTAAAGCTCCCGCTTCACACACGGAGGGCCCGGGTTCAATTCCCGGCGGGTGGAAATATTTCGACACGTTTCCTTACACCTGTTGTCCTGTTCACCTAGCAGCAAATAGGTACCTGGGTGTTAGTCGACTGGTGTGGGTCGCATCCTGGGGGACAAGATTAAGGACCCCAATGGAAATAAGTTAAGAGATAAGATAAGATTTCGTTCGGATTTTTAACCCCGGAGGGTTAGCCACCCAGGATAACCCAAGAAAGTCAGTGCGTCATCGAGGACTGTAACTTATTTCCATTGGGGTCCTTAATCTTGTCCCCCAGGATGCGACCCACACCAGTCGAATAACACCCAGGTACCTATTTGCTGCTAGGTGAACAGGACAACAGGTGTAAGGAAACGTGTCGAATGTTTCCACCCGCCGGGAATCGAACCCGGGCCCTCCGTGTGTGAAGCGGGAGCTTTAGCCACCAGGCCACCGGGCCTGGCGCTGACTTTCTTGGGTTATCCTGGGTGGCTAACCCTCCGGGGTTAAAAATCCGAACGAAATCTTATCTTATCTTATCTTACAACCATCAACAACATACCACCGCACTGTACAACCATCAACAACAGGCTACCACACTGTACAACCATCAACAACAGGCTACCGCACTGTACAACCATCAACAACAGGCCACCGCACTGTACAACCATCAACAACAGGCTACCGCACTGTACAACCATCAACAACAGGCTACCGCACTGTACAACCATCAACAACAGGCCACCGCACTGTACAACCATCAACAACAGGCCACCGCACTGTACAACCATCAACAACATACCACCGCACTGTACAACCATCAACAACATACCACCGCACTGTACAACCATCAACAACATACCACCGCACTGTACAACCATCAACAACATACCACCGCACTGTACAACCATCAACAACATGTCACCGCACTGTACAACCATCAACAACATGCTACTGCACTGTACAACCATCAACAACAGGCTACCGCACTGTACAACCATCAACAACATACCACCGCACTGTACAACCATCAACAACATTCCACCGCACTGTACAACCATCAACAACATGTCACCGCACTGTACAACCATCAACAACATGCTACCGCACTGTACAACCATCAACAACATGCTACTGCACTGTACAACCATCAACAACATGTCACCGCACTGTACAACCATCAACAACATGCTACCGCACTGTACAACCATCAACAACATACCACCGCACTGTACAACCATCAACAACATACCACCGCACTGTACAACCATCAACAACATGTCACCGCACTGTACAACCATCAACAACATGCTACCGCACTGTACAACCATCAACAACATGCTACTGCACTGTACAACCATCAACAACATGTCACCGCACTGTACAACCATCAACAACATGCTACCGCACTGTACAACCATCAACAACATACCACCGCACTGTACAACCATCAACAACATGCTACCGCACTGTACAACCATCAACAACATGCTACTGCACTGTACAACCATCAACAACATGCTACCGCACTGTACAACCATCAACAACATGCTACCGCACTGTACAACCATCAACAACATGCTACTGCACTGTACAACCATCAACAACATACCACCGCACTGTACAACCATCAACAACATGCTACCGCACTGTACAACCATCAACAACATACCACCGCACTGTACAACCATCAACAACATACCACCGCACTGTACAACCATCAACAACATACCACCGCACTGTACAACCATCAACAACATGCTGCCGCACTGTACAACCATCAACAACATACCACCGCACTGTACAACCATCAACAACAGGCTACCGCACTGTACAATCATCAACAACATGCTACCGCACTGTACAACCATCAACAACATACCACCGCACTGTACAACCATCAACAACATGCTACCGCACTGTACAACCATCAACAACATACCACCGCACTGTACATCCATCAACAACATACCACCGCACTGTACAACCATCAACAACATACCACCGCACTGTACAACCATCAACAACATACCACCGCACTGTACAACCATCAACAACATACCACCGCACTGTACAACCATCAACAACATACCACCGCACTGTACAACCATCAACAACATGCTACTGCACTGTACAACCATCAACAACATGCTACCGAACTTAACAACCATCAACATGCTACCATATTCTAGAACATGCTGCCATTACCTCTACCACCCTTCACAACACACTACCACACTCTACAGCACACTACTAGAATTTACAACACAGTACCACATTCTACAACACTACTACACTTTACAACCAGCCACAACTTACCATCACTACAGCCCTTCACAACACCAGTAGGTCAGTTTCAGACATCTGAAGGAAATTCTTAAAGATTAACACGATCAGATTTATTTGATCATTATACATCGTACGGTTTAGTATTGAGATAAGTGCACAAATCAGTGTAGTAGCAAAAACTATATGCATATAATCTGCTTCTGTATTTTCTCTACCAGTATGCATGCATTATTGGTAATTACGCTAATCACATATAATAGTGAAGAGAGTGCAGTTTAACTGAGCTAGTTTTGTCACGTTCTATTAGAGAAGCGTGCCATGTGTTTATCAACATAATAAGATTAATAAAGTATATGTAAACCATTAAGTGTAGTAAATAAAACAAGGTTACCTATCTCCCATTTTATGAAAATTCCAGTGTTATAAACCTGTCTACACCAATGACTAGACTACACTACACCATACTACTAGCTTTGTGTGGTGCTACACACTACCAGCAGCTACTGTTAAGATGATCCCAAGTGTGACAGGTGCAGGAAGAGAACGTCAGTTTGGCCTGATCATCATGATGAGGGAGGAGAGGTAGGTGTGGTAACCCTGCCACTTTCTCCATTCCAGCAGGTGGTCCACCTTGGTGTTGTCTGGCAGGTCAGCAGGTGGGTAGATACCAGTGGGGTTGCTGTAGTAGCAGTAGTTGAACCACCAACCGCCGCCTCCTGACCATTCCGAGCAGCTTCCACCTATAATCATAGTTTAAAAACAATTATTTTATGTATCAGCGACTATTACATTTTTACTGTCTCAGGTTTTGTCTTTGGTTAGGTAAGGTTGTCAGGAAACAGGATAAGTGTTTCCTGACGTGGATCTTAGTCATATTGATATCCCGCCACTGGAGCTTTTGGTCATCCGACCGAGGCCTTCCACCCCTTTAAAAATTAGTTATAAGTACTTTTGTTATTTTTGATGCACACAGTTATTATGAGTTTATTTTGAAAACAAATCTTATGTTAGGATCTTCATATGCTGAACATTATTTATAGTCTAAAAATCGTAACATATTCTTATAACATAAGCTTCAGCATTTAAGCACTGCTAAACGTTTAATGACTTTGTAACTGGCAAAGGCTTTGTTACATGCGTATGGCACCCACTCACCTGTGGCACTATCATTGTCTCCATCGTATGTGCTGAAGTCCATACCATTGTGGTATTCCATGGCATCACCAGCAGTGCTGGACTCGTTGTAGCCGCCCACATTTAGCTCATAACCATGTTTGTAATAATTGGATGGGCCCACACTGTTGTAGATAAGGTTTTTACTTAATCTGAGTAATTCAGTAAAATTTTTCCTCATCTCATTGATTAAATCAGATTCTGTCACTTGTAAATACACTAAAGTACTTACAGTGGTCAGCACTTTTGGCTACCATCTCAAACAGCCTTCAAGTGGATAAGCCCATGGTTTGCACTGAATCATAATACTGTATAGTCTTGACTTTACCAGCTAGTAAGCTGTTCTGTATTCTCTTGAGGCTAAAAGAATAAATATTATTGTATGTTCTACAAATTTAAAGTTATTGCTTCTTGCATGTTAGGTTAGCAGAAGGTTTCTTGAAGACATAGTCTTTGTTTACATTTTATTTATTTATTTATTTTATGTCTTTGCAAACAGTACATTGAGATTTTATATTTAGAATAGTGGGTTGCAATGCAAAGAGAGCCTCTATTATGCCTAGACATTATGGGCCAACTTAACATTATTGACTTACAGTCTACTTAACACTAAGGAGTATATCATAGTTGTACAGTAGGATAGTAATTATTTCATAGTTGAACAGTAGATTATTAATTATAAGTGAATTAAATTTGTATAAGACAAAGGATATATTCATATAGTCTAAAATGTTTTTGTGAAAACAATGATTCAGTTATATTCCTGTCAACAATGGATAGAAGGTTCAAAGTGATTGTTGAAGTTATGATGTGGGAGTACATAGGTGAGTAAATGTGTACTGAGTATTTAGCATTTAGTCTTGGGTGATTAAGTGGCTTTTGAGAAGATTCTTAAATTGATTTTCAGACTGGTTTACTTTAATATCTTCTGGTAATGAATTCCATATTTTAGGGCCCTTTATGTGCATAGTTTTTACACAGTGTGATATGGACACGAGGTATATCAAAAAGAAACCTGTCTTGTGTTGTGGTCATGTGTTCTGTTTAGGTTGGTGAGGAGAAGTTTGAGTGGAGGGTTTATATTTGCGTGTATTGTTCTGTGTATGAAGTAGGCACATGAATAAGTATGGATATTCTTAATGGTGAGCAGATTCAGATTTTTGAAAATTGGTGGAGTATGTTGGCGGGAGTAGGAATTCGTTATCATTCTTACTGCTGCCTTTTGCTAGGTTATGAGGGGTTTTAGGTGATTGGGTGTTGTTGATCCCCATGCACAAATTCCATATGTAAGATAAGGGTATATGAGTGTATGGTACAGTGCCAGGAGAGCTGATTGTGGAACGTAGTACCTTATCTTTGATAGTATGCCTACAGTCTTGGAGATTTTCTTGGTGATTTGTTGTATGTGTGTCCGGAACTTAAGGCTACTGTCAAGGTGGATACCTAGGAATTTTCCCTCTGAGTCTTGTGACTGATGATCCATTTAGCGTTATGTTAATCGAATCATTTGCAGCTTTGTTTCCAAACTGAATGAAATAGATTTTATCAGTATTCAGGGTAAGTTTATTAGTCATATTCCAGGCAGATATTTTCTGTAATTCAGCATTGACTGTGTTTGCTAGTATGACTGCGTTTGGGTGGGAAAAGACAAATGTAGTGTCATCTGCAAATAATATGGGTTTGAGTAGCTGTGATGCATTCGGTAGATCATTGATGTAGATGAGAAAGAGGAGTGGTCCAAGGACGCTTCCTTGTGGGACTCCTACTGTGATTGGTTGAGTGGAAGAGTTTGCATCATTTGCATACACATATTGAGTTGTTACTAAGGTATGATTTTAGGTAGTTGAGGGAGTGGCCTCTGATACCATAGTGCGTTAATTTGGAGTACAGCAGTTCATGGTCGACTGTATCGAAAACTTTACGCAAATCAATGAAAATGCCCAGCGGGACTTCTTTCTTTTCGAGTGGGGTATATATTAGTTCCAGCATGTGTATGATAGCATCATTTGTGCTTTTATTATTCCTGAATCCAAACTGACAAGGGTTTAATATGTTGTCTTTAATATGTTCTGTGTCCTAATGAAATGACTATTGTATTAGCTATGTCAGTTTTCATTTGAAATTTTATTAGTCTTGCAGCCTTCATTTACGTATCCTGGTATGTAATCTAACACATACTGTAGTCCCCAAAATTAGTGTGGAAAATACTGTATATATTTTCCAGAAATTCAGTATTTATATGTATATAGATGGCCATACTGTATTTAATAACATTTATGTCATAGAAAATGGGAAACAGAGCCTGGGGAGAAGGGACAGTCGCCATTTTGTTTGAATTTGGACTAGAAGCGTTAGTGTAATGGGAAGAATTTTTCGTGCTCTAGAGGTTAAAATTGGGTTGACACCTCTCAAATAGGAGACGAAATTGTTGGATGTGCATTCCTGCATAGTTTGAGAATCAGGCGACAGGACAGGACAACTCCAGGAACCTCAGATAAGCTGTCTAATTTATGTTTAAATTCTGGCCAGTAAATTTTTCATAAATGTAGGCAAAAGGGGGGGGGGGTCCTGTACATGACACATTAATCTCCAGTCAAATTAGTGAGTGTTATGATTAAGATATATTCTCCTTCTGCTATATAAATGTGTGTATATACTATAATCCTTTTTTAATTTTAATATACAGTCCACAAATTTATATATTTACCAGCATTCCTGGTGATGTATATTTCATTTAATTAATAGGTCCAGAGCAACTTGTGGTTATGACAGTGGTAGGTATCGAAGGGGGGCATTTTTTGTGACCTAGGTGTCCCAAATTCCTACTTGTCTAACTGATAAATAATAATTATCTATGTTCATTTACTGTTATGTATATAATGATACATTCAGATAAATGTAATTTTCCACATTTAATTTGCCCGTTGGTCCTTCTTGAACCGGAGGTAATTAGTGAAGTCATTAATTAGCTAATTACTTAATAATTATATGTGAAATAACAGGGAGGTGGATGTTAAGTTCCCAAATTTACTTAATTTGTAGTGGATTATAATTATTACAATATTAATTTGGATAAGCTAAGCTCAAGGGTGGCTGAAGATTATATTAATGTGTATAAGTGTATGTGTAATTGATAAGCCAAGTGTAGCTAATTATATTAATGTGTACATTAATTTTGCAAAGCCAAAGTGGCTAGGATTTATATTAATGTATTTGTATAATATTGATTTGATAAGATAATTCTGGCCAAGATTTATATCAGTGTATGTGTAATTGATAAGCCAAGTGTAACTAATATTAATGTGTATAATATTAATTTTGCTATGCCAAATTCTGGCAAGGATTTATTAATTTGTATAATATTAATTTTGATAAGCCAAGGCTGGCTAAAGGTTTGTATTAATGTACATTTAAAATTTATATAATTTTCTTACATGTAATTGCTAAGCTCAGGTAGCTAGGATTTATTCAAAGGTAAGTTGTACTATTTACCTTTATAAAGTGCATAATTTAGTACATAATCAGTGTTATTAAGTTGAATTTAATACATTGCATCATGGCTGAAAATGAGGAAATTAATATAGAAGACAAACATATGGAATATAGAGCAAAGAAAGCATCATTGCAAGCTAGAAAGAGTCATGTAACCAAGACATATAATAAATGTTTGGAATTAATGAATCAAGAAACTGTGAATACTGATGATTTAAAATTGTATTTAGATGCTTTAGGTAATAGATAAGATTAAGATTTCGTTCGGATTTTTAACCCCGGAGGGTTAGCCACCCAGGATAACCCAAGAAAGTCAGTGCGTCATCGAGGACTGTCTAACTTATTTCCATTGGGGTCCTTAATCTTGTCCCCCAGGATGCGACCCACACCAGTCGACTAACACCCAGGTACCTATTTGCTGCTAGGTGAACAGGACAATAGGTGTAAGGAAACGTGTCGGAATTTCCACCCGCCGGGAATCGAACCCGGGCCCTCCGTGTGTGAAGCGGGAGTTTTAGCCACCAGACCACCGGGCAACCAGATATGATATGATTCTTACAAATTATATTACAACAAATATGAAGGAGATTTGTTAGTAAACTGTGTAGATGAGACTGAAGTAGATCTCATGATTAATCAGTATTATGAATTAGAGGAAAAGATTCTTGTAAAAGTCAGGCCTTGAATAAATTAAAATGTGTAAACCAGGCAGTTGGTCAGTCTGCTCCAACAAATAATATGTCTTTGCCAAAACTCCCAGAACTATGTTTACCAGTATTTAATCCTGGTGAAAACTGGGAGGAGTTTTGGTCAATTTTTAAAGCAGCTGTGCATGACAGGAGTGACCTAGCCTGTGTAACTAAATTATTTTACCTCAAAGGACAGGTAAGAGATGCTCACATACTCATACAAGCCTTTCCCAATGTAGATGACTCTTACAAGGAAGCAGCTGACTTGTTGAAAGTAACTTATGGTAATACAGAACAAAGGTTGGATCTAGTGAATATCATTGTTAATTTAAAATCCCCAGATCACACTTACAAAGGTTTACAGCAGTTTAGAGTTAAACTGGAGAGCACTCTCAAAACTTTAAGTAATAAATATAATCTGAAGGGATCAGACTGGTTATTGAGTGTCATGGTACAGAATAAATTAAGCTATAAAACACTTGAATGGTTCTCGAACAAATATCACAAGGGTTATTTTGGTCTGGAGGAAATAAGACTAGGTCTACAAGAATTAATTGTGCAGTTGCAGACCAGCCAGCTAACTCATTTTAAAGATGCAACACATAATAACTCTGAGGTATCTGTCAAGTTTCACAAAGGGAAAAATTATCCCATTGTTAATAATCAAAATTCATTTCCTAAAAAGAGTTGCATAGATGCATATCAATTAGCAGGAATCAGAAATAATGATTCTCCACAAGGTAAGAAGAATAAGTACCCTTCTAAGAGTAGCCCAGTTAATAAGAAACCAGTCAAAGAGAAGAGTGATTCTCTTTTCTGCAAGGGTACTCATTTTTCTAAGAATTGCAATGCATACAATTCATGGAATGATAAAGTTGAAAGATTGGAGGAACTTGACAGATGTATCAGATGTTAGGTAATCACAATGTAAAGGATTGCTATGCCAAATTAAACAACTGTTATCAATGTCACCAAGGAAGACATCATATAGTCATGTGTAAGGGTCTATATGATAACGTTGATAATAATGATAATGTTGACAATCCTGACGCAACAGTAGCTAATGTAAAAATTGCTGCTAATGTTAATAATGATGGTTTTGCTGAAGTAGCCTTACCTGTGTTACAGGTAAAAGTTGATGATAAAAGGCATAAATCAAAAAATGTAACTGCATTATTAGACCAGGGATCCCAACGTACTTTCATTAAACGTAAATGTCTTGATGGTATGAAAGTACAGATGGGAGATCCTACAACTCTAAAATTATCTGGTTTTCTCTCAGATAAAAGGTCTCAATTGTATGACACTGTTTATGCAACTGTCAGGTTGGGCAATGAGAAAAAATGTGTTAATGCAGTAATTGTAGATAGACTTCCAGAGAAAATATCTACAGTAGGGCTTAGTAAAGCTACAGAAAGACTCAAATAATGTAAATTTAGCACCTTCTGGTGTAAGTGATAATTCTGTAGTCCCAATAAATATTTTGATAGGTATTGACTATTATGCCTCCTTTGTAAAGGGTATGGTAAAGAAATGTGGTGTCACCCTGTTGAAGACTGCAGGAGGCCATGTAATGTATGGTAGGATTCCTCGTAATAATAATTCATGACTAGAGGAAAACCTACAAAACCATAACTGTGTGTCTTCTCATGAATTTTACCCATAAATTCTTCCATAGGGATGGTTTGACCGTGATAATTGTGGGTTTAGACACTTTGGGGAATAATGTAAAAAGAAAGTCCAGTCGATTCTTTACTCGGGAGCAGTACCGAAAGATGAAAAATTTTGAATTGGACAATAGGGGTCGTTTCCGTGGGACGAACCTCCAAAATTCCCCCACTTTTTACAGAATGGCTATAACAATTAAAGGCCAGCTCTCGAACGGAAAGACTTAAAATTGTAACTGCCTATAATGATAAAATTGCTGAGCAGTTAATTAAAAAATTTTTATGAAGAGGTACCTCCTGGCAAGAAAAAAAATTTTTGGCACTTTGCCACATCACGGAGGGGAAAAAGGATTCTAAGCCCCCCCTTTTTGGGATTGCGTTTAATTGTAGTCCCAAAGAGTAAAAAAAATGACCTGTTTAAAGACTGATGACAGGTCCTCGTTGAGGGAAAGTTAGGAGATACCTTTTTTAAATTTCAGGGAAGAATTATGCCTTTATGGCTAACAAAAGTAAAGCTTTTCTAAGAGGGGTTTCAAGAGGCGAGGGGGATTTACCCGCTTTTTAGGGGCCTGGAATCCTGGACCCACTTAGCCCTCTGAAACCTTTGTTTAGGAGCGTTTTATTTGGTGCACCCAGTCTGTTCCTACTTCAAGCGACGTAAATGACCCCTTAACTATGGAAAGTCCATTGGTAAAGCATGAGCAAAAAATTTTTAGTGGAAAATTTTCCCGGGGTTGACTAAAAAGAGGAACGTTAAGATTAGGGAGAGGTTTAAAAAAATAATGCAAGTGCAAAAATCCTTTGAGGTAATGGAATAGTAATTCGCCAATTAAAGGACAAAAAAGTAAATTTTCCCCGGAGAGAGTGCCAAATGTAGAAATTATTGGGTTTAATTTGGGGATGCTGATAGTCCTTGTGGCTTACGCTTCTTTTTTTTTAAATAAAATTTGGGGATAAAAGGAGATTTTTTAATGAAAAACCTAATAATTACAGTATCCCCAATAAATTTAAATAAGAGAGTTTTCTTCTGAAGTTTCCAAATGTTTGATCCACGGGGTTTTTAGTGCCCCCCTTTAAAAAAGGGAAATTATTAATTCAGGAACAGGAAATTTAAAAAAAAAATGTTTGGATGAAATTTTTCACGGGATTCTTAACAGGTGAGATAATTAATTGGGATTAGAAAAATTAAATGTTGGGGCCCCCCATCCAGGGGGCCCAAACCCAAAAAAATGGAAAAATTACCCCACATTTTTGTGCTGCTTCAAATTTGCAAATGGAGCTTTTGTTTCCCTTCAATTAATAGTGTTATTTCTTTTTGTATGTCTAAGGCTAAAGTGCTCCAATTAAATCACTTTCTTTCCTCGTTTGGGAAATTTAAAAGCCATTTATGTAGGTGTCAAATTTGCTAAATTTTATAAGAAATAAGTTTCAGGAGATAAAAATTAGCGACACTTAAATTTTGGGCTGAAAAGAGGTTCCTTTAAAAGGATTCGTAAAGGGAACAGTAAAAATTTTGGGCGTACAAAAAAGAGTCGCTGAAAAAAATCAGATGCAAGAGAAGTATAATATTTTTGGGGCGCAATGTTAACATTTAATCTATACCCCGGTGAGGAAATCCCGCTGAATTTTGTTCGAGGGTTTTCCCTTTTGCTAAATTTTTAAATGCTGATCATGGTTTAAAGGGCCGATTGGTTGGTAAAAAAAAAGCAATTGCCCCAAAAAAGGGAAATTGTCCTGTTGAAATTGCCGTGACCACCGCTCCAATAGTTTTCCTCCCCTTTGCCTTGATATAAAAGGGGATTTTTCTTTACCCAAACAACAATGTAACAAGTTGGTGTTTTAAATTTCTAACAAGATGAATATATATATAAGTTTTAATCCCTTGAAAATTGGAAAAAAGAGGGTACAGGAGGAAAACTAGGAAATGAGATTAAATTGATAAAGGAAAGAAAAAATTTTTGAAAAGGGTTTCCCAAAAAAAAGGGAAAAGGGCTGTATTTAAGAAAAATGAATTGGTGCAGAGGTAGGGTTTCAAAGCTGAATTGGGGGATTATGAAACACCATCTTACGCCCAAAACCTCATCTAACAAATTTAATTGTTCTAAATGCCCATAAAAAAAGTAAATGCATGGGGGGGTACAAGATACCTTAAATTGTATTTGGGAAAATTTTTTGGATTCCACAAGGGGGCAAGTGTAGAAAGGGTGATTAAAACTTGTGTAATATGCGTCGTTGGGGGCCAGATCCATTGTACCCAGGTCCTCCACCCTTGCCAAAAGGCAAAATTTTAGTCTTTAGCAACGAACCCGCCCGGCCGCAGGTGGAAAATACGTATAATTTTCCAGAAATTCGTATTTTTATGTAATAAATGGCCCTACGATTTAAAACTTTATGTCATAGAAAATGGGAAAACTGACCTTGGGGGAAAGGGGGTCGCCATTTTTGTTTGAATTTGGACTAGAAGGTTAGTGAATGGGGAAAAATTTTCGTGCTCTAGAGGTTAAAATTTGGGGTTTTAACCCTCAAATAGGGGACGAAATTGTTGGGGTGATTCCGCTAAAATTTAGAAACGGGGACAGGGAAGACAAACCCCAAACCTCGATAAACTGTCAAATTTTTGTTTAAAAATTTTGGGCCTAAATTTTTTATAAATGTAGGGAAAAGGGGGTCCTGTAATGACCTTAATCCCCGTCAAATTATGAGTGTTTGATTAAAATATTCTCCCCTTCTGCAAAAAAATTTTGGTATATATAATCCTTTTTTTTAAATTTTTTAAAAACAGTCCACAAAATTTAAATTTACCAGCATTCCTGGTGATTATATTTTTTTTAGTTTAAAGGTCCCCAGCAACGTGTTATGACAGTGGTGGTATCGAAGGGGGGGAAATTTTTTTCGACCTAGGGGTTCCCCAAATTCCCCTTGTTAACGATAAAAAAAAATTATCTAGTTCATTTACTTTAGTTATAATGATAAAAACAAAAATGTAAATTTTTCCACAATTATTTTAAATCACGTTGAAGTAAAACAGGATCATATTTTTTTATTTCCTCTGTGCGGTTCATTGTGAAAAGACCAGACAATTAAAACCCTCTTTGAGGGGGATAAGTCTTTGTTTGGGACCCTCCAGCACCTGGGGAATGGTTTAAAATGGGTCATATTAAAAAAACCTAATTATAACTGAATCTGAAATAGCTTTTTGCAAAACAGCTTTATTATTTTTTATGAATTTATTTTTGAAGTGCTTTTTTTGGTGACCCCCTGAAGAAGTCTGAGGGGGAAATAGCCCCCCATCCCCCGGGCATGTCAACACGCGGCTGTACGGGTTACCCCTTTGTCAACGGTCAGCGTCCCAAACCTACCACACGCTATCTTAATTCTTTAGTACACACACACACACACACCCAAAAATTTAAAAATATTTTTATATAAATTATATATTTATTATATTTTATATTATTAAAAAATTATTATTTTCCAAATATTATCTTTCAGTCCACAGCAGAATTCGAAGCTGCAAACCCGGCATCAGAGTACACAGCACTTTATCCATACAGCCAGACTCTGGAGTTTTGGCAAATATTTTTTTTTAACTGGGGAATACATTTTTTATTGAAAAAAGAATATATATACATGGGTTATCGTTATTAATCAGCTCAAAAAATACTGCTTCTATTTTACCACCATGGTAAAGGATGAACAGGAGCCAGAGGAAGACTCACCTATCCAGTACTCTCCATTAGGGTCACCAAAGCCAGTCGAGTAAGACTCCCAGGAGCGCCTGAAGTCCAGTTGTGTAGGTTGGTGCCACCTTCGTAGCATTACCGTCCACCCGCCACCATCTAACTCTTGCTCGCACCACACTTTCTGTCCTCGCCACACAAGAAGTCACCCACATGAAATATTTGTCATAGGAATGCCAAGACAAACATTGTAAACTAATGAATCTGTTAATGGGGCACTCAGTTCACATGCCGAGTGTCCGTGGTTCGATCACCAGCACGGGTTGAAACGTTGGGCATGTTGCCTTACACTTGCTGCCCCTGTTCACCTAGCAGTAAGTACCTGGGTGTGGTAGGTTGCACTCTGGCAGACAAGATTAAGGAACCACAATGGAAATAAGCCAGACAGTCCTCGATAACGCACTGACTTTATTGGGTTATCCTGGGCAGCTAACTCTCCCCTGGGTTAAATTATTATTATAATAAAAAAGAAGCGCTAAACCACAAGGGCTATACAGAGCTGCTCCCCTGGGTTAAAAATCGCAAAAAAATTTTATTCTTTCAGTCAGTTCTCCACGCGGCGCTATATTATTATTATTATTACTATTACAAAGAGCGAAGCTTGATGAAGGGAGAGAGGACTGGTGGATGGTAAGATTATTGGGTTGGAATTTAATTATATGTAGTATATATCACTCTACACCAAAATAATGAGAAAAATACAGTGAGGTGGATGAAACAAGGCTAGAGAAAAGCCTGGACAGACTTCATGGGAAGAAAACACCCAACAATCGTTAAAAAAAGAAAAAAATTGGAATAATCATTACTTTACAGCACATGTAAACAGAACATCAACGACAACACAGGTAAATCTTTTAAACATTCAGTTAGTTTTCAGGAACTTAAAATAGCTCCTTCAAAACACAGTTCATAATCATTTAAACCTGACTAAAATATTGGGTATTATAAATAACTCGCAACCACATATAAAGTATATTATAAATGTTTTGACTAGATTCTTGCCTACATAAACATTTCGTTACAAATGTTACCAGACTCGGACCCAGTCAATGGACTTATTATGTGCCTCTGTAATCATTTAACTACCGACCACTGGATGAGTATGGGGTGCACAGTAAAGTTATTAAACTAAATAACTTCACGTGCAAAACATTCATGAGTACATAGCGTCGATATGAAACCCTCACCTAATAAAATACAAATAAAACTTGAGAGAGTACGAAGGAGCGGGACAAGACTGGCACCTCATATTAGGGAAATGAGGTACAAAAAAAATGAAAGAGTTAAGTCTTATGTCACTTGAGGAACGAAGAACAAGAGGGAATATCATCACCACAAAAATCATTACAAGGAACACACAAGATAAACAGGGTCAGGCTATTTGCCAGGGATGTAACAAGATCAAGAAAGCATTGATGGAAACTGCATATCCAATGAACCACAGGAATATCAGGAAGAAGTTCTTCAAGGTAAATGGCAAAGACATAGTGGACTCCACACGGGGCTGACAGAATACACACGATACAGTAAGTCTCAGTCACGCCACTCAGCTTAAAGACGCGGGACTGCAAGTTGTAAACTCATATATTAGTAATTCCACACTGACACCCACCTTGGGTTCCATGTCAGCTGCTGGTCGTATTCTAGTGACGCCCGACTGCTGGCCGCCCTTAAGCGCATCTTCACAGTCACGGGGAAACACCTTTTCCTGCAGCATCCACTATGATACATTACTTTTATATCAACACATTTCACTATGTCAATACAATACATATTATTTATGTGCGAATAAATGCTTCCGTAAAATTGTGCATTTGTAAAAGTATGTAACCTTTTCCCTCCCAAATGAATTTAGAGACAACTCACTCATAAATGTTCAAGATATGGCGAAGTATTTTATCTACAGTGGTACATTACAGACCATTCTGAAGAAATACCCTGACTGCTACCTATAAATAAAGCATTACCACGTATGTGTGCGTGTGTGTGTGTGTGTGTGTGTGTGTGTGTGTGTGTGTGTGTGTGTGCATTCACCTAGTTGTGGTTGCGAGCGTCGATTCACAGCTCCTGGCCCAGCGCGCGCGTGTGTATGTGACCCAAAAATTAACATTTGCACCAATAATTCATTACAGTTGTGACCGGGTGTGGACGTGTGAATTGCTCATTACTCTATAATTCGTTCATGATTATAGCCATGTATAAACTTAAGTAAATTTACTTACATGATTCATTACCTTTGTAAATTGTGAGTTCATTACCACTGTATCTTGTTCAGCTATCAAAACTTTGGGGCCCAGTCCATGGACCCATTATGTACCTCTGTAATCTGTAAATACCTTTGTAACTTGTCATGATTTTGACCATATCTACCTGGAGTTCGTTACCTTTGTTACTTGCTCAGCTATCAAAACTTTGGTGCCAAGTCCCTGGACCCATTATGTACCTCTGTAATATTTTGACTACCGCCCACACCATGGGTATGGGGTGACTACCGCCCACACCATGGGTATGGGGTGACTACCGCCCACACCATGGGTATGGAGTGACTACCGCCCACACCATGGGTATGGGGTGACTACCGCCCACACCATGGGTATGGGGTTCATAATAAACATATTAAACCCCCAATTTTCAATAAAAACATATAAAATTAATTAAAACAACGCCAGTTCTTATTATTTTAATACAGCTTACTGACACAGGTTGATATTATTAGTACTTTGTATATAAAAAAAAGTGATAAACTGGTATAGGTCACACAACGTTCCTTAGAGATGCAGAATTTTATCAATATTTATATATCTGAATTATTATTTAGAAGCGATGAACCAGTAGATCATAGAGCACCTGAGGGAATGGAAGACAATTTAGGTTCGAATCAAGGAAGGGGAGGACAGATTCAATTCCTTTTATCAAAGAACTGATGTCCGAACATTTTAAGAAAGACAACTATTGAATGAGTAATAATGAATGTATTTCCTCTGGGTTACATAACTTGGTAGGATACAGTCGATGTCATTAAAACAAAAAAACATTCAATTTTATTCCAAAAAGACTTATCTGGAGCGATCGCTTACAGTTGAAATAGACAAAAGGAGAACAAGTCTTTTAGCCAGACGACGTTTAGCTTGTTTAGTAGGATCTTTTAAGTCAATACAAAATACTAAGCAACAACCATATTTACACAAGCATCAAGCCAGACGCGAGCAGGTGACTGGTTCTGGAAATGAGACCATAGCGAGGGTGGTGGACTATCATGGAACTCTGTCACCTCCTACCAAGGCTGACGGACTGAACATATTAATTAAAACTACCACTGCTACCTCCAGTACTGTATTTACCTGTTTTCGACTGAAGAAGCCTATAGTACAGGCGAAACGCTTATGTAATACACACAAGTGTTGCAAATGTGTCTTATCAGTGAACTCTTTAATTTTGCAATATGTGTATTAATATGTGTTGTGCACGGAAAATGTTGTTCTTGCACTCTGGTTGCTAAACTGCGATATGTTTCGCCTACATATTTCTTGTCGTAGTTTCACCATGGTGTGGCAGGCACCTGTCTTACCGTGGTGCGCGCTGTTGCATTTGTCTGTTGAGGTCATTAATGGCGCCTGAAATCATGGTCATGATGCCTATGCTGCTTTTCCAGACGGTTGTGATATATTCTTCGGTGTGACCTACAGGAAAGCTGAGTCTACGGTCAGTGATATTTCGGGATGCAGATCCTGTAAGCTCTGAGGGGGTGGGATGGGGTGGGGGGAAGCCAACAAGTGTCCCGTTTAATTCCTTGACCATGGTATGATTAGTAATGTACCAGGTCGATTTCCTGGTGGGTTTGCACCCCTCAAGGAAGGTTCCTTGATGCTGGTGAGGGGCTCTTGATTTAGGGAATTGGATCTGTGCTCCAGTTCCCCGAATTAAGCCTGAATGCCTTCCACATCCCCCCCCCCCAGGCGCTGTATAATCCTCCGGGTTTAGCGCTTCCCCCTTGATTATAATAATAATAATAATGGTGGGTTTGCAGTGTATTTTGAATTTGAGGTGGCAGTCTTTTGTAATGAGCAGGACGTCGAGGGAAAGAAAGGCTAGCGTCTGTTTCTTTCTCAAGAGTAAACTGTAAAGATGGTTCAACCCACGATGTTCCGTGGCCTGGTAGCCAACACTCGCCTCACACGCTGAGTGTCCGTGGTTCGATTCCCGGCAAGGGTGAAAACATTGGGTATATTTCCTTACACTTGTTGTCCCGTTCATCTAGCAAGCAAGTAGGTACCTGGGTGTTAGTTGACTGGTGTGGGTCGCATCCTGGGGGACAAGATTTAAAGATCCCGATGAAAATAAGACAGCCTTCGATGACGCACTGACTTTCTTGGCTTATCCTGGGTTGCTAACAGAGCAAGATCTTATTTCTCTTAACTGCACTGAGGCTAGTTCTGAGGCTATTATAAGAAGGATCATATAACACATGGGGAATGAGAGGCATTCCCCGGGTGCTTGTCCTGGACTCCCACAAGTTGCTTGTCCTGGGCACCCCAAGTTGCTTGTCCTCGGCCCGCAAAAGCTGCTTGTCCTGGGCCCCCACGTTGCTTATCCTGGGCACCCCCAAATTGCTTGTCCTGGGCCTCACAAGTTGCTTTTCCTGGGATCTTGAGAACTGTAACTGCTACCCTGACTAATGATTCACTGTCTACTTGGCACAAATTACTTGCCTCTCTCTCCAGATATCATTCCCAGGTCTCTAACTTGTTTTTATCAGATTTATGGTGCCCGTAAATGAACTTGCCCATAACTATCATCATATTCACAGGGATGCGTTAGACTTTTATCAGTCACATAGTGCTTATCAGTCGCATAGTGCTTATCAGTCGCATAGTGCTTGAAGAATGGGAGGCAATCAGTTTTGATTATTAGTGTTATAATCAAGTTAAGCGCTAAACCCATAAGGGTCATACAACACTGGGGAGGGATATGTAAAAGTAGGAATGTGCGAAGGTTAAGTGTGAGCGATGGGTATAAGTATGTAAATTTAGGGGTTAATGGAAATGGGGGGTTTAGTGCAAGAGTAAGTTTAAATTAAAGTTAGTACAATAAGTTAGTTCCAGTTGAAAAGTCAAATAGAGAATGTGTGTTAAAGGTGGGACTTTTAGCGAGGAAGTTAGCAAGTGTGTTGCGACGATTTAGATGTTGGAAATGGATACTGCGTGCACTCTGAGGACAATCTATTAAGATATATTGAATTGGCAGGGCGACCTGACAGTTCACACAGTAGTGACTATCGTTTCTCGACGCGAGTCGTGTGTCAGCACGTAAGCAAGAGATGATCTCTCAAACCCGATAACAGTGGAAAGATGATGGCCAGAATCCTAAACGTTGTTTGACAGAAAACAACAACCAACGTTGTTCCCAGCGGTTGCGGAGATGTTGAGAGAGCATCGAAAAAATAGTGGGAGTACAAATATCTTTATGGGGAAATCGGGAGGTCTTGAATAACTGAACGATCGGCTGAATCTGCATGTTCACTGTCTTGAACATCGGCATGTCCAGGGACCCAGCAAATTACTTCTTTGCGTTTATATGAAATGTGACATAACAAGAGCTGTATATGAAGGATGATGGGAGACAAATTTCTAGATTACCTGTAACGCACTTTGTAAGTCGGAAACAACTACCAATAACGAAGGTTTTCCTACAGTCCAAGAATATATAACCAACCCACAACTTTTTTCCCCTTGCTTGATATCCGCGATTCTCCTAAATCCAACAGCCTGATTGAGACCAGGCCGCAGTTAACGGATAGAGGATAGAGACTCCAATATGTCTTGCGGTGGAGGGTAATGGGTTTGTGAGGCAGGATTTGTCTTCCCTGAATCCATTGTAATGTCCTTCTGTTGTGGAACCTTTTTCTTCTGATGATCCTCAACCGGTACGTCTCTGCTAATCTTTTACAACACATGGACGCGCAACTGGATACACGTAAGAGCAAGAGTCCAGAACAAAGATGAGAGACTTCGAAAATGGAAGAGAATGGCAAATTTTGACCACATGGATTTAAACCTTCAGTATTCTCATATTTTCTTTTCTTATGACAAAACAAATCTAATGAATATTTTGCTTACCTCAGTTGATGTGGATGTGGCAGTGCTAGTGGTAGGTGGGATGGTAGATGTGGTTAGAATTGGTGTTTCTGTGGTGGTTCGGGTTTGTGCAGTGGTGGGGGTTTGTGTCATAGTAGGGGATTGCGTAGTTGTGGTCTGTGTAGAGACTGGCATCTCTGTGGAAGTAGAGGTCTGTGTGGTGGTGACAGTGGGGGCCTGTGTGGTGGTGGCAGTGGGGGCCTGTGTGGTGGAGAACTGTGGGGTGGTAATGGTGGGGATTTGTGTGGTGGAGGTCTGCGTGGTGGTGACAGTGGGGGTCTGTGTGATGGTAGGGGTCTGTACGGTGGTGGTGGTGGTAGTATCTATTATAGTGTGAGTGAATGACTCTGCTTCAGCCTTGGTCCGTTCTGGTTCTTCTTGAAGAGCTGTAGTAATGTTGCCTAGTTGAGACTGAATCATCGCCATCTGGTTCCGCGTGAGGAAGAACACCTTCTTCAGCATAGTTGTGCTCTCGTCTGCTTTTGCAGTAAACTCCTCTTGAAGGCGTTCAGCCATATTTTCTGTAGAATTTTGAACTTGTTGCTTGAGGTGGTCAAGGTTGGAGCGAAGTTCTTCCCTTAATTTGCTTACTTGTTCATTTAGGGTACGAGTAAGGTCGGCACTCAGACGCCGTAGCTCCGCCATTGCAAGGTTATGGCGGATGGAAGCGGCGTTCGTATGGGAAGAGCTGAAGCGAGCCTCGCTCACCTCGCCTAAGCTGCTGGTGTCCTCATATCCAATGCTGCTCGGAGCGTCTCTCTGCATTCTGTCAAGTTTGTTGTCCATGTAATGCTTAAGTGAGTCGAAATGATGAGTTATATCATTTCTCATGACGTTCAACTCCGCCCGCAGATTGTTACTCAAGGCTGGAACATGGCGACTAAATTCACTGGCGATAACTTCACCTATAATATGGGAGGGATCTTGGCTTTGTGGTTCAGATTCATCATAGATGTGAAATGGCAACATCACAGGGGTCATGGCTCCTGCGATGCTGACGGAAGCCTGAGCCAGCAGGAGTATAATGAAAGAGGTTCCAACCCTCATAGTGGCGACGAAACACTGACTGCTAGTGCAGTTAGGAGCCATCACTCTCGCTTCTCCCTGCGACCTTGGGAGGGACACCATGATAATAGACCATGTCATCATTACTAATGGTTGTGAAAAGTCAATGGTTAATAATCAATAACACTTCACATAGTTCCATAAACAAAAAAACACAGGCAATAACCTTCTCG
>NC_069426.1:45795995-45842779 GCF_026875155.1 Cherax quadricarinatus | reverse complement strand
GGGGGCCTTTGTTTTTGGCATATGAAAAGAAATATTTCTAATTCTTTCAATTCCACTAATCGCTTTTAGCTCTTCTTGTCTTTCCTGGATCCTGTATGACTCCTTTAACTTTAGCTCAATATTTTCCACTTCCCTCGTTAGCGGCTTCCTTTTGTGTTTCAGATAACCTAGCTTTCTTCAGGAGCTCAGTGATTCTACGTCTTCTCCTGTAGAGGGAGCGTCTCTCTCCAGTTTACTTCTTCTCTTTTTTCTTAGGGGAATATGCCTTGACCTTTTTACGCCCGCAACTTATCCTGGGCAACTATGGGCCATGGAGCAACAAAAGAAGAGCGATAAGCAGGAAACACAGAAACAAAGGTCAAAGTTAAAGCTGCTGTGGTCATGATGGCTGCTTCTTGCTGCTGCTGTGGTCATGATGGCTGCTTCTTGCTGCTGCTGTTACTGCTTCCGAGGGTAACAAGAATGGTGAATAGACGAGGGGAGGGAGATTGAGAGAGAGAGAGAGAGAGAGAGAGAGAGAAGAGAGAGAGAGAGAGAGAGAGAGAGAGAGAGAGAGAGAGAGAGAGAGAGAGAGGCTGTAGGCCCAGATAAGTTGTGTCCAAGATTGCTGAGTAAATGTGCAGACCAGCTAGCAGCACCTCTAACTCGCATGTATCACCACTGCCTAGCAGTGTAAAGGACCTCTCTGTTTTAAAGAGGCAAATGTAGTCCCTGTTCACAAATAGAAGAGCAGAACGGAAATCAGCTAACTAAAGACCAGTATCACTCCTGTCAATCACTGGCAAAATTCTTAAACAATAATCTCAAGGCAGATAACAGCTCTTTTCGATTACCACTCTGTGACCTTCAATATGGCTTCATTTAAGGTCACTCTGCTTCTGATCTGCTGTTGAACCTCTCCACTAGGTGGTACTAGTCACTGGATGAATCCAAAAACAGCTGTGTAGTAGCACTGTACATTGCCTGTGCTTTCGACCGAGTATGGCACTGGAGACTCTTGGCAAAACTACAAGCAATAGGAGTCGCCGGCTCTGCACTACGTCTCCTCAGTGATTACCTTCAAGGTAGATCTCTAAAGTAGTTTTTAATGGGACAGGGTCAACAAGACACACTATTGGTACAAGTGCTCCACAAGGAAGTGTGCTTAAGCCATGTTATGGAATGTCTACTTCAATTACCTTTTTCAACTCATCCCAGAATCTCATGCATATGCAGACGACTGTATTCGGACATTTACTTACCCAAGAGAGGAAATGCTGATCTAAGTTACACCATTACCAGCTTACAGCTGTGTTAGCCTGGGAAAACGATGGCAGGTCACATTTGCTCCTGAGAAAACACAATTGATGACGGTCTCTAGGCACTATGATGGTAATGCTGGAACAGTGGTAAGAATGAATGGAAGTGTGTTGGTACCCGGGATGAAGTTGATATCTTTGGGGTGAAATTTAACTCCATATTGACTATGAGGAACCACGTTGTAAATCTTGCGAACAAAGCAGCCAGGAAGCTTACAGCACTTAGACGTATCTCGCATCTGCTTGACAGCAGAGGTTGCAAGATTCTGTAGGAGACAAAAGTATGCTCACACCTTAACTAAGCTCCACTTTCTTGGTTTGCCTGCCCCCCATCTCATCTGCGACTTCTTGGCAGAATAGGGAACAGAGCAAGACGACTCGTCTCTCACCTGGACGAATCTGTCATTCCAGCAGAGTCTTCAACACAGGAGGCATGGGTTGGCCTTACTGTTATGTACAAGACCAACATTGTCAAGTACCACTACACTTTACTCCAATCCGAGGACAGGGAAAAGTGAGCTATACAAGTCGGGCAACGAAACAACATCCACACTCCAAAACATCGCTTCATCTGAGATCATCTATTCCTAGGATGACTCGTGTCTGGAACATGTTCGTATAGCAAAACGACATCAATCCAAAATGTATTATATTTTCCTGCAGCAATTAATTAATTTTTCCTCGACAAAAAACCCAACTCACCCCTTTTTCCCTTATTTAATTAGTGAAAAAACTAAACCCTTAAATGGGGTATCTGAAAAGGGGGTAAAACCCCAACTCTTCAGTAGGGCAATGAGGATATCGTAAATATTTCAGCCAGGGATCACACTACTGGGGAAGTGGTGGGAGGGAAAAGAAAGGGGCAGTGGAGGGGCGGGATAATGGGGGGAGGTTTAGGGGGGGTATCGAGGGGGTGAGTTGTTGGAGATAGGGGGAGGGAATAGAGGTAGTAGTGGTGGGGGGGGCGGGGAACAATAGTGGTGAGAAGAGGGGGAAAATGGGGGAGGGAAGAACAAGAGCAGGATGGCGGGGGGGGGTTGTGGTGTGGGTGGGAGAGGTAAGTAGAGTGGTGGGAGGGGGTAGCACGGGTGGGAGGGGGGGTTTTAGTAACCCAGGAAAAGCCCAAAAAAGTCAGGAAAGCATCGCCTGCTGGCTTAGTCCATTCCCAAATAAGCAACTGGTGTGAGTGCCACCAAAAACCGTTCAGGCTAATATCCAGGACCTACACGCTGGGTGAACAAGGCAGCGGGTAAGGAAACATACCCAATCTTCCACTCTTTCCAAAAGTTCGAACCCCGGCCTTCAGCGTGTGGCTGAACCGCAAACGATGTGAGCCACGCAGAAAAAAATTAGTGATGGTGGGAATAAAGTGAGGGTGGGAAAGAGGTGGGGGGGAGGGGGGGATAGTGGCGGGGTGGGGAGGAATTTTGTGGGGGACGGGGAAGGGGTTGTGGGTGTAGGGGCGGGATATGGTTGGTTGGGGGGCAGGGTATTGGTTGGGGTTGAGGGCAGGGATAGGGGTTGGGGTGGGGGGGCGGATGGGTTGTGGGGCGGGGTAGTGGTTGTGGGGGAGGGGAGGGAATGGTTGTTGGAAGGGATAGGGGTTGTGGTGGAGGGACAGGGGAAGTGGTTTGTTGGGGAAGGAAAGTGGTTTGGGGAGGGGGGCAGGGATGGGGTTTGTGGTGATGGACAGGATAGTGGTTTTGTGGTGAGGGGGCGGGATAGGGTTTGGGGTGGAGGAATGGGAAATGGGTTTGTGGGTGAGGGGGCAGGGATAGTGGTTGGGGTGTGAGGGACGGGGGTAGGGTTGTGGTGTGAGGGGGCGGGATAGGTCGTGTGAGGGGGGATATGGTTGGGGTGTGGGGACGGGGAAGGGGTTTGGGGGTGTGGGGGGCGGGGATAGTGGTTGGGGTTGAGGGGGCGGGGATAGGGGTCGTGTGAGGGGCAGGGGGGGTTGTGGTGTGGGGGACGGGGGGATAGTGGTTGTGGTGTGGGGGCGGGGTAGTGGTTGTGGTGGAGGGGGCGGGGATAGAGTTTGGGTGAGGGGGCAGGGATAGTGGTTTGGTGTGGGGGCAGGGATAGGGGGTTGGGTGGAGGGGCGGGGATGGGTTGGGGTGTGGGGGGCAGGGTAGGGGTGTGGTGGGGAGAGGGAAAGGGTTTGTGGTGTGGGGGGCGGGAATGGTTGTGGTGGAGGGGGAGGGATAGGGTTTGGGTGGAGGGGCGGGGATAGTGGTTGGGGTTGAGGGGCGGGTAGGGTTTGGTGTGGGGGGGCAGGGATATATTGTGGTGGAGGGGGCAGGGATAGTGGTTGGGGGGTTGGGGGGCAGGGATAGTGGTTGTGTAGGGGGCGGGAATAGTGGTTGTGGGGGGAGGGGGCAGGGATAGGGGTTGGGGGTGGGGGGGCGGGATAGTGTTTATGGTGTAGGGCGGGATAGGGTTGTAGTTGGGGGGGCAGGGATAGTGGTTTGTGTGGAGGCAGGGATAGTGGTTTGGTGAGGGGGGGGGGAAAAGGGGGTTGTGGTGGAGGGCAGGGATAGGGGTTTTGGGGTTGGGGGGGGCAGGGATGGGTTTGTTGTGAGGGGCGGGATGTGGTTGTGGTGTGGGGGGCGGGGATAGTGGTTGTTGGGGGGCAGGAAAGGGGTTGGGGGGTTTGGGGGCAGGGTAAGGTTGGGTGTGAGGGGGCGGGGATAGTGTTTTTTGTGTGGGGGGCAGGGTTTGTGGTTGTAGGTGGGGGGGGCGGGGATATGGTTGGGTGTGAGGGGCAGGGATAGTGGTTGTGGTGTGAGGGGCAGGTTTTGTGGTTGTGGTGTAGGGGCAGGGATGTGGTTGTGGTGTGGGGGGGCAGGAAGGGGGTGTAGGGGCGGGGATAGTGGTGAGGGGGGGGGCAGGGATAGGGTTTGTGGGTGTAAAGGGCGGGGAAGGGGTTTTGGGTGTGGGGGCAGGGATAGTAGGGGTTGTGAGGGGGAGGGATAGTGGGTGTGGGGGGGCAGGAATAGTGGTTGTGGTGTGAGGACAGGATAGGTTTGGGTGGGGGGGCGGGATAGTGGGGTGTAGGGGCAGGGTAGGGGTTTGTGTGAGGGGCGGGGGATATGGTTTGGGTGGGGGGAGGGATAGTGGTGGGTGAGGGGCGGGAAGTGGTTTGTGAGGGGCAGGGAAGTGGTTGTGGTGTGGGGGGCAGGGATAGGGTTGTGTGGGGGGGAAAGAAAAAATGGTTGTGTGAGGGAAAGGGAAGTGGTTGGGTGTGGGGGGCAGGGGATAGTGGTTGGGTGGGGGGGCAGGGATAGTGGTTGTGGTGTGGGGGGGCGGGATAGTGGTTGGGGTGTGAGGGGGCGGGGATAGTGGTTGTGGTGTGAGGGGCGGGGATAGTGGTTGGGGTGTGAGGGGGCAGGGATAGTGGTTGTGGTGTGAGGGGGCAGGATAGGGGTTTGTGGTGGGGGGGCAGGTAGTGGTTGTGGTGTGAGGAGCGGGATAGTTTTTTGTGGTGGGGGGGAGGATGGGTCGTTAGGGGCAGGGAAGGGGTTGTGTTGGTGGTGGGGCAAGCTTGCAGAGTAGTGGGACGAAAAGGACACTTTGGGTGCATGTACGATAATTTCCGGGGACAAATGCTCACATATAAGACTCTCTGGTGATGATCCCCTAGTTTTACTTGTTGTTTTTTAAGCGTCACGTCATGCATTGCCCTGACTCGATCTGAAAATGACGCGTGACGTTTTATGCTACCCACAAAACATTTATTTTTTATGGGGCGGGCGGGACACTGCTGAATTAATCAATGGTAAATCACCAAATACAGGAGTAGAATGTACTAACCAAAAAAATGGCATAGAAAAGTCCCAATAGAAATCAATCACTTTTTTAATTTTATTGGGTTATCCAAATAAATTTATTATTATCATCTTGGGGGACGCTAAACTTTTTTTAAAAAATGAGACTTTCAGGTTCGACCAAAATGAAGGGTCAAAAAAAAAAAAAAAAATTTAAAAATATAGAAACGAAGCGTCGCCCAAGCCTCTCTTCCATATGGATTATCTGTGTGTAGTTTTAAGGTCTAAAAAAAACTTACTATTGTCCTATAACTGGACAAATACATATAACTTCTGAAATGTAAATACTATTTCTGTAACGGTCAAAGAACCAAAATTGGCTTGGTCTCCTTAATCCTTTAATTTCACACGAAAGTGAATTTTGGGGTAAAACTTTTCAAGCTGTTTTTTTATTTTTTATTTTTTATTTTTTTTTTTTTTCCAATTTGAGCACACAAAGAGGTACAAAAAAATATTGTAGGAAACACCCTTGCGTATTTCCCGCCACGGTCCTACCAGGGCAACTGACCCGGGCGGGGCCCCCGGGTTCACTAACCGTGGGAGCGGCTCAGTGGTTCATTTAACCGTGGGCACGGTCCACGGGGCACTAAAACCTGGCGGCGGTCCACGTGGTTCACTGAACCGGGCAGCGGCCCCCGTGGGTTTATTGAACCGTGGCAGCGGTCCACGTGGTTCACTGAACCCCTGGGGGCGGCCCCGTGGTTACTGAACCGGGCAGCGGTCCCCGTGGTTCACTGAACCGTGGGGCCCGGGCCACGGGGGTTCATTTAACGTGGGGCGGTCCACGTTGTTCATGAACCGTGGGGCGGTCCACGTGGTTCACTGAACCGTGGCGGCGGTCCACGTGGTTCACTGAACCGTGGCAAACGGGCCACGTGGTTCACTGAACCGTGGCAGCGGTCCACGGGGGTTCACTTAACCGGGGCGGCGGTCCCCCGTGGTTCACTGAACCGGGGGGGGGCTCACGTGGTTCCGAACCGTGGCAGCGGTCCACGGGTTTTACTGAACCGGGCAGCGGTCCCCGTGGTTCACGAACCGGGCGGGGGGTCCCCGGGTTCATTTAAAACCCTGGGGACGGGCCCTGGGTTTATTGAACCGTGGCAGCGGCCCGGGGGGCCGAACCCGGGGGGGCGGTCCAGTGGGTTTATTGAACCGTGGCACGGCCCCGTTTCACTGAACCGTGGGGCGGTCCACGTGGTTCACTGAACCGTGGCGGGGGGTCCAGTTTTCATAACCGGGCAGCGGCCCCGTGGGTTTTGAAACCCTGGAAGCGGTCCACGTGGGTTCACTGAACCGTGGGCGCGGTCCCCCGTGGTTCATTGAACCGGGCAGCGGTCCACGTGGTTCACTGAACCGTGCAGCGGCCCACGTGGTTCATTTAACCGGGCACGGTCCCCCGTGGTTTTACTGAACCGTGGCGGCGGGCCACTGGTTCACGAACCGTGGGCGGCGGCCACGGGTTCACGAACCGTGGCGGCGGCTCACGTGGTTCACTGAACCGGGCAAGCGGTCCCCGTGGGTTTACTGAACCGTGGCGGGGGCCAGTGGTTTACTGAACCCTGGGGGCGGCTCACGGTTCATGAAACCCTGGCAGCGGTCCCGTGGGTTCACTGAACCGTGGCGGGCGGCCCCCGTGGTTCATTGAACCGAGGTGGGGGCCCACGTGGGTTCAGAAAGGAGGTGGCGGTCCGTGGTTTACGAACTCTCCCGACAGGTGACGGGGAAATTTTTTATGGTTTGAGTTTCATTCAAAAATTTGGGTTGGACTTTTAAAAACCCCCGGACTTCCCCCGGCTCTCCTCTTTAAAAAAATTGCCTCCCGAGACCTAGACCCATTATTACCTTTTAATCTGACTACCCCCCAGGGTGGGGGCCGTGGCCCGTGGCAAAAAGCTCTCGCTTCACAGGTGTGGGTCCGGGTTCGATTCCCAGCGAAGGGGTGGAAACAGGGATTTTTTTTACAGTGGGTTTTCTATGTTCAAACCCCAGTAAATGGGGGACCGGTTGTTTTCGACTGGTGGGGTCGATCTTTGGATTATTATTTTAATCAAGGGGGAAGCGCTAAACCCGGGGGATTATACGCCCTGGGGGGGGGAGAATTTGGAAAAGGGATTGTTAATTTGGGGGAAATGGAGCACAGAACCAAATTCCCCAAATCAAAAGCCCCCCCACCAAAATCAAGGAACCTTTCCCTTTAGGGGTCGCATCTTAGGGGAAAATGACCTAATTTTCCCGAAATGCTCTGCAAACAAGGGGGTTTCTATATAGTATTTTGTCATGATTCAGCTAAGCCCGTATACCTTGTACATGTACTTGTAGAAAATAAAGATTTTTATTATTTAACTAACAATTATTATTTTAACATACATCAGGGAGCACTAAACCAAGGGGTCATCAACGCCTTGGGAGAAAAGGAGACATTTAGGTTCAACCAAGGAAGAAAAAGTATTCTATTTCCTTGAAACAAGAAACAAGGTTTCTACACTGAAACCAACCCATTTTTTTCGATGAGTACAGTATATTATAAAATTTTTTTAGTACAATTACCAATTTTGAGTATGAATTTGACTAATCGGGAGGACCCCGAACATGGATATGACTAGACAGCCGCTACATAAAAAAACTGAAATGAAACAAAAATTTAAATACAAACATAGAGTAATTTTAAACAAATATGAGTATTGAATAGCAATTCATTTACGTTTGTTTTTGTTGTTTTAATACATAACAAGGGCTTTTTATTAAAACCTATCTCCTACGAGGTGTTTAGTCTCTTCACCTTGAAAAAGGGTGAGGGACGCTCGAGCTCTAGCTCAAGTCCCTTCAAAACCCCAATGGTGTACGTATTTATGAAATTTTTAGAGCACTTCTACGGTGGGTTAAAACAAGGTCTGTCAGTTTTTAGGATCACCTGCCATGAGCTCAAAACCCCCCATTTTTGTTTTTACTGTTCCGGGATCCCCGTCGGCAGCTTTTTAAGGAACTTGAAATAAGCCCGCCACAGTCATGAGGTGTGGGTTCATTTGTATAAAAATTTTGGTTCATTTGCACAAATTTGGTGCGCCTAGCTCCCAACCATTGTTCCCCCCCACACCCGAACAAGATTGAAAGTGCACAGAATTTGGCTTTGGAAACGCCAAAAATGATGCCCGCGACTGGGTTTGTTTGATTATTTCCCTTTCTCCCCCACTTTCTTTACCCCCAAATTCCCCCTATCCCCCCCGGGGCTTACCCGAGGGGACGACTCCACCATCGGGGATTTGTAAAAATGCGATGAAAAAAGGGGGCCCCGATCCCGAAAATTTGGAACGAAGTCACCCCGTTCTTGTATTTTACAACAAAGATTTCCCCAGTTCTCACTACCGAAATCATAGTATGAAAAAGGACCTAAACTTTTGATCACAGGTTTCTAATTGGAGTTTGAGTTAAAAAAAAAAAAAAGTTCGCCCCAAAAATCCAACCTGCGTACACCAAAAGATGGCTGTACAGTATCGGATATTCTTCCCCCGCATCTGAAAAGGGTGGGGCCGACTCAGGTGAAAACCCCCAGGCCCTTCATAAACCCCAAATGAAAAGCCACTGGCAATTCACCCTCTAAATTTGCTTTATTCAAAACTCACAATAATCAAGGGGATTTGCTAAGTAACTTCATTAAAAGGGTGTGGAAAAGGGCAATCAAAAAAATTCCCCCACCTAATAAAAACAGATAAATTTTAAAAAAAAAAGCGCTAAACCCACGGATCATTGAGATAAATTAGACGCGGGTTAAAAAAAATCCCTGGATGAGAGCCAAGCCCAAAAGGCAAAATTTTCTATTATTTCTTTAAAAAATCTTTTCCCCAAATATAAATAAAAAATTTTTCGGGAGTGTTTTTTACTTTTCCTTGACCTTTTCCTAGTTGTTCAAACCCGTGGAAATTTATTTGGGCCCAAAGTTTTCCCCAGGACAGATAAGGGGTACAAAGTCCCAGATGGGTTTGGAACGGCTTTATTGGGTGGGCCCTACACCCAAACCAAAAACACACACAAAACACTCACCCGGTTGGTGAAGTGGTTTGGAAGGGAATTTTTTAATTGATAGATTTACCCCTTAGGGGAAAAAGTAGGTAGTTTATACGTTATACACTAATTTTTGGATTTTTAGGGAACTGAGAAAAATAAAGTAGAACCAAAAAAACCTTTTCTAGGTAATAATAGGCCAAATGTATGACCCATAGCATTTCAAATTCCTTTCATGCCAAATATGTCCATCATTACCTAACGAAACCTGGCTAAAGCCTGATAGAACCAAGTCAGCCCTTTCCGGTTACACAGCCCTCACAACTGTGGGCCCAACAACAAGGGGGTGGCCAAACCATATATACCGACCCAACAGAATGTATCACTAATACTGCACAAGGGGTGAACATGGGGAATAATAATAGCAAAAATTAAAAACAAAAAACCCACAAAAACCTCTCACTTGATAAACTCTACAAATTCCCCAGTCAAACATTAGCCAATTTTTGTCAAAAAATTGGAAATAGATAACTGAGCACGCAAAGAACAAAGATCACTTACTACTCTGGGCTTCAATATAAACTCCTGCAAGCCAGGACCCACACGTTCTGAACACAAACACAATGGGAACTGCATGTTGCACCCCTAACAAAACCCCCAAGTTACGGAGAAAGTGTTTCCCACTTTACCCCATCTGGACCAAACCAATCCCCCTTTAAAAAAAGGCAAATTACAGAAAAAACCCCAGACCCCTACCCCACTTTCCTCATTAAAAAACTCTTGAAAAATACCCAAGACACATAAAGTCACCTTCAACTTCACAATTTAGGCAGCCATTAATAACTTCACAACGCAAGCAGTTTATAAATTTCAAGTCACTTCTCAAAGTATTACTTACTCACCCAAAACCAATAAATACTGAATAACTGACACATATAAATTGTATTTCTTTAAATGTTTCTCACAATTATATCACATAAATGTTAAAAGGGGCACACCCAATCTAACTTTATTATTTTAAATGACACTACCTAACAGAATCACTACCCTAACTGGAATTGCAACCATATGACCTGTCCTTTGTAATACTCATTGTGCTTTATAGTTTATCTGTTTTACATTATGTTTATCCTGATTTTTCATCATTGCTTAGTAGCATCGACTGTATAGTCTTGTGGCTTAGCGCTTCTTTTTGATATAAATAATAATAATAATCATTGCTTAGTTAATCTTAAGATAATTTTAAGCAGTCCCGTAATGGTCTAAGCATAGTATAAGTGTCTTTGCCATACTGCTCTTATCTGCTGTAATTTTGTACCCTGAATGTGTGCACAAATTGAAATAAATAAATAAATAAAAAACACTAGTTTATGTTAGCTAGGGAGAACTGGCATGCCAAGTTTGAACAAGGAGGCGCGTGTCTCGAAGAACTCCAGAGCCTCCTCTAAGACTAGACATCATTGTATGCAAGAAGTGCAGGCTGCACACCCACGGTCTTCACTTACTAGACCTGGGAAATCTGGTTGAGGCGAAACCTCGATTTACCGTAGATGACCTCCTCCATAGCCCATAACAGTAAGACAAGACCTCCACTTTTATCTTAGGATCCTGGCCAGTGTCCTTGGGAAAGTTTTGAGTTGAGCTGTGGTTCTTTGGCAGCCGCAGTGCATGACCAGTACTACCGGTGTCTCTTGTCAGCTTAGAAAGCTGGTGTCACTTTCTGCATTGTAATTCTAGGGGATTCACCTCCCTTGGAAATATAGAATTTTTTGAGGTGCGGCAGGTCACTAATAACGGAACTGAATATTGCAGGAATTAAGGCTCCCGATTGCTGTGGTTCTGAGTGGCAAGTAAGAGGGACTAAAGCTTAGGGAGGCTGAAGACTAGAATAGATTCTACATCATCAGTAAGTTAGAGGTCCTTTAAATGTGCATGCAGGCGAGATTTTCTTGCAACAATCTAGTCAATTATGAAAATCTTCCCTATAAGCCAATTGTGAGGCTGAGGTACCAGCCTCAGCATCGGTGTCAACCAGAACTGCCAGGGTAGGCAAAACCCTCCCATGGAGGCAGTCCAGACAAATTTTACAACAACCCCTGGCAACTATAAAGCCTTAAAAGCGGGTAAATTTAAGAACATGTGGCACGAAGGAGAAATTGTTAATAAATTATTCGTACAATCTAGAAGGTCCTGGAGCAATTTTTTTTCCTCGAAATAATTTTCTGACCTGAATTAAGACAGGAAGAATGGATCTTCAAAGACTATACCAGCTAATGTCTCCCAGTCTTACACCAAAGGATCGATCCTCCATCAGAATCTTGAAGTTAAACATACCCCTGGAAACCCTCGTCTTCCTTGAATAATGTGTGAACTGCTAAAGTTTAGTCTTGACTGTTTCAACCTGTTTTCAATAATAGGCTTCTAAAAAATGATTGGCTTCTAAAAAATAGGCTTATAAAAAAATAATTGGGGCACAACTGATCAATGTATCCTTGATTGGTGAGGTCTTAAGATTAAGATAATGAATGAAGTAATGTCTTACAAATATTTTATGATATTAGTCGTATCTAAACTCTAGATGTTAAATAAAATACTGTTGTTTATTTTGAACTGCCTTTCTCGGGAACTTTACAACTTTATTAATTTCGACTAGTGGCTAGTCCAAACCCACTTCACGTTTCTAACCCTATCTTATGTTGTCCAGGAAGATTTCTCCCAGCCAGCCATTTGTAGGCCACTAACTGTAAGTGGGTCTTGCTAATATTAGTGGTTATTATATTTAGGGGACAAAGCTGAACCCATGGTGGGGGGGGGGGCATACAGTACCTGGAAAATGAGAGGCAGTCAAGACTGATCCGAGGAAAGGGAGCACAAGTCCAGTTCTTTGTGTCAAGAACTCAGCAACATCAAGGAACCTCTCAAGAGGTAACAAATGGCTTTCCACTTCCACCACACCAGAAATGAATGAGTGGTAAACCTTCGTCACTAGACCTTGAACCTTTTAGAAGCTTACCTTTGCTCTTGAAAATCAATCTTTCATCTTATTTTAATGCTATGATAGACTATTGCTGTTTCATAATGAACAAGATGCTCCACCATGGTAATGTTTATAAACCATATAAACATTTCTTCTAGTAAGGAGGAGCACCTACATTTATTGTAAAATTGAATACACGATATACACCCATATATTGACTCATGTCTAATTACTAAGCTCCACACAGATACAACCTGAGATACAACAGTAAAATATTTGGGAATCTCCTTTGACCCATGCATGTCAGGAGAATTGATAGGGAACAGTGTAGTAAAGAAAGCGAATGCCAGACTGAAGTTCCTGTATAGACAAGCACAGTGTCTACCTACTGAGGCTCGCAGGACCCTATGTCTAGCCCTAATACAATGCCATATGGATTACGCTTGCTCTTCTTGGTACTCTGCCTTGACAAAAAAACTGAAAGATAGACTGCAAAACACCCAGAACAAAATCGTAAGATTCATCCTGGGCTGGGACCAAGAGAACATGTAGGCCAGGATGAGATTACAGCAGTTGGATATGCTGAATGTTGAAGACGAGTAAAACAACTGAAGCTAAATCATGTTTATAATTTGCTCACAACAATGTCCCGAAACTTGCTGTCCAATTTTGTCAAGGTTTGGGAACTGCAGCAATCATAGTACTATGTACGTGTATGTTTGGGGGTCTGAAATGGACTAATCTACTTCACAATATTTCTTATGGGAAAAAATTCGGTCAGTACTGGCACCTGAACATACTACTGGAATGAAAAAAGTTCGTTAACCGGGGGTCCACTGTACTTGGGGGAGAGAGCACAACTTTGTAGTACCCACAGTCAGTGGCCAGGCTTCAAACACCTTTTATTGTACAACAGTAAAGGAATGGACAGACTGCCTGCACATGTCAAAGCCAGTCATAGCATGAACCAGTTCAAGAAGAGTACCAAAAGGTGTCTGATGAATGTAGCTACAGAAAGGGAGGGGAATGATTTTCTATTTTTTAGCTAACATACGTGTAAATTTTACCTTATTCCTAGTAATGACCCTCGTATTGTAGATAGTCTTAATGACCTTGGTGTAGTAGATAGTCTTTTTAGTATGATAATAAGATGTTATCTTCATTGTAGAATAATAAGAAAATATTATAACCTTTATATTATAATAATAAGGTAAAAGGACCCCAATGGAAATAAGTCACTCTGTCTGACTTTTTTGGGTTATCCTAGGTTCTCTACACACATGCTGCTATGTATGATAATTCTATGTAACTGTATTTGTGTATACCTGAATAAACTTACTTACTTACTTACTTGACAGAGACTTCACTCCTGGGCAGCTGGTCATGGTTATAGAAAATGGATTTACCAAAGAAAATTGAAGACAACACGGTTAGCCCTCCCAGGATAACCCAAGAAAGGCAGTGCATCATCGAGGACTCTGTCTTATTTCAGGTGATAAAGTGTAATACTTTCATTGTTTTTTTTTTTACTATTATATTCACTAGCTCCTTTATTTTTTTTAGCTTTAGAATATTTACATTGTCTTATACTTAAGTCTAGTTACAGATTCACTATAAATCTTATGATTACAAGTATTGATCCTGATGCTAACCTCTTATTAAATGACTTAAATGAATCAAACAGCAACTGTAATTACTACACAGCAGAGCAAGCAAATGCACTTCTCAGAACCAACAACAACATAACTGTCTTTAACTACAATGTCAGATCTTTAAGCAAGCATTACGATGACCTCACAGCATTACTAATTTCCCTGCATGCCAGTATGTCCATCATTACTCTCGCCGAAACCTGGCTAAAGCCAGATACTACAGATGTCTATGCCATTCCAGGTTACACAGCCATGTGCAACTGTAGGCCAAATCAACAAAGGGGGTGGCACAGCTATATATTACTCAGACCAACTAGAATGTATGAATAATACTTGCACAAGGGATGAACATGGGAAATATATAATAGCTAAATTCAAATCCAAATACAGTGGACCCCCGGTATTCGATATTAATCCGTTCCTGAGAGCTCATCGAATACCGAAAATATCGAAAAGCGAATCAATTTTCTCCGTAAGAAATAATGGAAATCAAATTAATCCGTGCAAGACACCCAAAAGTATGAAAAAAAAAATTTTTACCACATGAAATATTAATTTTAATACACACAAACTGAAGAAGACATGCACAGTTACATGACACTTACCTTTATTGAAGATCTGGTGATGATTGATGGGATGGGAGGAGGGGAGAGTGTGGATGGTGTTAGTGTTTAGAAGGGGAATCCCCTTCCATTAGGACTTGAGGTAGCAAGTCCTTTTCTGGGGTTACTTCCCTTCTTCTTTTAATGCCACTAGGACCAGCTTGAGAGTCACTGGACCTCTGTCGCACAACAAATCTGTCCATAGAGCTCTGTACCTCCCGTTCCTTTACGATTTGTCTAAAATGGGCCACAACATTGTCATTGTAATAGTCACCAGCACGGCTTGCAATAGCTGTGTTAGGGTGATTTTCATCCATAAAGGTTTGCACTTCAACCCACTGTGCACATATTTCCTTAATTTTTTAAGTAGGCACAATGGATTCCACAACTGGCATAGGCTTCTCAGGGTTAGCCCCAAACCCTTCAAAATCTTTCTTAATTTCCATACTAATTCTCACCCTTTTTACCACAGGGTTGGCACTAGAAGCTTTCTTGGGGCCCATGGTGACTTATTTTGCAGAAACAAGCACCAAAAACAGCGATAATATGGATAATATGGAATGTACCGAATGTATCCTTAGATGCGCGCACACTGGCTGGCTTGTAAACACTGGCACACAAGGGGCAGTTCAGGCCACACGTGGACACATCTCGTACAAATCGTATCGAATACTGGGTTTTCAATCGGATAGCGAGGCAAAATTTTTGCATTAAAATGCATCGAATACCGAATTTATCGAATACCGGGGGTCCACTGTACCTACAAAAACCACTCACAGTGATAAGCATCTACAGAGTACCACAGTCAAATATTAGTAGTTTTTGTGAAAACCTAAGAAGTATGATAACCGATCACTTACTACTCACAGGAGACTTCGATATAAATCTCCTGCAAGACCAGGACCCACATGTAACTGAATTCACAAACACTATGAGTAACTGCTTGTTGCTACCAACAGTAACAAAACCCTCAAGAATCTCTGAGGCTAGTGTTTCCCTATTAGACCACATCTGCACCAACACTATATCCCCTTTAAAATCAGGCATAATCACAGATAACACTACAGACCACTACCCAACCTTTCTCATAACCAATCTAGATAAATTACCTCAAGACACTACTAAAGTGACCTTCAGACTTCATAATGAGACAACCATAAATAACTTCAAAACAGCAGTGACAAACATCGACTGGCAAACTGAGCTAGAAATCTATACAGATACTGATGAATGTATTGATAATTTTCTAAAAAAGACCCAATACCTCTATAACAAGCACTGCCTTAAAAAACTAAACAGATCACAGCTAAGAGATTGAACAGTCCCTGGCTAACACTCAGCATCCTCAAATCCGTAAATACAAAGCACCTGTATGAAAAACAGTGCAGAATGGGTCAAATAACCAGAGACCAAACAAAACATTACCCTGTTACTCCTAACCAGCCTGATAAGAAGGGTGAAAAAATTGTATTTTGAGAACAGATTATCCAACTTAAAAGGTGATATAAAAAAGGCCTGGAAAACCCTATCTGAAATTCTAGGAACAAAAAAGATATCAAGAAACAACAATCAAACTAATAAAACGAGATGAACCCCTACTCCCGCCAATTGAAACAGCAAACAGACTCAATGTTTTTTCTCCACCATAGGAAAAAACCTGGCGGGTAAAATCCCAAGCACAAATACCTCACCTAATGACTACCTCACTGACACCTACCCGAACACACTATTCCTAGCTCCGACCAACCCAACAGAAATCTCACTTATTATCAACACACTAAAGAACAAGGCAGGAGATTTAAATAACTTACCACCCTTTATATACAAAAAAGCTTCACAAGTGCTGTCACCAATCATTGCAACACTTTTTAACAAATCCATCAAATCCTCTTACCTTCCCCACAGTTCTCAAAATAGCGAGGGTCACCCTGATACATAATGGAGGAGATCAAGCAGACTTGAACAACTATAGGCCAATATCCAGTTTACCCCTTCTCTCTAAAATCTTTGAAAAATTAATTCATAAGCAAATCTATTCCTACCTCATCTCCCACAACATATTCAACCCCTGTCAGTTTGGGTTCAGGCCTAATAAAAATATGAATGATGCTATTATACACATTGTAGAACATATATACACTGCACTCGAGAAAAAAGAAGTCCCATTGGGGATCTTCATTGATTTACGTAAAGCTTTTGATACAGTTGACCATGATTTGTTGCACATAAAATTATCACACTATGGTATAAGAGGGCACTCCCTCAACTACCTAAAGTCATACCTTAGCAACAGAAGCCAATATGTGTACACAAATGGAGCAAACTCTTCCACACAACCAATTACAGTTGGTGTCCAACAGGGAAGTGTCCTTTGCTCTCTTCTCTATCTCATTTACATAAACGACCTAACCAAATGCATCACAACTACTCAAACCCACACTATTTGCAGATGATACTACATGTCTTCTTTCACCCAAGCCCAGTCATACTAGCCAATACTGTAAATACTGAATTACAGAAAACTTCTACCTGGATGACGATTAACAAGCTTACTCTCAATATTGACAAAACCTACTTCATTCAGTTTGGGAACAGAACTACAGATGTTCCTCTTAACATAATGATAAATGGATCACCTATCACAAAGCTCACAGAAGGAAAATTCTTAGGAATCCACCTTGATAATAGACTCAAATTTCAAACACATGTACAACAAATTTCCAAGAAAATCTCCAAGACCGTAGGCATACTATCGAAGATATGGTACTATGTTCCACAATCAGCTCTCCTGGCCCTATATCACTCACTCATTTACCCCTATCTCACCTATGGAATCTGTGCATGGGGCTCAACAACAATAAATCATCTCAGACCATTAATTACCCAACAAAAGGCTGCAGCCAGAATGATGATAAATTCCCACTCCAGGCAGCATACTCTACCAATATTCAAAACTCTAAACTTACTCACCATACAAAACATCCATACTTATTATTGTGCCTACTACATACATAGAGCACTCAACTCAGATATAAACCCTCCCCTCAAACTTCTGCTTACCAACCTCAACAGAACACATGACCATAACACAAGGCACAGATCACTCTTTGATGTTCCCCATGTCCATCTCACACTATGTACAAACTCTATGCACATAAAAGGCCCAAAAATCTGAAATTCATTACCTGTGAATACAAAAGAAACACTGTCTGTTTATCAATTCAAGACTCTTCTTAAAAACCACTTACTCACCCACAACTAAATAAATATTGACTAACTGTATTTCATAAATGTATAACTTGTGACCCTATCAAACTTTGTTTTTTAATTACATTACCTAATAGAATAATCCATTCTATTGAATGCACAGTAACTCATCTAATGACCATATGGCCTGTTTCTGCACTACAAATCATTGATTATATTTATTTGATCGGATTAATAAATTGTATGACTTCATGTAGTATATTGATCATTTTGTTGTATTATACATTGTAATGCTACAAATTTGTACAACTATAATGTTTCTTAACCCTTAAACGGTCCAAACGTATACAGTATATACGTTTTTTCAACATTTGAAAGTATGTAAAAAAATGTACATCATCTTTTTTTTTTTTTACATTTGAAAATGTGTAAAAAAAACTTTTATCTACATTTTTTTTTATATTTGAAAATATGTAAAAAAAACAGATCTACTTTTGGAGCACTACGGATTTGAACGTTGATCTATTTGGACCGTTTGAGGGTTAATTGAAATGTTCAAATTTCATTGTTAAAATACTCATTTGTACTTCATATTATAATTTGTTTACTGTAATTTTTACCACTGAATATATAATTGCTTAGTTAATCTTAAGTTAATCTTAAGCCTGCCCATAATGTTCTGCATACAAGGGACTTTTGGCATGTACACCCATCTACTATAATTCATTGTACAACTATGTATAATGTCCAAATAAAAATTATTATTATTATTATTACTGGGGTCCTCAATCTTGTCCCTCAGGATGCGACCCACACCAGTCGATTAACACCCAGGTACCTACTTGCTGCTAGGTGAACAGGACAACAAGTGTAAGGAAACACGTCGAAATGTTTCTACCCCGCTGGGAATCAAACCTGGGCCCTCCGTGTGTGAATTGAGAGCTTTGCTGCCAGGCCACGGGATCACCCAAATTTTTTTTTTTTTTTTTTTCAACAAGTCGGTCGTCTCCCACCGAGGCAGGGTGACCCAAAAAAGAAAGAAAATCCCCAAAAAGAAAATACATTCATCATCATTCAACACTTTCACCACACTCACACATTATCACTGCTTTTGCAGAGGTGCTCAGAATACAACAGTTTAGAAGCATATACGTATAAAGATACACAACATATCCCTCCAAACTGCCAATATCCCAAACCACTCCTTTAAAGTGCAGGCATTGTACTTCCCATTTCCAGGACTCAAGTCCGTCTATATGAAAATAACCGGTTTCCCTGAATCCCTTCACTAAATATTACCCTGCTCACACTCCAACAGATCGTCAGGTCCCAAGTATCATTTGTCTCCATTCACTCCTATCTAACACGCTCATGCACGCTTGCTGGAAGTCCAAGCCCCTCCCCTACAAAACCTCCTTTACCCCCTCTTTCCAACCCTTTCGAGGACGACCCCTACCCCTCTTTCCTTCCCCTATAGATTTATATGCTTTCCATGTCATTCTACTTTGATCCATTCTCTCTAAATGACCAAACCACCTCAACAACCCCTCTTCTGCCCTCTGACTAATGCTTTTATTAACTCCACACCTTCTCCTAATTTCCACACTCCGAATTTTCTGCATAATATTTACACCACACATTGCCCTTAGACAGGACATCTCCACTGCCTCCAACCGTCTCCTCGCTGCTGCATTTACCACCCAAGCTTCACATCCATATAAGAGTGTTGGTACTACTATACTTTCATACATTCCCTTCTTTGCCTCCATAGATAACGTTTTTTGACTCCACATATACCTCAACGCACCACTCACCTTTTTTCCCTCATCAATTCTATGATTAACCTCATCCTTCATAAATCCATCCGCCGACACGTCAACTCCCAAGTATCTGAAAACATTCACTTCTTCCATACTCCTCCTCCCCAATTTGATATCCAATTTTTCTTTATCTAAATCATTTGATACCACCCAAATTTACTAGCGCAATTAAGGGTACTGTATTTGGACGTGGTTATTCCTACAGAGAAACATTAAACAGAAACAGAGAAGCTAGCACACTGCCGGTTACATGAAAATAGAGAAAGCCTCTATAAAATACCTACAAATGTTAAGGAAAATGGAATATTGTTAGAAAATATACTGAGAGCTTGAGAAAAGTGGTGAGTTGGCAACTATTACACACAAAATATCAAAAGGAGAAACAACCACAAAGAAAATATAGTAATGGCTAAATAACTAAATGCAAACTGATCAGACATCTGAAATACTAAAAGAAAATCAGACAACTAAACAGGAATTAGCAGCAAATACAAAAAGACATCAAATGAAAACAGCCAAGATCTAATATACTGTACATAAATTCTAAATTAATCAAAAGATATAAATAAAGGTGTGCCAGGCTTTGTGAATCTAAAGGAAACCAATTCAGAGGAAAATACAGAATGTATGGCATAAAAAGGAGTCATATAACAGAACAGCCTAGTTGACCGTTATATATTTATTTACATCAACAGCCACATCCTGCAAAGGCAGGGTGACCCAGAGAAGGAAACAATCATTATGTATTTGTTGTCTTGCAAGAATTGTGCTGACATGACATTATGTTTATGTGAATCACTAATCCCACAAGGGTCATATAGTGCTTGGGTGATCAGGTGTTTTTCAAAAAAGTCTGGTCACATTTTTACTATTTTATTAATATATGCATGGGGAAGTGCTAAACCTGAAGAGGGGAGATCATAAAATGCCAAGTGAATGGAAAAAAAACAGGTTTGATCCAAAGAACATGTGGACAAAGCCAAAACTTTGGATCAAGAACCCCTCACCTGCATCAGACAACTTTCCTTAAGGGATGCTAGGGAAGAACAACTCTCAAAACTAGTCAGATTTATCATACACAGATCAGTGGGGAAAATAGCTGTGGAAAAGCAATATTTAAATAAAACATTACAGCTTTTGCAATACAAAATAAAGTCAAATAACAATTTTATCACACAGTTTGAAAACAGAGGTGAGGAACTTATTTTAAATGTATGTACGACTAACCATTCAATAATACATGGTATAGAGATTTTAAGAGATTAAAGAGGGGACCAATTAATATAATAAAGTAAAAGAATTATTTTAATAAGAGGCTAACTACCAAAAATGAATAAAAATAACATAGCAAGAAAAGCCTTTATGGACAACATTTCACTAAGTGTGAGCTTCATAAAGTCCTACAAAACAACTTAAACTTGTACACTGTACCTCATTACAATAGATGAGGAGAGGTGCTGGAAGGTGCAGGAGTGATACAAACGTGTACGATGGAACCCTGGATTTTGCACGCACCGGATATCGGACTTTTCGGATTTCAGACACTTTTTTTTTGCGAAAATTCGCTTCAAATTTCAGACATTGTCCCAGGAATCACACTTATCATACGCATCCACCCACTGGGACGTCACTTTCAGTCTGGCTCTGTCACTGGTCGAGTGCGCATTCATCCGAAACATATCGCAATTTTTGTGCTTGTTTATTGATTGTGACTGCAAAATTAAGCCACCATGGCCCCAAAGAAAGTTCCTAGTGCCAGCCCTTTGGTAAAGAAATTGAGAAGCACGATAGACTTAAAGAAAGAGATTGTAGAAAAATACGAAAGTGGCATACGTTTAGCCAAGCTTGCCAGGATGTATGGGAAGTTGAAATCAACAATCTTTTCCATCCTGGGAAAGAAAGTAGAAATCAAGGAAGCTAAAGATGCGAAAGGGGTGAATGTGCAAACGAAACAGAGATCACAAGCAGTTGAAGATGTGTTGTTGTTGGTGTGGATCAACGAAAAACAATTACAGTGGACCCCCGCATAACGATGGCATCACATAGCGATTTTTCCGCATACCGCTTACTTTTATCGCAAAATTTTTGCCGCGCATACCGATTAAAAACCCGCTCACCGATTTTCGTCCGAGACGCGTCCAATGTGCCCTCAGCCAGCCTCACATGTGCCGCCCGTCCCATTGTTTACCAGCCAGCCTCCGCGGTAACATCCAAGCATACACTCGGAATATTTCGTATTATTACAGTGTTTTCGGTGCTGTTTCTGGAAAATAAGTGACCATGGGCCCCAAGAAAGCTTCTAGTGCCAACCCTGTGGTAAAAAGGGTGAGAATTAGTATGGAAATTAAGAAAGATTTTGAAGGGTTTGGGGCTAACCCTGAGAAGCCTATGCCAGTTGTGGAATCCATTGTGCCTACTTCAAAGATTAAGGAAATGTGTGCACAGTGGGTTGAACTGCAAACCTTTATGGATGAAAATCACCCTGACACAGCTGTTGCAAGCCGTGCTGGTGACTATTTCAATGACAATGTTGTGGCCCATTTTAGACAAATCGTAAAGGAACGGGAGGTACAGAGCTCTATGGACAGATTTGTTGTGCGACAGAGGTCCAGTGACTCTCAAGCTGGTCCTAGTGGCATTAAAAGAAGAAGGGAAGTAACCCCGGAAAAGGACTTGCTACCTCAAGTCGTAATGGAAGGGGATTCCCCTTCTAAACAGTAAGAAGATAATGCTCTCCCCTCCTCCCATCCCATCAATCATCACCAGATCTTCAATAAAAGTAAGTGTCATGTAAGTGTGCATGCCTTTTTCAGTTTGTGTGTATTAAAATTAATATTTCATGTGGTAAAAAAATTTTTTTTTCATACTTTTGGGTGTCTTGCACGGATTAATTTTATTTCCATTATTTCTTATGGGGAAAATTCATTCACATAACGATTATTTCGCATAACAATTACCCCTCTTGCACGGATTAAAATCGTTAACCGGGGGTCCACTGTAGTTGGAGATAGTGTTGTGGAGTCCATCATTTGCGAAAAGGCAAGGCAGTTACATGCGGAGCAACTGCTGCTGTTAGTGAATTTAAGGCCAGCAGAGGCTAGTTTGACAGATTCAAGAAGCGTAGTAGCATGCACAGTGTTGTAAGGCATGGTGAGGCTGAAGAATTTGTGCATGAATTTGAGGATTACATAGAGGCTGAAGGATTCCTCCCCCAACAAGTGATCAAATGTGACAAAACAGGCCTCTTTTGGAAGAAAATGCCAAAGAGGACCTACATCATGAAGGAGGAAAAGACACTGCCAGGACACAAGCCTATGAAGGATAGGCTAACTCTCTTGTTCTGTGGTAACGCTAGTGGGGATTTCAAAGTGAACCCTTTACTGGTGTGTCACTCTGAAAATCCCAGTGTGTTCAAGAAAAACAATGTCATCAAGAGTAAATTGTGTGTGATGTGGAAAGCTAATAATAAGGCATGGATCATGAGGCAAATTTTCACTGACTGGGTCCATGAAGTGTTTGGCCCCCGAGTGTGAAAAAATACCTCCTGGAAAATAAATTGCCACTCAAGTGCCTCCTGGTACTGGACAATGCTCCTCCTCATTCTCCAGACTTGAAAGATCAATTGTTTAGGGACTTCAGTTTTATATCAGTGAAGTTCTTTCCTCCTAACACCATTCCTCTCATCCAGCCCATGGACCAGCATGTCATTTCTAACTTCAAAAAACTACATGAAAGCAATGTTTCAAAGGTGCTTTGAAGTGACCTCAGACACTGAATTGACCCTAAGAGAGTTCTGGAGGGATCACTTCAATTTCCTCCATTGCATAAGCCTTATAGGTAAGGCTTGGCAGGAAGTGACTTCCAGGACTTTGAGCTCTGCTTGGAGAAAATTGTGGCTAGAATGTGTTCTCAACAAAGATTTTGAAGGGTTTGAGACTGACCCTGTCAACCCTATGCCTGTTGTGGAATGTATTGTGTCTTTGGGGAAGTCCATGGGGTTGGATGTGAGTGGCCAGGATGTGGAAGAGTTGCTGGAGGACCACAAGGAAGAGCTAATCACTGAAGAGCTGCAAGACCTTCAACTGGAGCAGCAACAGACTGCAGCTGAGGAAATTGCTGAGGAGGAGGAAGAGAGAGGGGAGAAGGTGCCTTCTTCAGTGATTAAGGACATGTGTGCAAAGTGGAATGAGTTGCAAACTTTTGTTGAAAAATATCACCCTGACCAAGCTGAAACAAGCCATATCTGCAACATGTTCAGTGACAAAACTTTGTCCCACTTCAGGCAAATCTTAGAGAGATGCCAGAAACTGAGCTCTCTTGACAGTTTTTTGTGCAACAGGGGGGCAGTGACTCAAGCTGCCAATAAAAGACAAGGAAGGGAAGTAACCCCAGATAGGGACTTGATACCTGAAGTCCCTATGGAGGGGGATTCCCCTTCCAAACAATAACCCCAACTTCCTCTCCCCTCCTCGCCTTCTTCAATACGCCAACAAGTCTTCAATAAAGGTATGTAATGTTTATACTGGTACCATCCGACTTATGACCAAGCTTGGTTCCGACCAACTGGCTGTAAGTCAAAATGGATGTAAGTCGAACCTTTGAAATTGCCGACATACTGGGTAGAGCATAATGTCAAACCTTTCCTATATAAACTACCTACATAGTACTGTAATGTAATGTACAATCATTATTTCATTCTTTTTACCATAATTTACTTCTATTGTTATATTTTAATTATTTATGTACTGTATACAATGTATACATGGTAGTGAACTGTATTGTAAATTTTACAATGCATACAGTATCATATGTTACTGTTATCTTTATGTATTGTCAACACAGTGGAATGGGAGAATACCACTGGTAGTGTCATCCTGCCAGAATGTAGTATAACATATACCCTAAGTAAAGAGAAACAACTCTGGAACATGTGTAATACGTATCCAGCTGGCTGGCTGGGTGGCCGGGTGGTTGGCTAACTGGCTGACTGGCTTACTGAATGTGGCTCTCTCTCTCTGTATCTCTCTCTCTCACAGGTACACATAAGTAAAGTTATCATACATAGTATAAATTACCTAGGATAACCCAAAAAATCCAGACAAAGTGCTACACAGTGGATCTGTGCTCCAGTGGCCTAAATTAATAATAATAATAGTAATTATTATTATTACAATACATATGTACTAATATTATTAATATTATTATTAAACTATTTATTTATTTATTTATTTTTTATTTGGACATGATACATAGTTGTACAAAGAAATATAGTGACTGGGTGCACATGCCAAAAGCCCCTTGTATGCAGAGCATTATGGGCAAGCTTAAAATTAACTTAAGATTAACTAAGCAATGATATATACAGTTCAATTAAGTTTATTAAGTCACAGGTACACACAAGTACAACTATCTTATATAGTGTAAATTACCTAGGATAACCCTACAAAAAAAATGTCTATAATATAATAATCGTGTCCACTCATTACTTACCTTAAAATATCTGTAGTCTTAATGTAGAGTGAGAGGAGTAAACAAGATTAAATGAATAAACGAGAGAGAGAATGAGAGTGTAGAAGGTTTGCGAGTTATGTAAACAAACGTCGTCGTCGTTGTTGTCGTTGCCAGCCCAGACACAAATGGTTTTTGTTCACTCTGTCAAGCTGACCAGAAAAACATCCCATACAGTGGATCCCCGGTATTCAATGGCATCAGCATTCGATAAATCCGGTATTCGATGCATTATATCGCAAAAAATTTTCCTCGGTATTCGATTGAAAACCCGGTATTCGATACGATTCGTACGAGATGTGTCCACGTGTGGCCTGAACTGCCCCGTGTGTGCCAGTGTTTACAAGCCAGCCAGTGTGCGCGCATCTAAGGATACATTCAGCACATTCCATATTATCCATATTATCACTGTGTTTGGTGCTTGTTTCTGCAAAATAAGTCACCATGGGCCCCAAGAAAGCTTCTAGTGCCAAGCCTTCGAGAAAAAAGGCGCTAATGACTTATGAAATGAAGAAAGAGATAATTGCAAAGTACGAAAGTGGAGTGCGTGTGTTGGAGCTGGTTAGGTTGTATAATAAACCCCAATCAACCATCTCTACTATAGTGACCAGGAAAACGGCAATCAAGGAAGCTGTTGTTGCAAAAGGTGCAACTGTGATTACGAAACAGGGACCGCAAGTGTTAGAAAATGTTGAGAGACTGTTATTGGTGTGGATAAATGAAAAACAGATAGCAGGAGATAGCATCTCTCAAGCAATCATTTGTGAAAAAGCTAGGCAGTTGCATGACGATTTGGTAAAGAAATTGCCTGCAACTAGTGGTGATGTGAGTGAATTTAAGGCCAGCAAAGGTTTGAAAGATTTAAGAATCGTAGTGGCATATGTAGTGTGATTAGGCATAGTGAGGCTGCCAGTTCGGACCAAAAAGCAGCTGAAAAATATGTGAAGGAATTCAAGGATTACATAGACAGTGAAGACTTGAAACCTGAACAAGTGTTTAATTGCGACGAAACAGGCCTGTTTTGGAAGAAAATGCGAAGCAGGACCTACATTACTCAGGAGGAAAAGGCACTCCCAGGACATAAGCCTATGAAAGACAGGCTTACTCTTCTCATGTGTGCCAATGCTAGTGGTGATTGCAAAGTGAAGCCTTTATTGGTGTATCACTCTGAAACTCCCAGAGTGTTCAGGAAAAGCAATGTCCTCAAGGCTAATTTGTGTGTGCTGTGGAGGGCAAACAGTAATGGGTCACTAGGGACTTTTTCTATGACTGGTTACACCAAGCATTTGCCCCCACTGTGAAAAATTACCTAACTGAAAAGAAATTAGACCTTAAGTGCCTCCTGGTATTAGACAATGCCCCTGGTCATCCTACAGACTTGGCAGAGCGACTTTCTGGGGACATTAGCTTCATTAAGGTCAAGTTTTTGCCTCCTAATACCACTCCTCTCCTGCAGCCCATGGACCAGCAGGTCATTTCCAACTTCAAGAAACTGTACACAAAAGCTATGTTTCAAAAGTGCTTTATAGTGACCACAGAAACTCAACTGACTCTAAAAGAGTTTTGGAAGGATCACTTTAATATCCTCAATTGTATAAACCTTATAGGTACGGCTTGGGAGGGAGTGACTAAGAGGACCTTGAACTCTGCTTGGCAAAAACTGTGGCCAGAATGTGTAGACAAAAGGGATTTTGAAGGATTTGAGGCTAACCCTGAGAATCCTATGCCAGTTGAGGAATCCACTGTGGCATTGGGGAAGTCCTTGGGGTTGGAGGTTAGTGGGGAGGATGTGGAAGAGTTGGTGGAGGAGGACAATGAAGAACTAACCACTGATGAGCTGATAGATCATCTTCAACAGCAAGAGGCCACACTTGAGGAAACTGCTTCGGAGGAGGGGATAGAGAAATTGAAGAAGTTGCCTACTTCAAAGATTAAGGAAATGTGGCTTAAAGTGCAAACCTTTTTTGATGAAAATCACCCTAACACAGCTATTGCAAGCCGTGCTGGTGACTATTACACTGACAATGTTGTGAAACGCTTTAGGAATGTCATAAAGGAACGGGAGGTACAGGCCACTATGGACAGATATGTTGTGCGACAGAAATCCAGTGACTCTCAAGCTGGTCCTAGTGGCATTAAAAGAAGGGAAGTAACCCCGGAAAAGGACTTGCTACCTCAAGTCCTAATGGAAGGGGATTCCCCTTCTAAACACTAACACCTCTCCCCTCCTCCCATCCCATCAGTCATCACCAGATCTTCATTAAAGGTAAGTGTCAATTATTTTATTGTTATTGTAATTATTCTATTTCATGTAGTAAAATTTTTTTTTTTCATACTTTTGGGTGTCTTGCACGGATTAATTTGATTTCCATTATTTCTTATGAGGAAAATTGATTCGGTTTTCGGTATTTTCGGTATTCAATGAGCTCTCAGGAACGGATTAATGTCGAATACCGGAGGTCCACTGTATTTGTTAATTTATATGTTTATATGTTATGTATCATGTTTATTATATAATTTAAAAAAAATTATAGATGGATTAAGCAAAATGTCTGTATTAACGTTTTATACACATTTAATGCACCTCAGTGATTATTATTGTGTTATTATTAATATGGCATCTTCAAGACCAGTTACACTCTTAATGAGTGGCTCTGCGACAGACAAGCAGACAGAAAGACAGACACACACACACGCAGGTACACAGGTAGACAGACACACAGGTAGACAGATAAAAAGACACACAGAGATACAGACAGACACAGATATACAGGCAGACAGATTTATGTGCAACAGTGAAAACAAATAGAGTTCAAGAGTAAGAGCCTTTCTTGCCACAATCTCCAGTGCAAGATTCAGACTTCATCTTAGGGGCCATGGTGAAATTTACTGTCCAGTTAGTACAGTTAATACAGTATGATGCTGCTGATAGGGCAGGGTTACTCAAACTGATGCTGCCTGCATGACGCATTGCTGCCACGAGTATCGTCAAATATTGTACAGAGGTGTGCATCAGCCGGCCCAGCCCAGCTGCCAGATGCACGGTCATAAGTCGAGTGGACGTATGTCGAGCAGGTCGTAAGTTGGATGGTAGTTGTACTTATATTTATCATTGTTTTCTGTATGTAAAACTATAGTTATTCTTTAAAAAATGAATTTTCTGTGAATATTTTTGGGTGTCTGGAATGGATTAATTGTATTTACATTACAGTGGACCCTTGGCTAACAATATTAATTCGTTCCTGAGAGCTCATCGTTCATTGCACTGTATGTCAACATGGCTGGAGACCCAACAAAAAACAATATTTTTGTGCTTGCTAGAGATACGACATAACCAAAGTTGGATACAAAGAACCAGGGGACGAGGTGTATCAAATTATCGTTAGCCTAATTAATTTTCCCATAAGAAATAATGGAAATCCAATTAATCTGTTCCAGACAGCCAAAAGTATTAAAAAAAATAATTTTTTTTCATGAAATATATATTTCCCTACAAAGAAAACAATGAGACATACACAATAACTGTATAAATAAATGTTACAATGACACTTACCTTTACTGAAGAGTATTGATGAATGATGAGATTTTCAGAGGGATACATGAGTAAAGGCTTCACTTTGCAATCCCCACTAGCATTACAACAAAACAAAAAAGTTAGCCTGTCTTTCATAGGCTTGTGTCCTGGGAGTGCCTTTTCCTCCTGAGTAATGTAGGTCCTGTTTGGCATTTTCTTCCAGAACAGGCCTGTTTCATCACAATTGAACACTTGTTGGGGTTGGAATTTTTCAGCTTCGCCATACCTTATCACACTGTGTATGCCACTATGTTTCTTAAATCTCTCAAACCAACCTTTGCTGGCCTTAAATTCACCAATATGAGCACTAGTTCCAGGCATTTTTTCCTGTTCACCTGGGTGTTAGTTGACTGGTGTGGGTCGCATCCTGGGGGACAAGATTAACCCTTTGAGGGTCGACAGGCCCTCTCCGAAACTCGTTCTCAGGGTCGGCCAAATTTAAAAAAAAAAAAATTATTTTCTCTTATGAAAAGATAGAGAATCTTTTCCCAATCATAAAGACACCAAAAGTTTGAAATTTGATAGAAAACTTACGGAATTATGCTCTCGCAAAGTTAGCGGTCTCGGCGATGTTTACGCATCAGCGTTTTTGCCCACTTTGAGCCCCATTTTCTGTACTAGTCGACAAAAAACATGAATATTTCGCTAGAACTCCATTTTTTCTATCGAATGGGTGCAAGAAACCACCCATTTATGAAATTCAACTATCCAGTACAGTGGTCAGAATTTAGCAATTTTGCCAATTTCACACAAATTTCAAAAGATGCCAATTTCCGAATAGGGTCCAGAATAAACAAGAAAGACATTCCTGGCACTAAAATGACATTTCCTCTAGTCATTAGTCACGTCTCAAGGCCCCTCTTATATTCTTTTGCTTTCCACTTTGAATTTTTATTTTCACAAAAAATATAAGATTTACTGTTATGCAGACTACTGCATTAGTGTAAAAAATGGTATATATATTATTGATGCACTTGTGAAAGAATATTAGACTCACCAGTTGACGTGTATTGCACGCTTGGCACGAATTGTTTACTTTTGAAGTTTGGTAAAAATCAAACATTTCTGCTACTTTGAGCTCAATTTCAAGGCACCTTTCATTGTAAAACCAGTCAAAATCATCTCCATTTCTGTAATATGTCTTCCATTCTATAAAATGAGACCAAGAAAACTAGAATACAACAATAAATACCATACGAAAATACACTGCAAAGTCGCTGATTTATTAAAAAAAAAATGGTCAGTTTTTTTTTTCTCATTATGCACTGTGTGCTGCAGGATTTTTTTTAGACTGTGCACACTGACCACATAGACCCATTCTTTCATATGAAGGCCTACCAGCTTTCTCCCACTAGATTTGAGGCCGCTAGAATTTATGAGTACTAGTACGTCAAAAACCCCTACGCGTAAGACGTACTAGTACGACCAAAACCCTCAAAGGGTTAAGGACCCCAATAGATATAAGTTAGACAGTCCTCAATGACTCCCTGACTTTCTTGGGTTATCCTGGGTGGCTAACCCTCTGGGGTTAATTGTTTCTCATTAAGCCACAACAACAACAACAGTCCCTCCACATCTTCGAGTAGTACAGCTGACTGGTGCAGCAGCAGCTGACCGTGGTATGATAGTATTTCGATAGTACTTCTCACCCTTTTCACCACGGGGTTGGCACTAGAAGCTTTCTTTGGGCCTATGGTGGCTTATTTAGCAGTTACAAGCACTATAAACAATGGAATAGTACAAAATGTATTGAATGTAGGGGACCTGAATGCTAAAGTAGGAGAAACTTTTAGAGAGGGTGTGGTAGGTAAGTTTAGGGTGCCAGGTGTAAATGATAATGGGAGCCCTTTGATTGAACTTTGTATAGAAAGGGGTTTAGTTATAGGTAATACATATTTTAATTATTATTATTATAATCAAAAAGAAGCGCTAAGCCACAAGGGCTATACAACTACATATTTTAGGAAAAGGAGGATAAATAAGTATACAAGATATGATGTAGGGTAAAATGACAGTAGTTTGCTGGATTATGTATTGGTAGATAAAAGACTGTTGAGTAGAATTCAGGATGTACATGTTTATAGAGGGGCCACAGATATATCAGATCACTTTTTAGTTGTAGCTACACTGAGAGTAAAAGGTAGATGGGATATAAGGAGAATAGAAGCATCAGGGAAGAGAGAGGTGAAGGTTTATAAACTAAAAGAGGAGGCAGTTAGGGTAAGATATAAACAGCTATTGGAGGATAGATGGGCTAATGAGAGCATAGGAAATGGGGTCGAAGAGGTATGGGGTAGGTTTAAAAAGTGTGGTGTTAGTGTGTTCAGCAGAAGTTTGTGGTTACAGGAAAGTGGGTGCGGGAGGGAAGAGGAGCGATTGGTGGAATGATGATGTAAAGAGAGTAGTAAGGGAGAAAAAGTTAGCATATGAGAAGTTTTTACAAAGTAGAAGTGATGCAAGGAGGGAAGAGTATATGGAGAAAAAGAGAGAGGTTAAGAGAGTGGTGAAGCAATGTAAAAAGAGAGCAAATGAGAGAGTGGGTGAGATGTTATCAACAAATTTTGTTGAAAATAAGAAAAAGTTTTGGAGTGAGATTAACAAGTTAAGGAAGCCTAGAGAACAAATGGATTTGTCAGTTAAAAATAGGAAAGGAGAGTTATTAAATGGAGAGTTAGAGGTATTGGGAAGTTGGAGGGAATATTTTGAGGAATTGTTAAATGTTGATGAAGATAGGGAAGCTGTGATTTCGTGTATAGGGCAAGGAGGAATAACATCTTGTAGGAGTGAGGAAGAGCCAGTTGTGAGTGTGGTGGAAGTTCGTGAGGCAGTAGGTAAAATGAAAGGGGGTAAGGCAGCCGGGATTGATGGGATAAAGATAGAAATGTTAAAAGCAGGTGGGGATATAGTTTTGGAGTGGTTGGTGCAATTATTTAATAAATGTATGGAAGAAGGTAAGGTACCTAGGGATTGGCAGAGAGCATGCATAGTTCCTTTGTATAAAGGCAAAGGGGACAAAAGAGAGTGCAAAAATTATAGGGGGATAAGTCTGTTGAGTACACTTGGTAAAGTGTATGGTAGAGTTATTATTGAAATAATTAAGAGTAAGACAGAGAATAGGATAGCAGATGAACAAGGAGGCTTTAGGGAAGGTAGGGGGTGTGTGGACCAGGTGTTTACAGTGAAACATATAAGTGAACAGTATTTAGATAAGGCTAAAGAGGTTTTTCTGGCATTTATGGATTTGGAAAAGGCGTATGACAGGGTGGATAGGGGGGGCAATGTGGCAGATGTTGCAGGTGTATGGTGTAGGAGGTAGGTTACTGAAAGCAGTGAAGAGTTTTTACGAGGATAGTGAGGCTCAAGTTAGAGTATGTAGGAAAGAGGGAGATTATTTCCCAGTAAAAGTAGGCCTTAGACAAGGATGTGTGATGTCACCGTGGTTGTTTAATATATTTATAGATGGGGTTGTAAGAGAAGTAAATGCGAGGGTCTTGGCAAGAGGCGTGGAGTTAAAAGATAAAGAATCACACATAAAGTGGGAGTTGTCACAGTTGCTCTTTGCTGATGACACTGTGTTCTTGGGAGATTCTGAAGAGAAGTTGCAGAGGTTGGTGGATGAATTTGGTAGGGTATGCAAAAGAAGAAAATTAAAAGTGAATACAGGAAAGAGTAAGGTTATGAGGATAAAAAGATTAGGTGATGAAAGATTGGATATTAGATTAGAGGGAGAGAGTATGGAGGAGATGAATGCATTCAGATATTTGGGAGTGGACGTGTCAGCGGATGGGTCTATGAAAGATGAGGTGAATCATAGAATTGATGATTTGAAAAGGGTGAGCGGTGCACTTAGGAGTGTGTGGAGACGAAGAACTTTGTCCTTGGAGGCAAAGAGGGGAATGTATGAGAGTATAGTTTTACCAACGCTCTTATATGGGTGTGAAGCATGGGTGATGAATGTTGCAGCGAGGAGAAGGCTGGAGGCAGTGGAGATGTCATGTCTGAGGGCAATGTGTGGTGTGAATATAATGCAGAGAATTCATAGTTTGGAAGTTAGGAGGAGATGTGGGATTACCAAAACTGTTGTCCAGAGGGCTGAGGAAGGGTTGTTGAGGTGGTTCGGACATGTAGAGAGAATGGAGCGAAACAGATTGACTTCAAGAGTGTATCAGTCTGTAGTGGAAGGAAGGCGGGGTAGGGGTCGGCCTAGGAAAGGTTGGAGGGAGGGGGTAAAGGAGGTTTTGTGTGCGAGGGGCTTGGACTTCCAGCAGGCATGCGTGAGCATGTTTGATAGGAGTGAATGGAGACAAATGGTTTTTAATACTTGACGTGCTGTTGGAGTGTGAGCAAAGTAACATGAAGGGATTCAGGGAAACCAGCAGGCCAGACTCGAGTCCTGGAGATGGGAATTACAGTGCCTGCACTCTGAAGGAGGGGTGTTAATGTTGCAGTTTAAAAACTGTAGTGTAAAGCACCCTTCTGGCAAGACAGTGATGGAGTGAATGATGGTGAAAGTTTTTCTTTTTCGGGCCACCCTGCCTTGGTGGGAATCGGCCAGTGTGTTAATAAAAAAAAAAAAATGAAACCGGCCACCCTGGCTGTAAACAATGATGACAGGGCAGCTGAGGAGCTCAGGCTGGACGGATAGGTTTGAGACGAATCACATTGGGTGAGTTTTTTGTTAGCCAGGCCAAAATTTTTACGCTCAAATGCTTCATTGGGCGGATTTAACGTTATGCAATGCGTTCGTTAGCCGAGGGTCCACTGTATTTATGGGAAATATTACTTCGGTTTTTGCACTTTTCGGACTTAGAATGACCTTCTGGAATGGATCAAGTATGAAATCCGGGGGTTCCACTGTATATCCAGTTACAATAGGTGAGGAGAGGTTTGAAAGTGGTGGGGGTGACAGATGGGCTGAGGTGTGACATTGTTAAGTACTGGACCACAATTTTTTGGAGAATTATTTATCCTAATTACCAGCTTATTATTCCACACCACAGTGTGTTATTTATGTTGGGTGGCACATGCACTGTTGGCATTACAAATTCTGTATTATTATTATTATTATAATCAAAAAGATACAAATTCTGTAAGCATACTCTTGTTCTAAATTATTATTACAATCATGTGGGAGTGCAAAACTTATAGGAATCATACAGTACTACATTTTGTGGGGAAGCACTAAACCCTTAGAGGTTAGTGCCTAAGGGAGAGAGGCATTCAGGCTCAATCCAAGGAAGAGAAGCATAGGCACAATTCCTTAGATTAGGAGCCCCTCACCAGCATCAGGGAACTTCCTTCAAGGGATTGCTTTATCCATGTATTACTGGTCACAACCCAGAAAATTATATTTGATTGTTAACTTGGAGGCTTGGTAATCACAGTATTATTATAAATACTAAGTGCTAAACACAGTAGGGTCATACAGCACTGCAGGGCAAGGGGGTGGTGCTGGAGCAGAGTAGCAAGGGTGGAGTGGATAACAGAGGGAGAGTTAGAAAGGGCTGAGGAATGCTAAAGTACTATCATCAAAGTTTGTGTAATAAATTGGTTGCCATCAAAAGGTCAAAGAGGGAGTCTGAGTCAAAGGTGAGGCTGTCAGGGAGACACTGCTGACTGTACAGCAGTCTCTCCCTGTTCATTGCACTGTATGTCAACATGGCTGGAGACCCACAAAAAAAACAATATTTTTGTGCTTGCTAGAGATACAACGTAACCAAAGTTGGATACGAAGAACCAGGGGACGAGGTGTATCAAATTTTCATATAGCTGTAAAGCACTAAGGGAGTTGGAAACAACCACAAAGGGGATGAGACAGGCATAGATGCAATAACGGTAAGTGCTAAGAGAATGGCATACAATTCAGCCTTAAAATACTAGCTCAAAGATAATAAATACCCTCGTGCAACACTGTCCGGAAACACTGCTGCAAATCCAATGCTGTCAGAAGACTTGGAACCATCGGTGTACTCTGTGATGGCATGACAATGAGATCAGAAGTGGTTAAGAAAAAGAGAGCAAGAAGCCACCGCAGGCAGTTGGGCTTTTGTTTTATGGCAGTGGGAAAGAAGACACGAACCGCTGGAACTTCCCAAGGGGGCAGGGAAAAGTGAGCTGCTACATGAACATAGAAAGGCAGTAACTGAAGAGAAGATGAGCGTATGTAGGCAAAGAGAAAAGGGATGGAGTAAACAGGGGCAACAAACAAATAAAGAATGTCTAACATCAGTGACTTCTATACTATATGGAAGGATTGTGGCAGTCATAATAGCAAACACAATAGTGAAGGCAATGAGCATCATGGCGATTGGTCAAGGATGGAATATTCGCCTCTCAACTGGCGAAGAGCGAAAAAGCACAGAGACATAAACGTAAGCCCTAGTGATGGATGGGATTAAGGTTAGAGAAAGTCACAAGCGAGGCCACTGAATATATCTGGTCACCATAATTGAGTTTCAATAAAATTAGGGCTGAATGTAGTTGAAGGAGAGTTCTATGATCAGCCCCCCCCCCATCCATGAAAGATGAGCGAGGGTTTCAAAGGAGGTTCAGCCGGCTATGACAAGTTGCCTTCAGAGAGGTAATGCGAGGTTATCCTAGATAACGCGAGCAATATAGGTACAATGGATGATCAGAGACGACAGAGCATCTAGTGAAAGTAATTTGGCAAGTTTCAGTACTAGAAAATTTAAATTCGTAAGTGGTGGTCAAATTGGAAACACTGTTGATTGCAGTGAGATGAAAGTCACCGAGAAAAAGTGTTGTGCTCAGAACACATCCCTGGGGAACCCTTTCAGCTTGGACAAAGTCCAGGGAAAGCATATTATTAACCTGAACACGGAAATGTCTTTCAGTTACGTTCTAAAGGAAAACTGGTAGATTACCTCGGAGGCCTATGGAGTGGGCCTAGGCCAAGGTATTATACCTCCAAGTTGTGTCATATGCCTTCTCAAGGTCAAAAAATATGGCGATAACCGAGTGGTTATTGGTAAAGGCATTATGAACATACATATCTAAGCGTAGTAAGGGGTAAATGGTAGAATGGCCCTTACGAAAGCCATATTGATGTTCCATCACCTTGCAAACTGCACTGGTAAGAGGAATGGGACGATAGTGGGAGGCATCGTGTCCCGTAGTACCTGGTTTGCGGAGAGGGAGAACAATGGCAGATTTCCACAGCTGGGCAAGAACTCCTTGTAACCAAATAAGATTAAAGAGTCGTAAGACTGCATGGGCTGACTGATGTAAATGTTGTAGCATATGAATATGAATGCCATTAGGCCCAGCTGCCAATGATCAGCAAGCTGAGTGTGTTGCCCCCAGTTCCAGAGATGTAAACGGCACATTATAAGATTCTTTTCTGATTGAAGAAAAGTTTAAGTGCTGTAACACTCTGGCAGACTTTGAGGAACGAAACGAGGGGCATAGATGAAGCCCCCTGAGAGAGACAGACAAGATCATTACTAGATTCGGTGACGTCAAGAGGATTTGCTATATCGACACCAGCAACCTGAAGCACAGGAGCCCAGTCAGGAGAGTATTTACCAGTTTCCGTACTTTTTTCCAGACTGCACTCATGGAGGAAGCAGAAGTGATGGTAGAAACAATCCGACCAGCAAGTGCATTTAGCGTCACAGATGACACAGAGTGACCGCTCTCTTTTGCTTAAAATCAAGGACTCTCTCTCTCTGGTTCTATTGTACCAGTACCTGCCCCACGCAGCACGTTTCAAACATACTGCCCGAGCACAAGCAGGAGACCACCAAGGCACGCACTTCTGAGAATGCCTGCTCGAGGTTTGGGGTGTAGAATGTGAAGCTGCGGTTAAAACTGAGGTCAAGAAAAGGCGTAAAAGCTCATCAATGGAGGATGATCTGTTGTTAAACCTCTCCACTAAGTGGCACCAGTCACTGGATGAATCCAAAGTCAGCTGTGTGGTAGCACTGGACATTGCTGGCGCTTTCGACCGGGTTGTGGCACCAGGGCATCTTAGCAAACTTTAAGCACTGGGAATTGCAGGCTCTACGCTATATGTCTCCTCAGTGATTACCTTCATGGTAGATCTCTAAGTGTAGTTCTCAATGGAATGAAATCAGCAAGACATCCTATTGGGGCAAGTGTTCCACAAGGAAGCGTGCTGGGACCATTGTTACGGAATGTCTACTTCAACGACCCTCTTCATCTCGTCCCAGAATCACATGCATATGCAGACGACTGTACACTGACATTCACTTATCCAAGAGAAGAAATGCTAGCTGCTCTAAGCTACATCAATCACAAGCTAAGAGGTATATCAGCTTGGGGAAACAGATGGCAAGTAACATTTGCACCTGAGAAAACGCAAATGATGATCGTCTCTAGGCACCATGATGGTAATGCTGGTGCAGTAATAAGGATGAATGGGAGGGTGTTGGCACCTGGAGAGAAGTTGATATCCTTGGGGTGAAATTTGACTCCAAAACTAACCATGAAGAACCATGTTGCAAATCTTGCAAACAAGGCAGCCAGGAAGCTTACAGCACTTCCCTGTATCTCGCATCTGCTTGACAGTAGGGGTTGCAAGATTCTGTACAAGGCACAAGTACGCTCACACCTTGAGTATGCTCCACTTTCTTGGTTTGCCTGCCCCCCTTTCATCTGCGACTGCTTGACAGAGTAGAGAACAGAGCAAGACGTCTCATCTCTCGCCTGGACCCATCCTGGATAGATCTGTCATTTCAGCAGAGCCTTCAACACAGGAGGGATGTGGGTGGCCTTACTGTTATGTACAAGGCCAATATTGTCAAAGTACCACACTTGGATCCACTTCGAGGACAGCGTGAAACAAGCTTTTATGCCACAAGACGGGCAGCAGAAAGCAGCAACTTCACTCTGGCTGTACCCTTCTCCAGAACATCACTCCATCTGAGATCATACATACCCAGGATGACTCGAGTATAGAACACATTCGTACAGCATAATGATGTCAACGAGATAATGTCAGTTGATCAAATGAAAATGCTGGCCCACAGATGGCTCCAACTTCATCCTATTCCCTACTTGTATGTCTCATAACAATAAAAATGCTTTCAAATGAGCTGATGTAGGTAACAGCTCTTAGCTTGCCAATAAAGTTAGGAATCCTTAACCTGTAAATAGCTTGTCAATAAAGCTAGGGATCCTTAACCTTGTCAGACCCTGTGTAAAAAAAAAAAAGCACCACCTCACTAAAAGCAGCTAGACATGAGTAAAGGTCCCAATTTGCTCAGTCAAACTGCCAGCATGGGCTACAAGGTGGTGGTGAATACGAAGAAGGATGATTGGAAAAGAAATAGCCGTCATGCAAGTCCAGGAGGACAGACCAGGTGAAGTTTAGTACAGTTGAGGAAGAGCAGAGAGAGATCGATGCAAGAGAGAAGGAGTATGAGGATCAAAATAGGTGGGAGTACCTGTATTTAAAACATGGAGGGGGAAGAGAAGCGAGAGAAAAGCCTCCAACTAAATGCTGTGGGAGTCACAGAGATCCCCCTGCAGAAATGGTGGGCATTAAAATTGCCAGGTAACAGAAGTGGTGGCAGTAAGGAAGAAACCAGATAGATAATGCCCAAGGAGAGAGATACAAAGAGCAGACTATATACCACTTGTTCAAGTGGATGTGGGCTGCAGTGTAATGCAACGAAGTATGAACATATTATTATTATTATTATAATCAAAAAGAAGCGCTAAGCCACAAGGGCTATACAGCGCTGCAGGGCAGGAAGGAAGCGAGGGCATCAGGTGGCAAAAGGGAGGTGGATGAGTAATAGGTTACGGATAACAGCGGAGCAGTGGATGGTGAAAGGGTAAAGGGCAGCAAGAGACTGAGCTAGAAAGGGCTGAGGGGAGTGCGTAAGGTATCATCATCAGAGTTTGTGGAGTAAATCAGTCGTTGTCAAGAAGTCAATGAGAGAGTCAGGATTAAAGGAGGGTCCATCAGCAAGAAGGGAAGGTAAAGAGAGAGTAGTAGAACGAAGACGGCGTTGGAGGTAAATTCTGTGTGCTCGTTGATAGAGAGGGCAGTCTACCAGAATGTGGCTAATCAATACTGGAACTTGACACTGCTCACAGAGAGGTACAGGGTGCCTCTCCATGAGATACCCGTGAGTAAGACGAGTGTGGCCAATGCGAAGACGGGAGAGAGTGGTCTCCCAACCACGGCACTGATGACAAGAAGACGGCCAGTAACCAATGCTCGGTTTAGTAAATGAAGTTTGTTACGCAAGCAGAGTTGACCAACGAGTATATGCCAACGGGCGTGAGTGGCCAGCTATTGTAGAAAATAGTCCAGAAATGAAACAGCCTCTATAGGATAATTGGGTAGGTCATGTCTACTGCTGGACCGTGCAGCAGTTCGCCTGTTTTCATTGCCCTGTACTCAACATACCAGGTTCCCAACAAAAATATCTTTATGCTTCGTAGAGACCGGCGTAGCCCAAGTTGGATACGGAGAACTAGGGGGTGAGATGTTTTCAAATTTCTGTATAGCCAGTAGAGCACTAAGGGAGTCTGAGACTATCCACAAATGGATGACACAGGCATAGATTCATAACGAATAAGGTGCTGCGGCAAGAATGGCATACAGTTCAGCAGTAAAAATGCTAGCCGAAGATAGTAAATGCCCCCCGCCACGACGCTGTCCGGAAACCTGCTGCGAATCCGACGCCTGAAGACTTCTAGAGCCCATCTGTGTAAGCACAGCGGAGGCATGAGAATGGTAAGTGTAAATGAACAGAGAAAAGGAGAGCGGGAAGCCACCGTATGCAGTTGAGCTTTCGAAAGGGAGTAGAAAGAACATACCACCAACAGCTGAACTTCCCAGGGGGGGGTAGGAAAAGTGAGATGCTACATGACATATAAAGGTGGTAACAGAGGAAGACAAGTGAATTAGGCGAAAAGAAAAGGACGGAGCAAACCTGGGTGGCGACTCGAATAAAAGAAATGTCTACTAAGATCGGTGACCATTCTATAAATGGAAGGATTGTGTTAGATCGTGAGAGCGTACATATTACGAAGGCAATTGGCATCACGGCGTTCAGACAAGGATGGAACATTTGTTTCTTCTGCCATAGAGCTCTCAACAGGGGAAGAGCGAAAAGCACGCAAGGCACAAACTTAATCTTGTGATGGATAGAGATAAGCTAAGAGAGACAGGAGAGGCCGCGGAAATAAATCTGGTCACCATAATCGAGTTTCGAAAAAACGGACGGCTGAATGTAGGTGAAGCAGAGTTTCAACAACGATCAGCTCCCCCAGGAAAGATGAGTTCAAGGGTCTTAAGAAGGTTTTAGCCGGCTGTGACAAGTTGCCTTCAAGAGGTATGTGATGTTTCCAGGATAACCTACTTCAGATAGAAGGCCTAGAAACCTGACTGTATCACGTTCGGGGATAGCGGGAGCCATTAGAGATACAAAGGATGATCGAAGATAACAGAGCGTCTATGAAAGTAATTTGGTGAGTTTTGGGACTTGAAAATTTAAACCCTGCGTGGTGGCCCAAGTTGAAACACTGTCGACCGCATGCTGAGAGAAACTGCAATAAGAAATACAGTCAAGCGCCTTCACATAGCAATAGCGAAGATCACAACATAGAGTGATGACCAAATTTGGGTGGAAGAACAGAGGCCAATCATTTCTACAAGGAAAAAAAGTGTGTCTTAGAACACATCTCCTGAGGTACACCTTCAGCTTGGGATACCAAGTCCTTAAGAACATTATTGACTCGAACACGGAAATGTCCCTGTTCAGATAAAAAGTTCTTAAGTATGATGGTAGATTGCCTTCGGATGCCTAAAGGAAGGGCCTGGGGCCAAAATATTATACCTCCAAAAGGATGTTGTCATATGCCATCTCAAGGTCAAAAAATATTGCAATAACTGAGTGATTATTCACAAAGGTCATTACGAACATACGTAACCCAAGCGTAGTAAGGGGTCTAGTGGTAGAACGACCCTTACGAAAGCCCATATTGACTAGCGGAGAGACTGTTGTGTGTCCTCTAAATACCACATTAAACGTGCGATTTACGAGACATTCCATCACTTTGCAAACTGCACTAGTAAGAGCGATGGACGATAGGGGAGGCAACATGGTCCTGAAAGTATCCGGGTTTGCGGAAAGGAGAACAATGGCAGATTTCCACAGCTGGGAGTAACTCCTTGTGCCCCAAATAAGATTGAAGAGGTGTAATAAGGACACAAGGCTGACCGATGTAAAATGTTGTAACATAAAAGTATGAATGTCGTCAGGCAGGCCAGCTGCCGATGATCGTCAAGCTGAGAGCGTTGCCTCTATTTCTGAAGTGTAAAAAGTGCACATTATACTGTTCTTCACTGAGAGAAAGAAAAGTCCAATGGTACCTAACTCTCTGGCAGACTTTGAGGAAAGAAACGAGGGGCATAGATGGAGACCCTCGGGAAATACGGGACCGATGTGTGCCAGTTCAAGGGCAACGTCGAGAGGGTTTGCTACATCAACACCAGCGACCCTTAAAAAGGAGCCGGGGGTGCATGAAGTATCAATTACCACACAATTCCTCACTTATTTCCAGACTGCCACACATAGAATGAAAGCAGAGTTGAAGGGGAAACATAGTCACGCCAACAAGAGCTTTTAGCTTCACGGATGACTTGGCGATCGAAATGCCACGCTTCTGCTTAAAATCAAGAAGTCTCCTCAGTGGTTTCTATTGTACCGGTACTGCCCCATGCAGCGCGTTTTCAACCGTACTGCACGAGCACAACGAGGAGACCACCAAAGCACGCCTTCTGAGAATGCGCTCCTGAGGTTTGGGGTATGGAGATGAGAAGCTGTGGTATAAACTGACGTCGAGAAATGTTTAGGAGCTCCTCAATGAGGATGAAGAAGGAACTTCACTAAAAGCAGGGATTTTGTGAGTAAAGATCCCTATTTGCCCGAGTACAACATTGCCAGCGAGGGCAGAAGGGTGGTGAATAGAAGGTGAAGTAAGAATGATTGGAAAAATGATCGCTGTCAATGTAAGACCGGTAGAACAACCAGGTGAATCTAGTGCAGTGGAGTAGGAAGAGTCAGACGTGATAATATCTATTGCAAGAAGAGAGTATGAGTACGAGGATCAAAATGGGTGGGAGTACCCTTATTTAAACATGAGGGGGTGATATGGCGAGAAAAGCCTCCAACTGGATCCACGTGAGTCACAATTAGAGAACCCCCCCCTGAGGAAATGGTGGCATTAAAAAATCACCAAGTTAACAAGAAAGTCACAGTCTGGATAGAAAATGCTCGAGTAAAGGAGAGATGATATAAAGAACATATTGTAAACCACTTTATTCAAGTGGATACGTGGCTGCAAGTGTAATGCAGCGCAGGTAATGGAACAATATGTCGACGGAACGGATAACATTGCGTAAAGGAGCACTTTCATTAAAGGTCCCATCTGAGAAGATCCCGAAGAATACAATCAATTATACCTGAGATAGGTGGAAAACACCGAGTGTAATTTTGGTTCTTGTTAAGCAAGCACCAACAGGGAAAAACCTGGAAAGCAACATTCTGAAGCTCACCCCGATTACCCGAGCCCGCGGATATTCCACTGTAAAAGACCATGATTACGATGAAGAAAAACCAGAATCTGTAAGTAAAAAGGCAACCTATGGACAGAGGGGTTTAGAAAAGTCAACAGTGTGTGCAATGGAAGACGTTCAAGCATGAAGAACGAGCGATGCGAAGAATGGGGGTTGTGAAGAGGAGGAGAGGAAGAGCAAGGAACAGAAGTGAATCAGTGTCCATTGAAGGTTTAGAGTCTCTGCAATTATTCTGAAATGCTTCAAGAGTTTCAAGATTCAAAGATTTGTAATGGGAGACCAAATTGAGATAGCAGGAGGAGTGTGAGTAAAGATTGGACAGTAATGGACTGTACCAACGTAGAGGGGAGGAAGAGTGTAAGAACTGGAGATGGAAGTGTGGGGGGACAGAAGAGGCAGAAACCGGGAGGTGGCAGATGGAAAACTTGGAGGGGACGGGGAGCAGGCATATTACGAGGAGAGGTGAAATCTCCACACTTGTAATAGAGCCAAGAGAGGGTGAAGAACTATGGTTACGAGACAGGAAAGGTAAAATAGTGTGGAGGTTTAAGAAGGGAAGGAAGGGGCAAAGAAGATGTTGAGCAACTGTGATTTTTGGACTTGAAAAGTAGATGGGCGATTGGTATTAGGTGTCCGTAGCGCGTCTTGTCGATACTGGGGCTTTGTGAGAAGGACGCGAAGATATGAGAACAACGGAGTTGTAGTCTCGGACGTCAGAGCCAAGGCCAGCAAAAAGGATTAAAGCCGGAGTGGCTATGGGAGGGTAACAACAGAGGAGGCTGCAAAGATGGGACCCCATAAGTGGGGATGTTTTGAAACACGAGAATAAGGAAACAACGGTGTAGTCTCCCATGGAGGCGGAGATGATTAACAGCCATAGCATAAGAGACCTTCCCCGCCTCATTAGGCAACGATTTCACGTCATTTAAGTAGACCCTGGCAACGCGGAGTACGAAGGGTGAGCTTCATTACAAATTAAGCAACTTGAGGATGACTGCAAGATGTATTAAATGGTCGTCCGCACCACAGACTGGTCATTCGTGCCATAGATCAGCAATATTTCGCTGGGTGAAGACCAAAACGCCAGCAATTTCTACATTGTTGCGGTGTCAGTATCACCTTTCGAACTTGTAACCGATGTTCCGCGACATATACAGAGGACGGGAGATTCCTCGGCTGTCAAAAGTTACACGAGCCACTAGAGCAAGGTACGTCCTCACCGCCCCTGCCGTGCATGAAGACATGAGTGTCTACTTTGAGGATTTGGGAATTCAGGAGTTCCCCAGCTGTTCAAGTAATGTCATTGCCACATGACTGAAAATTCTGTTGGACTAGGTATGAGGCAGAATGACAGTACCACTACAAGAATTGAGAAGAAAGATGTTTTTCATTGAGTGATAGGAGTAGATCGTTCTTCGAAAGGAGAGAAAGATCATGATCTTGGGTAGCATCTGGACATGACGATGCACGTACCGCTCTTGAAAGCATGAAATGAAATATCTCTACCACAATGACGCCAGGAGCCTTTGCCAATACTATGGTCAGGAAAGGTAGGCAGAAAGAAGAAGTCAGGTCTTAAATATAGAAATTTTAGTCGCATTGTGTGGTCTGAAACTGACTGGAGAGGTAGTGCTTGAGCGTGATCGGTCTTTTCCGAGTAAATAGGAAGGTAACGAAGGATATCATCAGAGATTGACGTTGGCAATTAGGGTAGGAACGGGTTGGTCCGGATGAAATGGCGGGCGATTCGAAAAATTGCCAACCTGTAGAGGGAGAAAGCCGGAAGCATAGTCAAAGGAGAGCGGAGTCAGACAAATCGAAGGAGTCGTCGAAGTGCCCCCGGTACCTGAAGCGGGTGAGGAAACAGCACCAGCAAGAGGTACATGGGCATCAGATGTCCGAAGACTGGTCAAAAAAACAACAAGGCAGGGTCATAATGGGATGCGGTATCAAGAAGGGGCCTGTGGTAGTGGGTTTCATGGATTGGTCTCCATGGTTAGGTTACTCCTTGCTTTTTGTTTTAAAGAAAAAAAAAGAAAGAAAAGAAAATAAAAAAAAAAAAAGAATAAAAAAGGGGGGCGGGAGAAATAGTTTCCCAGGAGGAATGAAAGAGGCCGGAAATCACCCTCCTCGCCTAGAGGGACCTCAGCAGCCACCGCTAGTAGCAACAGATGCAGCTATGGAACACCACATGCCAACCCCTACCCGTCTCCAGTAAAACCAGCACTCCTATAGCAAACCTCAACATCAGCCGAGCTATCTCGGTGGACAATAGGAGGCGGCCGGAATATCCGCCACAAAAGCAAACCTCCTTCGGCCACCACCCCCCGAATCCTAAAGGTGGCTTCCAGAGATACCACCCGTCGCCGAAAGACACCCAAGCTACTCCATATACCTGAGAGGGATCGTACATCCCGCAGGCATCCATATTCCACGGCAACTAAGCCACCGCCAAGAAACCTCAACGGAAAGGGATGGACCCCGGTTCCTTGGATTCCCTACTAGGAATCTATCGTGCCTGTGGAGAATTCCACCAAGCCAAAAAGAGGAAGGGCAAAGGGAGGGTGGGGGATTAGGAGGAGGAATGGAAAAAAAGGGGAGGATGGGATCGGGGAGTGGAGAATGGGGGGGTAAATATTAAGGTTCGGTCTGAGGAAGAAGACCAACAGGTCAATTCCTCAGACCAAGTAGCTTCTTCACCAGCGCAAGGACCCCCCTTGAAGAGGAGTATGAAACATAGAACTGACGGTATGGAATACCACTGTTTAGTGCACTTACATTAAAGGTCCATCGGGAAAGGATCTATGAATATAATAAATCATACCCGAGATGGGATGAAACAGCAGAGCATAACCTGAACCAGGGTTTCTTGTAAACAAACACAACAGGAGGAAAACTAGGAAGAGCATACCTGAAGCTCACCCTGGTTACCTCTGACGTCCATGGATATTCCACAGTAAAGTATGCCATGATTTGCAAAGAGACAAGAAATCTGAAGGTAGAAGGTATCATGGACTAGAAGGTTTAGAAAAGCCACATGTGGAGGCAAGCAAAAACTTTTAAAGCAGTGAATGGTTGGACGCTGCGAAGAATGGATATGTGTCACACGAGAAGAGTGAATAGGAGGAAAGATGTAGAGGATCGGTGTCCACTGTCGATCTCCACAACATACTGTATTCTGAATAGCTTCAATAGTTTCGAAAACAAGGAGGTTGGTGTAGTACAATACTGGAGATGGGAGGAGGAGGGTGAGTAAAGATGGGGTGATGTTTGGACTGTACCAAAAGTATGGGGGGGGGGGAGGACGAAAGGGTAGAGGGACAGGAGAGGAAGCAACCGGGGAGGGGGGCAGAAGAGGAAGAACATACTGTACGAGGAGGAGGATAAACCTTTACATTCGTAGCAGAGTCAGTTAGGGGTGAAAAAACCAGGTACAGACCTGGAAAGGAAAAATGTGCAGGTTGCAGAAAGGAAGAAGGGGTGAAAGGAGTTTTTTAACAATGGGGATTTTTTTGGACTTTGGAATAGGAGAAAGGCGATGGGGAGGAGGTGTTGTAAACACAAACTTTGAAGTGAGAAGAGGAAGAGGTAAGGACAGAATGAGGTGTTGAGATAGGGACCTCCGAGTCCAGGACAGCAAAAAAATTAGGAGACGGGTGACTGCAGAAGGGGTGACCAGAGGAGGCTGCAGAACTTGGGACCCCAGAGGTGGGGAAGTTTAGTAACTCGAGAATAAGAAATATGGGGTCCCTTCGAGACGTAGATGAGAGAGTGCCATAGCGTATGGGTAGCCTTCTGCCTCTGAGACAATGGATTTCTCGCTCATTATGTAAACTGGGAATGGTGAGAATAAAATAGGTGAGCCTCATGACAATTAAGGGAAGAGGGAGGTAGACTGGGCATTCAGCCATGAACCTGCAATATTTGCTGGATGACCAAAATGCCAGCAATTTCTACATGCTGTGGTTTAGGGATCACCTTTTGAACTTGTAAACTGTGTCCACAATTATAAACAGAGGAAAGAAGCTCATGGCAGTCAAAAGTTAAGCGAGCTTACATTGCAAGGGGAATCATTTCTGCCTGGAAGCAGGGAGGATATAAGTGTCTACTTTTGAGAATTGGGAGGTCTTGGAGCTCAGCCTCCAACTTCTAAATACCTATTGTAACCAGTCTTCTAAGTTCTGTTCTGAATCTATTGTATATTTTTCAAACCAACACATAGCTCTCGACTATGATATATCCACTACCCCCAGCCACTTCCTCACTGCAGTTTTTAAAGCTCATGCCTCACACTTTAATAAAAGGACTGGTACCCTATACGTACTCTAGCACAGTCTTCTTTTGTCTCCATTAACTTTTTTTTTTTTTTTTATCTCTCTCTCCAGACACCTTATCACTCCAGTCACCCCTTTTTTGTCTTTTGTCTATTCTCTGGTTTACCTCCTCTTCAAGGGGGGGCTCCTTGGCGTGGTGAAGAGGCTCTTGGTCTGAGGAATTAGCCCTGTCGGTCTTCTTCCTCAGACCGAACTAATTACCCCCCATTCTCCCCTCCCCTATCCCATCCTCCCCTTTTTCCATTCCTCCTCCTCCTCCTCACCCCTCCCTTTTGCCCTTCCCCTTTTTAGCCTTCGTGATTCTTTTCCCCAGGCGCGCTAGTTCCTAGGTAGGGAAAGGACACCGGGGGGCCATCCCATTCCGTTGAGGTTTCTTGGCGGTGGCGTATTTGCCGTGGACTGGTGCCCAG
>NC_069426.1:45707311-45795495 GCF_026875155.1 Cherax quadricarinatus | reverse complement strand
GAAAAGCCTAGGAAAAGAATGGATTTGTTAGTTAAAAATAGGAGAGGAGAGTTATTAAATGGAAAGTTAGAGGTATCGGGAAGATGGAGAGCAGGATAGCAAATGAACAAGGAAGCTTTAGGAAAGGTGTGTAGACCAAGTGTTTGCAGTAAAAAAACAGGTGAACAGTAGATAAGGGTAAAGAGGTTTTTGTGGCATTTATGGATTTGGAAAAGGAGTATGACAGGGTGGATGAGGGGGCAATGTGGCAGATGTTGCAAATGTATGGAATAGGAGGTAGGTTGTTGACAGCAGTGAAAAGTTTTTACAAGGATAATAAGGCTCAGGTTAGAGTATGTAGGCATGAGGGGCATTATTTCCCAGTAAAAGTAGGCCTTAGACAGGAATGTGTGATGTCACCATGGTTGTTCAATATATTTATAGATGGAGTAGTAAGAGAAGTGAATGCTCGGATGTTGGCAAGAGGTGTGAGGTTAAAAGATAAAAAATCTAAAACAAAGTGGGAGTTATCACAGTTGCTCTTTGCTGATGACACTGTGCTTTTGGGAGATTCTGAAGAGAAGTTGCAGAGGTTGGTGGATGAGTCTGGTAGGGTATGCGAAAGAAGGAAATTAAAAGTGAACATGGGAAAGAGTAAGGTGATGAGGATAACAAAAAAATTAGGAAATGAAAGACTGGATATCAGATTGGAGGGAGAGAGTATGGAGGAGGTGAAGGTATTTAGATATTTGGGAGTGGATGTGTCAGCAGATGGGTCTATGAAAGATGAGGTGAATCACAGAATTTTTTTTTTTTTTTTTTTTTTCAACAAACCGGCCATATCCCACCAAGGCAGGGTGGCCCAAAAAGAAAAACGAAAGTTTCTCTTTTTAAATTTAGTAATTTATACGGGAGAAGGGGTTACTAGCCCCTTGCTCCTGGCATTTTAGTCGCCTCTTACAACACGCATGGCTTACGGAGGAAGAATTCTGTTCCACTTCCCCATGGAGATCACAGAATTGACAAGGGAAAAAAGGTGAGTGGTACACTGAGGTGTCTGTGGAGACAAAGAACATTACCCATCGAAGCAAAGAGGGGAATGTATGAGAGTATAGTTATACCAACGCTCTTATATGGGTGTGAAGCATGGGTGGTGAATGTTGCAACAAGGAGAAGGGTGGAGGAAGTGGAGATGTCATGTCTGAGGGGAATGTGTGGTGCGAATATAATGCAGAGAATCCATAGTTTGGAAATTAGGAGAAGGTGCAGAATTACCAAAACTATTATCCATAGGGATGAGGAGGGGTTGCTGAGGTGGTCCGGACAAGTAGAGAGGATGGAACAAAATAAAATGACTTTGAGAGTGTATAACAAGTGGCTAGTAACCCCTTTTCCTGTATACATATTACTAAATGTAAAAGGAGAAACTTTCATTTTTCCTTTAGGGCCACCCCACCTCAGTGGGATACAGCCGGTGTGTTGAAAGAAAAGAAAGAGAGTGTATAAATCTGTAGTGGAGGGAAGGCAGGGTAAGGGTCGGCCTAAGAAAGGTTGGAGGGAGGGGGTAAAAAAGGTTGTGTGTGTGAGGGGCTTGGACTTCCAACAAGCATGTGTGAGCATGTTAGATAGGAGTAAATGGAGAGAAATGGTTTTAGGACTTGACGTGCTGTTGGAGTGTAAGCAAGGTAACATTTATGAAGGGATTCAGGGAAACTGGCAGGCCAAACTTGAGTCCTGGAGATGGGAAGTATAGTGCCTGCACTCTGAAGGAGGGGTGTTAATGTTGCAGTTTTATAACTGTAGTGTAAGCACGCCTCTGGCAAGACAGTGATGGAGTGAATGATGATGAATGTTTTCTCTGTTCTGGGCCATCCTGCCTTGGTGGGAAGCATCTGATGTGTTAATAAAAAAAATTGTAGACTTAATATTTACACTCTTGTTGTCACAGTCTCCCACTGCTCATGTCTGGAACATATGCACAGTCACCCTCCTACTTTGCCTGCCTACCTTTCTCCCTCCCTCACTCCAACTGCTCCCTCCCTCCCATTCTCCCACTCACTTTTTACACACCCTCCACCGTCACTCCCCTTAAGACCTTTTTATCACCCTGTCTTGTCTCTGGGCTGATGCCCATCCACACGAGCCAACCACCGTATGAGTAATGTATCCAAAAATTATTATAACTCAAGACTATCATTACTCAAGGACCACTATATATTTTGTGTGAGTGATGGTGAAAGTGTTTCTTCTCTTTTGGGTCACCCTACCTCAGTGGGAGATGGCCAGTGTGTTAAAAAATAAATCTAGAAATAAATATAAATGCAGGAAAAATAACAGAGTACAGTAAAACAATGAAGAATTTCTCTTGAAGGCATTACCTGAGAATGAATACCTGAAAAATTTCTAACTTTAACAAAAGCAAAAGACTAGCTATCATATAAACCTGTCTTAATACATACTGGTACAGCAGTTGCAAAAGCCATGGGTACGGTAAATGATGCAAGGGCTGTGCGGCTGTATTGGACGGCTGGAGCAATAATAACAACTCCCAAAGTATGTAACAGGACAAAAGCTTCATCAATGCCACCAAGACCAACAACTGTGACCCAAAACAAAGCAGTGAGAAGAAGAAGTCTGTAAACTGAAGCACCCATATTTGTCACACAATACGCAACCACCTGTAAAAAATAAAATAAGAATTACAATCCTAGTGATATCTTGTACAAATTATCCTTATATGTGTACATATAGATTAAAATGTCATGTTTGAAAGCAATGTGCAGAGTGAATATATGCAAATGGTTTGGAGTGTAGAGAAATTAAAAGATGGTATAGAGGTGAAACGGTATACTTCAGAGGGCTAGTTTTGCTCAGGTGCTTGGACAATTAGAATGGATGGAGATCAATAATATTATGAGGAGGATTTTTTTTTTTTAACATGTCGGCTGTTTCCCACCAAGGCAGGGTGACCAAAAAGGTAAGAAAAAACTTTCAGCATCATTCAACACTTTCACCATCACTCATTCGTAATCACTGTCTTTGCAGAGGCACTTCGACACGACAGCTTAGACGTCCCTCCAAACTGCCAATATCCCAAACCCCTCCTTTAAAGTACAGTGGACCCCCGCTTAACGATTACCTCCCAATGCGACCAATTATGTAAGTGTATTTATGTAAGTGTGTTTGTACGTGTATGTTTGGGGGTCTGAAATGGACTAATCTACTTCACAATATTCCTTATGGGAACAAATTCGGTCAGTACTGGCACCTGAACATACTTCTGGAATGAAAAAATATCGTTAACCGGGGGTCCACTGTATAGGCATTGTACTTCCCATCTCCAGAACTCAAGTCCAGCTAACCAGTTTCCCTGAATCCCTTCACAAAATATTACCCTGCTTACACTCCAACAGCTCATCAGGTCGTTAGGTAAGACACATATGCAACAGTTAGGTATCTTTATTTCGAAATAAAGATACCTAACTGTTGCATATGTGTCTTACCTAACAACCTGTCGGTATTTTATACCATTTTAATGTTCAGCTCATCAGGTCCCAAAAACCATTCGTCTCCATTCACTCCTAACATGCTCACACACGCTTGCTGGATGTCCAAGCCCCTCACCCACAAAACCTCCTTTACCCTCTCCCTTCAACCTTTATGGGGCCGACCCCAACCCCGCCTTCCTTCCCCTACAGATTTATACACTCTCCAAGAGTATGAATCTAAAATGGAAGGAAGGAGGGGTGGGGATGATCACAGGAATGGTTGGAAGGAGAGGAATAAATGAGAGACAGCAGGCTTCTGTGGGTGTTTTAGATAAGAGGAAATGGAGAAAAATTATTTTTAATGGATATGCTGTTGGAATGTGAGCAAGGTAACATTCATGAAGGGACTCTGGGAAAATAGTTAGGTGGACTTGAGTCCTGGAAGTGAGAAAGACAGTGTCTGCACACTGACAGAGAGGTAGGATGTTGCAGTCCAAGGGCAATCTGAATCTTTTATGCTTATAGCCTTGATGTTATCTTCTACCTCATCACACATCCTCCTCCAGTACTAGCAAGTGTTGATTGAGATTGTTTACATCTTACAGCTTCTCGCTAACTAAAATGATGCCATATCTTCTAGACTTTGGGAAGGACAGGGGTTCATATTCTGAGGGAATAACAAGAAAAATTTTACAATCCTGTTAATGATCTCTTACTAGGAGCAGCATCAAATTTATTTACAAAAACTACTGCATTAATTCCTTCATCTTGTAAATGCACCCCGACCACTGATGTTTCACAATATTATTGATAATAAATGATCTCTTAACCCTTTGACTGTTTCGGTCCTATACATACGTCTTACGAGCCAATGTGTTTGACGTATATATACTCAAAAATTCTAGCGTCTTCAAATCAAGCAGGAGAAAGCTGGTAGGTCCACATGTGAGAGAATGGGTCTGTGTGGTCAGTGTGCGCAGTATAAGAAAAATCCTGCAGCATGCAGTACATGAGAAAAAAAAAACTCCGACCATGTTCTTGGATTAAAACGCTGACTTTGAGGTGTATTTTCATATAGTATTTATGGTTGTATTCTTGTTTCCTTGATCTCATTTGATAGAATGGAAAACATGTATAGAAATAGAAGTGATTTTGATTGGTTTACTAAGAAAAGGATCTTGAAATGGAGCTCAAAGTGGCAGAAATGTTGGATTTTTGCCGATGTTCAATAGTAAACAAATGACGTCATTGTCCAATAAATGTCCAACTAGCCATTCTAATACGCAGTCATGAATGGATTGACATTATTTACACAATTATTACAATATTACAGTAGTCTGCATAACAGTAAATCTTCTATTTTTTGTGTGAATAAAAATTCAAAATAGAAAGCAAGAGTATTGCAACAGGGGCCTGGAGACGTGACTGATGAACAGAGAAAATGTTATTTTAGTGCCAGGAATGTCTGCATTGTTCATTCTGATTTATTTTTTAATTTGCATGAAATTGGTCAAATTGCCAATTTCTGACCACTTTATTGACTAGTTGAAATCTGTAAATGGGCAGTTTCTTGTACTCAGTCGATAGAACAAATGGAGTTCTAAAGAAATAGCTTTAAGTTTGGTCGACTGGAACAAGGTAATTGGCTGAAAATAGGGCTCAAAGTGGACAAAATCGCTGATGCGTAAATGTCGCCGAGGTCGCTAACTTCGCGAGAGCATAATTCCTTAAGTTTTCCATCAAATTTCATACTTTTGGTGTTATCATCGGGAAAAGATTCTCTATCATTTCACAAGAATTTTTTTTTTTTTCAAATATTTTGCGACACCAGGAGACACTTCAGGATTTGGGGTTGCAACAGTCAAAGGGTTAATCTATAAAAAGGCCCAGTAGACATTCATTACTTTAAAATAGTGCATAGCTTGTGGACTGAAACCAAACTGACATGGGTGCAGTACATTGTGCTTTATAATGTTGGAGTTATTTTTGTTTGTATGCTATTGTCTCAAATAATTTTGTTGTATTGGTAAATCTGAAAACTTGTCTGTAGTGGTTTATATCAATGGTATCCTCACCTTTGTGAACTGGTGTAACCCTAGCTTGTTTGTGCAGGCCTGAGACAGTCTGAGTTTCAAGAAATTAGTTAAAGTGTTGCAATGACTGGCAAGAGCATATGCACAGCTTTTTAACCCTTTGACTGTCGAAGGGCCCAATCCTGAAGTGTCTCCTGGTGTCGCAAAATATTCGAAAAAAAAAAAAATTATTTTTTCTTATGAAAATGTTAAGATTATTTTTCTGATTGTTTTAGTCCCAAAAAAAAAATTTTCCCATCAGTACTTACCGAGATATAGAGTCCTGAAGTTTGCTGAAATTGATCTGCTGGCGGCAACAGCGGCGACTGCCGCTCACCCGGTAAACTTTTATTTACTTGTATTCGAGGGTTTTTCTTGTTTTTTTTACACTATTTTAATTTTTTCACATAACTTTTGTGGCCTGTGAGACCAAATTATTGAGAAAAGTTCAAATATACAACTCGTTGAATGTAACACAATTAAAGCAAAAACACTCGTATCATTATAAGTTGCTAAAACTTTTTTTACACAAACAATGAAACAAATGTTTATTACAATTGTTTTATAATATATATACATATGTACAATCACTGGACACTTTATTAGAAGTGCTGCAGCTTGTGGAATTCTTTGAAACATGGGTATAACACAATGGTGTCTTACACTCCTCACACATAAAACGAGTGTCCTCTTCTCTGCGTTTATGTGGCGTTTTGTGGTATGTCCACAGACAAAACCCCTCTTTCTGAGCTTTTTTCCCTTGGCAGTAGTAGCAGCAGTGGTATGGGGTAGTGATCACCAGGCCTCAGACGAGAGGACATGTGTTGATAATTTCGTGGGTGCTGGTCTATTGCAGGTGTTGTTTCTTGGAAACTTGAATATTATTTGTCTGATGACGACAAACAAAATTCACCATATTTGGTTTGTTCTTGGTCTTCAACTTATACATATTATAAGCATTCAGCATGGAAATTTTCAAGAAAATGGAAAAACAGTTTTATGTACCACTATAACTCTTGCGAACACAGTCAGCAAACCCAATCTGCATGTCACATTTGTCCACAAAAGCGCATATTGAGTGTTGTAATCCATCACAGCTGCAGGTTTTACAATAGGTTCATTGGTCTCTCTATTCTGCTTGCCAGTCTCTACCATTTCGTGTCGGTGAACTGATGTCAGCAGTGTGACATCACGTTTGTCATGCCACCGAAATGCCATGATTCATTGGCAGCAAACACCTGCACTTCACCTCTACGAGTGCCAGCTTCGAACCTAGGCATAGTTTACGATTTCTACGCACTGTGCCACACACATCTGTCATGTTCACTCGCAAGAAATCACTGAGTATAGGGCTTGTGTACCAGTTCAGTAAAATAAAAATGCCCCTTACCAAGAAAATGGCTCCATCATTGTTCTAACCACATCACCAGAGATACCCAGTAACTTCCTGGAAATCTTCCATTGTTTTAAAAACCGCCAGTGTACACAATTATATCCAAAACCAGACCAGTTTTGCAATCACACAGAACAAATAACTTTATACCCAAAGCATTCCTCTTGCTTGGTATATACTGCTTAATGAGAGTCTTCCTTTGAACAAAATCAAAGACTCGTCAATAACAAGCTTCCTAAAGGGGATAAAAATACATACAGCACTTTTGTTTCAGGTACATAAACACACGTACTGATCTTATATAACCTGTCCTTCTGTCAGGCCTTTGTTTTGCCCTGAAAAGTGTAACATACGTAACAGTAACACAAATCTATTCACTGGTAAAATGTCACTGGAAAGCAGGGGTTGAAATCAGGCGGTCTGTCGCCCAGAATGTGTGACACTATGCTTATACACATGTGCATAAGCATTATTTTTGGCAAAGAACAGATACATCTCTGCCACAGTTGTGTCCTTCCACTGGTGTAGGCGTGATCTTGGTGAAAGCATAGTGTTTGCCATGGTGTACTCATAGTATGTATTGCTTTCCCTGACAATAATGTCCATCAGGGGTTCATCGAAGAACAACTGAAAGCATTCCAGTTCAGTGGGATTGTTCCCAAGTGTACATGATGGCCGTATTCCACTTTGTCCTCCATCAAAGTCATGGGGATTCGGAACAAACTCGTCATCTTGATGCCAATCCCAGATGCGGTCAGCTGGTGCGTTCTGGATATTGTAATGTCATTGTGGTTAAGATAAGATAAGATAAGATTTCGTTCGGACTTTTAACCCCAGAGGGTTAGCCACCCAGGATAACCCAAGAAAGTCAGTGCGTCATCGAGGACTGTCTAACTTATTTCCATTGGGGTCCTTAATCTTGTCCCCCAGGATGCGACCCACACTAGTCGACTAACACCCAGGTACCTATTTGCTGCTAGGTGAACAGGACAACAGGTGTAAGGAAACGTGTCGAAATGTTTCCACCTGCCGGGAATCGAACCCGGGCCCTCCGTGTGTGAAGCGGGAGCTTTAGCCACCAGGCCACCGGGCCTGGTTGTGGTTGTGAGAGTGTGGGGTCGGCCGAAGCGGGTTGTAGTTGTGCAGAGTCAGCAGCGCGGGCACTAGCGTGGCCCGCTGCTGGTGTCACATGACTCATGGCACCGTCACTATCACCACCACCGCCTGCTGCCTCACTCACATCATTTATACCCATCGTAACAATATCGTCATCTTCACTATCAGGACGTGGTGTAGGGCCACGGGATGTGCTTTCCCAGATGTACTCCTTCCTCTTGGAAGAGCATATGGCACACTACCAACCGCAAAGCGACGTCGTATATACTGCCGTTTTTACTGGGAAATTCACCCCCACTGTCACAACTAGAAGTGCTTTCAATAACCTTAAATCACTATCACTATCACTTGCACTGCTCACATCTGAGTCTTGTAAAACGGGCAAATTTGTTTTCCTCTTTCGGGCCTGGTACAGGTGAATATGAACGAGCCGGCCCAGCCCCCAAGTGGGTGGTTGTGGGTCATCTGGGTTTTCATCACTAATTATGTTATCCTGGGTAATTTTCTCGGTCACAACCCCTTCAAAACCAGGGAATTTCACTTTCACTGACACTATCATCACTGTATTGAGCTATCACTTGGGAACAAAAGACCTCCAATCCGCCGAGGAGTGAGGAACTTCTTACCGCGAGGCATGGTGAAAATGGACTACCAAGATGGCGTTCCCACAATGCACCGCTGAGTCCCAGATTTTTTTCACAGGGTACACACCGACCACTGAGACCCATTCTCTCTCGTGTAGGCCTACCAGCCCTCTCCCGCTTGATTTGAAGCCGCTAGAATTTATGCGTATAGATACGTCAAACACGGTATCTCCCATGACGTACATATACGACCGTGACAGTCAAAGGGTTAAAGTTAAAAGCATTATGTAATGTAAAATTACAGTACTTAAAGGGCACTTTAAATGAATACACATTTGTTTACCTTTCTAAAATTATTTTATTTGTGACATGATTAGATCTATATGAAGTAAAATATAACATAATGGCTGTGAGATCAACTTACTTCATTGTCACAAGCATGGTAGAATATTGATGCTATCATGGTAGCTGTGAATAAAAGAGCTTGTGAGTACAAGTGTCTGCGTGCAGCTATAATAGTAGGAGGCAAGAAGAATATGTTGCTAAGGGTAAGCAAACACAGTCCAGTGATGACAGTGTCCCAGCCCTGAGCAGCTTCTCCATCTTCACAACCCCCCATCCTTGCCAACCACTGAACAAACCTGCAAACCAAGAATACTTATTAAACAAAGTAACAATAAAAAATAAAAGGCATTTTTGATATTTTGTAGTAAATCTATTAGAGAAGCGAAAGTAAAAGAAAAGATTACGACGAAAGTATTTTTCTTCTTAAATTAGTACATAGGATCACTTAAATGCACTTAGTTATCTAATCATGATCAAATGGAAAGCAAAAATGTTTTTAAAGACTCACCACCATAGGAAAAACTTAAAGATACAGTAAAAGTCTGATAAAACAAACCCCATCAAGTGGATGTCAGATAAAACAACAAAAACATGGGGGGACAAAGGCCCAACATTACATTTAATGGAATGTCTGATAAAAAAAAGCCATGAATGAAGCAAATCTACAATATTGAATGGTTGTCTAATTTGGCCATCCACTCAAAAAAATGAACTAATTCCGCTTAATCACAAGTTTATTCTGTCCAGGATTTGTCCAGGACTTATCCATTTTCATTGTGGTAGTAGACAAGCCTCTTGTATTCAACTGGAAATTATGTTGCCAGTGAAAAAATAATTATCTACAAGAAGTGCAGACAGGGCAGGGCAGAATTTCAATATCTGGTCCCTTTCTTTCTTTTTATGCTAGAATCCTCATTACCTATAATCATAATCAAACCTGTAATTCTTTAAACAATTAAAACTGATAGAAGCCAATAAGCATGTACTAATAGGATACAAAGACTTCCTTACATATGAATATTTATACGTACTGTGAACTTTCGGTAATACAAACAATTTGCCCAGGCCAACACCTTCTCAATGTTTTATTAAATTTATATTACAGCCTCTCTTCACTTAGCAATGTGCTCGTTTACTGATGACTAGGACTTATGACGGGCTCTCTGTCCAGTATGCATACCTAAATAATGTATATTAGAGCTGATTTTCTCTATTCTGTTTATTAAAATATACAGTACACCACTGTATAAACATTCAAAAATATACTAAAAATTTTATAAATGGTACAAAGGTGACATTAAAACAATATCAAAGATGGGTGACACACCCACCACCATTATAGCATGCTCCTCACTCAGCGACGAATTCGTTTACCAATGTGGTCTTAGGAATGAAACTCCATTGTTAAGTGAGGAGAGGCTGTATTTACAAATTCTGTTATTTTTTTTGTTAACACATCAGCTGTTTCCCAACAAGGTAGGGTGGCCCAAAAAAGAAAAACTTTCACCATCGTTCACTCCATCACTGTCTTGCCAGAGGCAGGCTTACACTACAATTACAAAACTGTAACATTAACACCCCTCTTTCAGAGAGGAGGCACTGTACTTCCCATCTCCAGGACTCAAGTCTGGCCTGCCGGTTTCCCTGAATCCCTTCATAAATGTTACTTTGCTCACACTCCAACAGCACGTCAAGTATTAAAAACCATTTGTCTCCATTCACTATCAAATATGCTCACGCATGCTTGCTGGAGGTCCAAGCCCCTCGCACACAAAACCTCCTTTACCCCCTCCAACCTTTCCTAGGCCGACTCCTACCCCGCCTTCCCTTCACTACAGATTTATACACTCTCAAAGTCATTCTATTTTGTTCCATCCTCTCTGCATGTCCGAACCACCTCAACAACCTCTCCTCATCCCATTTTGATAATAATTTTGGTAATCCCACACCTCCTCCTAATTTCCAAATTAAAAAATTCTCTGCATTATATTCCCCACCACTTTTTCCATCAGACTTTAAAAATTACTGCCCCCCGGCCTTCCCCCTTGTTGTAACTTTTCCCACTCATGCTTCCCCAACCTATATAAGAGCAATAGTATAACTATTTACATCATTTCCCCTCTTTGTTTTCCCATGGACAAATTTCTTTGGTCCCATGTTATAATTTTTTAAAACCAAATTTTGTTATAAACATTAAAAAGTTTTAATTTCTTTATAAACAGGGTTTTTTTTTTTTTTTTATTTTTTTTCCCTTTGTGTTAAAAAGTCGGTACCTGACCACCCGGGGGCTGGGGCCCCGTAGGTTGGTTTGGTGCAGCCAGCGAAACAGCCTTTTTTGGTCGGGTTTTTCCCTTTAAATCCCCCAGGGGGGCCCCTGGCCCACAGACTGGCCACGGGGGCATTGCCCCCCGGAACTCTCTCCAGGAAAAACATTATCCGTAACATACATATTTGGACAACGAACAAATGGATTTCCCAAAACCCCACTAAAAACCCAAACCCTTTGTTCGAAGTGAGTGAGGGACTAAATTCTCTTGCCTTCACTGTAACCCAAAAATTTATATTTATAATCATCCTAAGAGATTTTATTTAAATCACCTAAGAGACTGTATAAATAAAATCCAAAATTTGTCTTTGGGTTATTTATTTTAAATTTAAACCCCAAAATCTCTGCATATTAAGGGGCTAACTGCTTTCACACCAAAATGCCTTTTCACCTTGTACAAACACAAATCATGCTAAAGTATCTTTTTACACACAAACAGTTAAATAAAACCAATCCCCATACATTTTGTCACAGCTTTTGCTTTGACAACCCTCAGACCTTTTTTTTTCCCAAATTCTACCTTATTTGGGTTATCTATAGGGACGGGTGTTTACATTTGGGCACCCCCAACAAAATTTGCATCTTTCGGGAGAACCCTTATAGCAAAAAAAACAAAAAAATTCAAGGGGTAAAAAACCCAAAAAACCTGCTTTTGTAAACAACATAAGAGAGAGCGGGGCTAACAAATGCTATCTGAAACCCCCCTTGAAATTTTGCCCCAACCAAAGGAGGTGCTGGTACATTCACTGCGGGGAAAAAATCAGTGTTGTCCCTGTAGTATGAGTAAATTTATTTATATACTGGAAATTTAAAAAACTTTTGAAAAGTGGGGGCATGTGTTGCTATTCTAGCTGTGTGTTAATTTGCACAGCTATTTTTTGTTGAGTTATTATGGGTTTCCAAGTTTTTTTGCAATTTATCTCTGGGCACAAATCCCCATAGGTAAGGAAAGGTTTAGATTAGAGATAGAAACAACAAAGTAGTGCTTTTTTGAGATTACAGAAACAGAACCCAAGTCTTTGAGAGGATCCAAAATTATTTGGAGACCTCCTTTATTATGTTTTGGTTTAAATCACTAAATTTCAATTTGTTTGTCAGGGTACAAACTTTATTTTTTTCCCTTGTTTTGTCTCTCTCTCTCTTATTTTTTTTTTTTTTTTTTTTTTTGGATTAAAAGGGAGCCTCTCGGGTTTTTACTGGGGGGCCATCATGTTTTCCCTTCAATCACTTTCAACACCCCCCTTCAGATGGCTGAGGTAAAATTAAACTTTCGGGGCCCTTTGTTTAAGAATTTTTTAATCCTCCCCTGTGCCCCTAGAGCAAGGGGAAATGAAAAATGTTAGAAGGGCTGTTTTGCTTCCCAATAAGAGCGGGACATCCAAGTTTATCTTAATTTATCTTAAAGGGGTTTTGGGTCTTTTTTTTTAAAACCATTTCAGGGTCAGAAAAAACTGATTTGAAATTTGGGTTTAACCCCATGTCGGAAAATTTAAAAAAAAAAAAGTTTATTTTTTTCTTATGAAATGAGAGAGTTTCCTTTTTTTGAGGGTATTAAAACCCAAAAAGTAGAAATTTAGGGAAAAAACTTTTGGAATTAAAACCCCTCACAAATTTCCCCCGGCTCTCCCTTTTTATGCACGGGTGATTTTGCTTTAACTGAGCCTTATTTTCACCAAATTTCCATCTTTCCCAGTTGCCCAAACCCCGTACTATTTTGTTAGAAAATTCCTTCAAACCCTAAGGGGACGAGTACAACAAATTTGGCCCATTTACTTTTTTTCAAATAAAAAAAAAAAGTGATAGAAATTAAAAATTTTTAAAAAATTTTCACAAAAAAATTAAAAAAATTGAATTTCCCCAAAAAAGGGCCCAAAAAAGGAAAATGTAGACTTTTCCTGGTACCCAAAACTTTGTGAATCCCATTTTAGACTGACCATTAAACATTTTGGGAAAGTGATGTAATTTGTGAAAACGGGAAACGGCAAAACAAAAAATATGCTATTTTGAGCTCAATTTCAAGTGTTTTTCCCGCCCAAAAAACCGATGAAAACCCAAGGGGTTTACTTCTGAAAATATATCTTCCATTCAATCAAATAAGCCCAAAAGAAACCGGGGAATAACCAAAAAAAAACCACAAAAAAATGCACCAAAAAGTTGCTGTTTTAAAAGAAAAAATCATGGTCGTTTTTTTTTCCCCAGAAACATTGCTTGCTGCAGGATTTTTTTTTGGGGGTCCCACATTTCCCTGCACAAAACCCCTTTTTCTCTTACCCTAGGCCCAAATTACTGCTCACAGTTTATCTGGGGCTTTTTTTCATCCCCTGAAAAATGGGACCCCCCTGTACTTCAATGCCAAGTAAAAGGGGACCCACCCCAAAAGGGTTAAGACCCAAAAAAATTTTTTACCCTGTGATGAGGAAAGAAATTTAAATTACACACTGGGTTGGCTTTGGAGTTTGTTTTTCCAAAACCGGGCTTGATTATAACATGGAAGGGGAAAGGGAAAAAGGGATTATTTTAAGCGTAAATTTTGTTTAAACGAAAGGGTTTTCTAAAAAAGCCTCTGCCCAAAAGTTGATAAATAAACTAAAAAAACCATACTTGATAAATACACGTTACTTACCTTTCAAAAACTGTACCACATACTGTATGCAACTGATGACTGTGTGTCCAATGTACAATTTTGCACATTTTTGGTACCTTCAAAATCTTCCATCCCCAATATTTTTGACCTCATCAAAAACCCTTTTTGAGTCTTCTATAATCTCTTTATATCTTAGAGAAAAAAAACAAAGGGGCCCGCAGGGGGCCACACAGGGATATGGGTTAAATTTCTGGGGGATCCCATGACCAATTGGGGTAGTATGCCTAACTAGAAAAAGTAAACCCAAAGAATCAAGTGCTGTTTTTTTCACCACCCGCTTTCCCCCCCAGCAAAAAATGGGGTAGTGACTTTAAGATGAATAAAATTTTTTCCAAATTTATTAAAATTTTAAGGGTACAACAAAGGAATTCAACCACCAAGACACCCCATATTTTAAATCAGGTAAAAAAAAATAAATAAACAATGGGGATATATTTCCATGTTTTGAAAGGGGTTTCTGCAAACCCTAAAGCAATTGAAAAATTTAATAAATCCTTTTAAATGTAGTTAAAAACCAAAGTAGTCAAAAAAAGAAAAAAAAAACAATTATTTTATCAATATATATACGTAAACCAAAGAGAAGCAATGTCCCCAAATTTAAACATTTTCCCAAGTCTGGAAAAGCTAAAAAAATTTTTTAAACAAATCAAATAAAAGTGGTACCCACTTAAAGGTTTACCCTTGTTCCATGACCGGCTCATAATCAATTTTTCTTGTTTCAGTGGTCCCTCGCTTTTTTGAGTTCTTGGGGAAACATAATTTCGGGGAAATTTATAAGGGGTATTTTCGTATAAAAAATGGGCTTTTTCGTTTTAAGTTGACTGTGGAGTTAATTCGTTCCCGGGAAAGCGTCCAACGGGTTTTTAGCCGGGGGGCAGCCCGTCCCGGTATTGTTTACCATAAGCGAAGGTCCCCTCACTTTCTCCAGCGAAATTTTTAAAAATTCCATTTTTTTTTAGTGGGTTTCAAGTACCCAAATAAGTAAACCCGGCTCCAAAGAAAGGCCCTAGGTTCCCCGGGGCCTTTGGGGAAAGAAAGGGGAGAAATACGACTGAATTTAAGAAAAAAAATCATTGGGAAAAATATGAAAGTGGGGACAAGTGCGGGCCCAAAATGGCCAGGGTGGGAAAAGGAAAACCCCACACAACCATTGTTCCATAGTGGGCCCAAAAAAAGGAAATCAAGGATGCTGTTGTTTTAAAGGGGGGAAAATATGCGACAAAATGAGATTACCCGGGACCGAAAAGGTTGAGAAGTTTTATTGGGGTGGTAAAGAAAACAATTAGCAGGGAAACTCTTTTTGACTTCGATTTTGTGAAAAAGGGAAAGGGAGTTTGCACAACGATCTGGTAAAAAAATTGCCCGAAAATAGTGGTGATGTGGTGATTTTAAAAAAACCGCAAAGGTTTTGGGTTTTAGAGATTTTAAAAACGTACTTGGGATACCAGTGTGGTTTTAAAGGGTGGGTTTAGGCTTTCCGTTCGGACTAAAAAGGCGGCGAAAAATATGTGCAAAGAATTCAAGGAGTAAATAGAGGCTGAAGGGCTGGAAAAACCCGAACAAGTGGTTTAATTGTGATGAAACAGCCTCTTTCGGGAAAAAAAAAATTTCCAAAAAGGACCTTCCTTACACAGGAGGAAAAGGGCAATGCCGGGAAAAGCCATGAAAAACCGGGGGGACGCTAAAGTTTTTGCTAATGCCCGTGGGGATTTTCCCAAATTTTAAGCCCTCCCCAGTGTAGCATTCTGAAAAAACCCAGAGTTTTCAGGAAAAACAAAAATTTTTTTTATAAAAGTACTTGTTTGTTTTGGGAAAAATTTAAAAGTTTAAACAAGGGTCACGAGGGAAATTTTTGTTTTAGTGGTTCAATGAAGTGTTTTTGGCCCCAGTGTGAAGAATTACCTCCTGGAAAAGAAATTGGATCTCAATGCCTGCTAGTAGGGACAATGCACCTGCTCATCCTCCAAACTTGGATGACCTAATTTTCGGGGAGTTTGGGTTAAACACAGTGAAGTTCTTGCCCCCGAATGCCACTCCTCTCCTCCACCCCATGGACCAGCGGGCCCATTGCAACTTTAAAAAACTCGACCCCAAAAGCAATGTTTCACAGGTGCTTGACTGTGACCACAGACACCACTTGACCCTAAGGGATTTTGGAGAGAACATTTTCAGCATCCTCCATTGCAAAACCCCTTTTATAGGTATGGCTTGGGAGGAAGTGACTACCAGGACTTTGAACTCTGCTTGGAGAAAAACTTGGCCAGATTGTGTCGGACAAGAGGGATTTTGAAGGGTTTGGGACTGACCCTGATGACCTATGTTTTGTTGTTAAATCATTGTGGCACTGGGGGGGTTCCATGGGGGTTTGGGTGTGAGTTTGGAGGATGTGGAAGAATTGGTGGAAGACCACAACGAAGAGCTCACCACTGAGGAGCTGCAAGAGCTTCACAGGACCCGCAACAGATCGCAGCTCAGAATCTTGCTGCAGAGGAGGAGGAAGAAAGATGGAAGAAGGTGCCTTCTTCAGAAATTAAAGAGCTTTTGCTATGTGGGGTTTAAAATGGAAAGCTTTATGGAGAAACATCACCCTGACAAAGTTGTTTCAAGCCATGTTGGCAACATGTACAGTCTTGGGCCATTTTAGGGAAGTGTTAAAAAGACGCCAGAACAGAGCTCTCTCCACATTTATTTTGCGAGACAGGACTCCAGTGACTCTCAAGGTGTTCATAGTGGCATTAAGGGAAAAAGAGAAGAGAAGCAACCCCAGAAAAGCAAATGGTACCTGAGGTGTTGATGGAAGGGGATTCCCCTTCAAACTATAAACAATCCAAATTCCTCCTCCTCCAGTCTCCCATACACTAAGAAGGGAAACTCCAATAATGGTAAGTGTTATGCTGTTTAAAGTTTCATTCATCATTTCCCATTGTATTGTTTATGTACTATATGTGTATCTCATGTAAATTTTTTTTTTTTGTTTTAATACTTTGGGTGTCAGGAACGGATTAATTGTATTTACATATTTCTTATGGGGAAAATTAATTCGCAAATCGTTGATTTTGTTAATAGTAGAACTCCAGGAACGGATTAACTACGAAAATGAGGGACCACTGTACATCAAATCAAATTTTCCCCATTGAAATTAACTAAAACCATTTAAACCATTCTAGCCCCCAAAAAAACCACCCCAATTTTTTTGTTAAGGGTTTTTAAATACAAAAAAGTATTTATAAATAAAAAATTTTTATAAAAAAAAAAATAAAAAAAACCCATCCTTTTCTGCATTTTCCAAAACCCACCTAAACACCTCTCCTATCCCTTTTTGATAATAATTTTGGTAATCCCACCCCCCCTCCTAATTTCCAAATTAAAAAATTCTCTGCATTATATTCCCCACCACTTTTTCCATCAGACTTTAAAAATTACTGCCCCCCGGCCTTCCCCCTTGTTGTAACTTTTCCCACTCATGCTTCCCCAACCTATATAAGAGCAATAGTATAACTATTTACATCATTTCCCCTCTTTGTTTTCCCATGGACAAATTTCTTTGGTCCCATGTTATAATTTTTTAAAACCAAATTTTGTTATAAACATTAAAAAGTTTTAATTTCTTTATAAACAGGGTTTTTTTATTTTTTTTTTATTTTTTTTCCCTTTGTGTTAAAAAGTCGGTACCTGACCACCCGGGGGCTGGGGCCCCGTAGGTTGGTTTGGTGCAGCCAGCGAAACAGCCTTTTTTGGTCGGGTTTTTCCCTTTAAATCCCCCAGGGGGGCCCCTGGCCCACAGACTGGCCACGGGGGCATTGCCCCCCGGAACTCTCTCCAGGAAAAACTTTATACCGTAACATACATATTTGGACAACGAACAAATGGACTTAAAACCCCACTAAAAACCCAAACCCTTTGTTCGAAGTGAGTGAGGGACTAAATTCTCTTGCCTTCACTGTAACCCAAAAATTTATATTTATAATCATCCTAAGAGATTTTATTTAAATCACCTAAGAGACTGTATAAATAAAATCCAAAATTTGTCTTTGGGTTATTTATTTTAAATTTAAACCCCAAAATCTCTGCATATTAAGGGGCTAACTGCTTTCACACCAAAATGCCTTTTCACCTTGTACAAACACAAATCATGCTAAAGTATCTTTTTACACACAAACAGTTAAATAAAACCAATCCCCATACATTGTCACAGCTTTTGCTTTGACAACCCTCAGACCTTTTTTTTTCCCAAATTCTACCTTATTTGGGTTATCTATAGGGACGGGTGTTTACATTTGGGCACCCCCAACAAAATTTGCATCTTTCGGGAGAACCCTTATAGCAAAAAAAACAAAAAAATTCAAGGGGTAAAAAACCCAAAAAACCTGCTTTTGTAAACAACATAAGAGAGAGCGGGGCTAACAAATGCTATCTGAAACCCCCCTTGAAATTTTGCCCCAACCAAAGGAGGTGCTGGTACATTCACTGCGGGGAAAAAATCAGTGTTGTCCCTGTAGTATGAGTAAATTTATTTATATACTGGAAATTTAAAAAACTTTTGAAAAGTGGGGGCATGTGTTGCTATTCTAGCTGTGTGTTAATTTGCACAGCTATTTTTTGTTGAGTTATTATGGGTTTCCAAGTTTTTTTGCAATTTATCTCTGGGCACAAATCCCCATAGGTAAGGAAAGGTTTAGATTAGAGATAGAAACAACAAAGTAGTGCTTTTTTGAGATTACAGAAACAGAACCCAAGTCTTTGAGAGGATCCAAAATTATTTGGAGACCTCCTTTATTATGTTTTGGTTTAAATCACTAAATTTCAATTTGTTTGTCAGGGTACAAACTTTATTTTTTTCCCTTGTTTTGTCTCTCTCTCTCTTATTTTTTTTTTTTTTTTTTTTTTTGGATTAAAAGGGAGCCTCTCAGGTTTTCTGGGGGGCCATCATGTTTTCCCTTCAATCACTTTCAACACCCCCCTTCAGATGGCTGAGGTAAAATTAAACTTTCGGGGCCCTTTGTTTAAGAATTTTAAAATCCTCCCCTGTGCCCCTAGAGCAAGGGGAAATGAAAAATGTTAGAAGGGCTGTTTTGCTTCCCAATAAGAGCGGGACATCCAAGTTTATCTTAATTTATCTTAAAGGGGTTTTGGGTCTTTTTTTTTAAAACCATTTCAGGGTCAGAAAAAACTGATTTGAAATTTGGGTTTAACCCCATGTCGGAAAATTTAAAAAAAAAAAAGTTTATTTTTTTCTTATGAAATGAGAGAGTTTCCTTTTTTTGAGGGTATTAAAACCCAAAAAGTAGAAATTTAGGGAAAAAACTTTTGGAATTAAAACCCCTCACAAATTTCCCCCGGCTCTCCCTTTTTATGCACGGGTGATTTTGCTTTAACTGAGCCTTATTTTCACCAAATTTCCATCTTTCCCAGTTGCCCAAACCCCGTACTATTTTGTTAGAAAATTCCTTCAAACCCTAAGGGGACGAGTACAACAAATTTGGCCCATTTACTTTTTTTCAAATAAAAAAAAAAAGTGATAGAAATTAAAAATTTTTAAAAAATTTTCACAAAAAAATTAAAAAAATTGAATTTCCCCAAAAAAGGGCCCAAAAAAGGAAAATGTAGACTTTTCCTGGTCCCCAAACAATTTTGTGAATCCCATTTTAGACTGACCATTAAACATTTTGGGAAAGTGATGTAATTTGTGAAAACGGGAAACGGCAAAACAAAAAATATGCTATTTTGAGCTCAATTTCAAGTGTTTTTCCCGCCCAAAAAACCGATGAAAACCCAAGGGGTTTACTTCTGAAAATATATCTTCCATTCAATCAAATAAGCCCAAAAGAAACCGGGGAATAACCAAAAAAAAACCACAAAAAAATGCACCAAAAAGTTGCTGTTTTAAAAGAAAAAATCATGGTCGTTTTTTTTTCCCCAGAAACATTGCTTGCTGCAGGATTTTTTTTTGGGGGTCCCACATTTCCCTGCACAAAACCCCTTTTTCTCTTACCCTAGGCCCAAATTACTGCTCACAGTTTATCTGGGGCTTTTTTTCATCCCCTGAAAAATGGGACCCCCCTGTACTTCAATGCCAAGTAAAAGGGGACCCACCCCAAAAGGGTTAAGACCCAAAAAAATTTTTTACCCTGTGATGAGGAAAGAAATTTAAATTACACACTGGGTTGGCTTTGGAGTTTGTTTTTCCAAAACCGGGCTTGATTATAACATGGAAGGGGAAAGGGAAAAAGGGATTATTTTAAGCGTAAATTTTGTTTAAACGAAAGGGTTTTCTAAAAAAGCCTCTGCCCAAAAGTTGATAAATAAACTAAAAAAACCATACTTGATAAATACACGTTACTTACCTTTCAAAAACTGTACCACATACTGTATGCAACTGATGACTGTGTGTCCAATGTACAATTTTGCACATTTTTGGTACCTTCAAAATCTTCCATCCCCAATATTTTTGACCTCATCAAAAACCCTTTTTGAGTCTTCTATAATCTCTTCATATCTTAGAAAAAAAAATAAAAGGGGCCAGCGGGGGTCCACACATTTATAGGGTTAAATTTACGGGGTGATCCTATGCCCAAATTTGGGGGCTAGTATGCCTAACTAAAATAAGAAAACCCAATGAATCAAGTGCTTTTTGTTTCACCCCCAGCTTCCCTCCCAGAAAAACAGGGTGTAGTGACTTGAAGATGAAAAAATTTATTCCAAATTTATTAAATTTAAAGGATACAAAAATGGAATTCAACCACCAAGACCCCCTATTTTTAACTCAGGTAAAAAAAAATAAATAAACAAGGGTGATATATTTCCATGTTTTAAAGGATTTACTGAAACCGTAAAGCAATTGAAATATTTAAAAAGTCCTTGTAAATGTAGTTAAAAACCAAAGTAGTAAAAAATAAAAATAAAAAACAATTTTTTCATCAATATATATACGTAAACCAAAGAGAAGCAATGCCCCAATTAAGCTTTTTCCCCAAAGTCGGGAAAGAGCTAAAAAAATTGTTTAAACAAATCAAAAAACGTGGTCCCTTATTTAAACGGTTTCCCTTGTTCCATGACCGGCTCATAATAAATTTTTGCTTTTTACAGTGGTCCCTCGTTTTTTCGAGTTTTTGGGAATCATAATTTGGGGAAATTTCAAAAGGGATTTTTTCGTAAAAAACATGGGCTTTTTCGTTTAAAGTTGACTGGGGAGTTAATTCTTTCCCCGGGAAACGCGTCCAACGGTTTTTAGCCGGGGGGCACCCCGCCCTTGGTATTTTTTACCATAAGCGAAGGTCCCCTCACTTGCTCCAGCGAAATTTTTAAAAATATTCCTTTTTATTTTAGGGGTTTGCAAGTCCCTAAATAAGAAACCAAAGGCTCCAAAAAAAGGGCCCTGGGCCCCCGGGGGCCCTTGGGTAAAGAAGGTGAGAAATACGACTGAATTTAAAAAAAAACATCTTTGGGAATAATATGAAAGGGGGCACAAGTGGGGCCAAAACTGGCCGGGAGGGTAAAAGGAAACCCTACACAACCATTGTTCCATAGGGGCCAAAAAAAGGAAATCAAGGATGCTGTTTTTTGAAAGGGGGGAAAACTATGCGACAAAATGAGTTTCCCCGGGTACCAAAGAGGTTGAGAAGTTTTTTTGGGTGTGGTAAAGAAAAAAATTTAGCAGGGAAACTTTTTATGACTTCGATTTTGTAAAAAGGCAAGGCAGTTTGCACAACGATCTGGTAAAGAAATTCCCTGAAAATAGTGGTGATGTGGTTTTTTTAAAAGACCGCAAAGGTTTTTTTTGAGAGTTTTAAAAACGTATTTGGCATACCAGTGGGGTTTAAAGGCGGGGTTGAGGTTTGCCGTTCGGACTAAAAAGGCGGCGAAAAATATGTGAAATGAATTCAAGGAGTAAATAGAGGCTAAAGGACAAAAAACCTGAACAAGGGGTTTAATTGTGATGAAACAGCCTCTTTGGGAAAAAAAAAATTCCCAAAAGAGGCCCTTTCCCTTACACAGGGGGAAAAAGGGACAATGCCGGAAAAACCCATGAAAGAGGGGCGACGCAAAATTTTCTTGCTAATGAAAAGTGGGGTTTTTCCAAATTTTGAACCCACCCACAGTGTAGCATTCTAAAAAATCCCAGAGTTTTCAGGAAAAAAAAAAAGGGGGTTAAAAAAGAGTACTTGTTTGTTTTGGGAAATTAATATTTAAAAAAGGGTCACGGGGGAAAATTTTCTTTTGAGTGGTTCAATGAAGTTTTTTGGCCCCTAGGGGTGAAGAATTACCCCCGGGGAAAAAAAATTTGGGGTTTCTAAATTTGGCCGCTATTTAAGGGCCCTTTCACCTCCCTCATCCCCCAAAATTTGGGTTAAACCCAAATTTTCGGGGAGTTTGGGTTAAACACAGTAAAGGTTCTTCCCCCCGAACCCCACCCCTCCTCCCCCCATGGCCCAGCGGGCCCATTGCAAACTTTAAAAAACTCGACCCAAAAGCAATGTTTCACAGGTGCTTGACTGTAAACCCAAACACCCCCCCCACTTGCCCCTAAGGGATTTTGGGGGAAACATTTTCAGCTTTCCTCCATTGCATCCCCCTTATAGGTATGGTTTTGGGGAGGAAGTGACTCCCCGGACTTTGAACTCTCCCTTTGGGAAAAACTGGGGCCAATTGTGCCCGGAAAAGAGGGATTTTAAAGGGTTTTTTGGGATGACCCTGAGGGCCTATGTCTGTTGTTAAAATCATTGTGGCCCGGGGGGATTTCCCCGGGGGTTGGGGTTGGGAGTTTGGAGGATGTGGAAGAATGGGGGCCCCCAAACAACGAAGAGTCCCCACTGAGGACTCCCAAGAGTTTTCACAGGAAAAAGCAACAGATCGCAGCCCAGAATCTTGCTGCAGAGGAGGAAAGAAAGAGGGAAGAAGGTGCCTTCCCAAAAAATTTAAAAGAGACTTTTTGGCTATGGGGGGTTAAGAGGGAAAAATCTTTAGGAGAAACATCCCCCTGAAAAGGGTTTTGAAACCCCAGTTGGAAACCCATGTACGTCTTGGGCCATTTTAGGGAAGTTTTAAAAGAGACGCCGGGGAAACCCGAGCTCTCCCCCCACATTTATTTTGGGGAAAACAGGACCCCCAGTGACTCTCAAGGTTTTTCCCAAGTGGCTTTTGGGAAACAGAAAAAAGAGAAAAAACCCCAGAAAACCCAAAGGTACCTGAGGTGTTAAAGGAAAAGGGGTTCCCCCTTTCCCAAACTAAAAAAACAACCCAAAATTTCCCTTTCCTCCCCAGTCTCCCTCCCAAAAGAAGGAATCCCCCAATAAGGGTAAGTGTTATGCTGTTAATTTTCATTAAACATTTCCCATTGTATTGTTTATGAACTATTGTTTTATCTCATTTTAAATTTTTTTTTTTTTTTTTTTTAAATTTTCTGGGTGCCGGGAACGGTTTAAATTGTTTTTAACATTTTCTTAGGGGAAAAAAATTAATTCGAAAAACGGGGATTTTTTTAATAGTAGAACTCCAGGAACGGTTTAAACCCCTACGAAAATGGGGGAAACCACTGTACAACAAATCAATTTTCCTCATTGAAATTTTTCAAAAAACCATTAATCCATTCTAGCCCCCAAAAAAACCACCCCCCAATTTTTTTTTTTAAGGGTTTTTAAATACAAAAAAAAGTATTTATAAATTTAAAAAAATATTTTATAAAAACCAATAAACATAATTTAAAAAAAAAATGTAAAGAAATAAATTGGTTTTTAAAAAAATGTATTTTTTCCTTGGAATCACATGGGCTTGGGCAATGGAGATGCGGCCGAGGTACCGGTAAAAAGATAGGCAGAGGGGATTGGGGAAAAAAGAGGCAGAGGGGGTTTTCTGGGGGATTTCATTTCAATAAACTCGAAAATTCTCCCAGATTCCCCACATTTCTGGGGGTTTTTTAAAACAAACTAGTAGCTAGCTAACGGCCGGCTGGCTGGCTGGGTGGGTGGCTGGCCATGTGGCTGGCCATGGGTGGCCATGGGGGTGGCCCCGCTGCTGGCAGCCCGGCTTTGGGTGGGATGTGGCGGCTTTGTGGGTGGCTATTTGGTTGACTATTGGCGGCCAGCTGTGGCAGCCGTCTCTATCTCCCTTTTTTTTGTCTGTTTATGTCTTCTCTGTCGTCCCCTCCCCTCTTTTTCTCTTTTCTGTCATATCTCTTTTTATCTGTATCTCTGTCTCACAGGGGGAAAAAAAATACAAGTAATGAAAAATCCGGGAGCGGAACAGCGGCATCCTAAAACCCGCTCTTCTTCCAAAAAACATCGCCCCATCAAAAAAATTTTATGGCCCAAATGAAAGTTCAACTTCATGAAACCCCCGTAGAAAAAACAAAAAAAGACCCAAAAAACTAAGAAAGTAACCCAAAAACTTGACCCCCAAAAAAAAAAAGATCTTTTAAAGGAAGGGAACCCTGCAAAACCCCAAAAACTGCCTCCCCTGCCAGGGGCAAAAAAACTTAAACCCCAAACTCCGAGAAAACAAAAGCCCCCTTTCCATTGCTACACAGGGATCTACTTCAGTGATACTAAAAAGGAAAATTCAAATTTAAAAACATCAGTAATAAAAAAATAACAGCAAGGACCCCGAACCCCAACTTTCTAACCCCCCAGGACGCCGGGGTATCACAACCCCCTCACCACCGCCACCCAGGGAACAAAAACAACAACAAAAACAAAACCCAAAAACAAACATGGCTGACTCCCCTTCCAACCCCACCCCTTCAAAGGATTCACCCTGATTTCTTTAGGGATGATTATTCCTGAAAAATAAACAAAAGGCCCCCAACGTTGCTCTAGAAAACGAAATCAAAGATATCAAAAACAACACCCCGGGGCGACGAGAATCCAAGGGTAAAACCCAAACCCCGAAAAACAAAACCAAAACCCTTTAAGAGAAGAATTTCATCGGGAAGTGTTGACACAGAAAATACTCTGAAAGCCGTATAGCCAGTCACCCCGAACAAATAACTACAAAATTTTGAAGTTGAAGGAAACAATCAAGGACTGGAAACGAAAATGGGAACGCGAAATAAAGAAAACCTTTTATTTCCCAAAACACAAAAACTAACAAAGGGAAGTTGTCTGATGCAGTTTTTAATAAACATCCACACATTTCCCAATGACCCTTTAAAACAAACTCAGGCAAAAAAAAGGGTGTCAGGTTTAATTTTCAGGACCCCGGAAAAAGTTTATCGTGCAAACAATGAAATCAAAGAAAAAAACGTTTGTTAGGAAAACCAGGAAATTTAAAAAAAAGTAAAATGATAGACTTCATTCATACGATTTAAAAAAAAGGCCTAATTAAATAGCAAATTAAAAAATGAAAAATGGGTGTTTCCTAAATGAGTGTCTAACAAGAAAAAAAGTCAAAAACCCTTTTGTTCAGGGGAGGGAAAAATTAAACAGGAAAAAAAAAAATACATCAGTGTTTCATGCGGGGATGGGGGAAAAAATAGTTTAAGGGAAAAAATCAAAGGGCAAAAAAAATTTCTATCCAAAAAGGGAAAACGATTTCTCAAACCCTTTCCCTTTGAAAACTTTTTCATTTCGTAACAGATTAAAATAAGTGCCCCTTTAATTTTCATAATTTTTGTGGTGCATAAGTGTACCCTTCTATTAAATTGGCCCTTTTATTTTTATTATTTTTTTTTATCACAAGGGTTAAAAGCCAACTACCTTTCCAAAACTTTTTTTCTTTTTTTCTTTCTGCTATTAAAATTGGGTATTTAAATTTTAAGTTACAAGTCAAATCTTACTCCAAATTAATATTATTCAAATTTTTCTTACCTGTCCAAATTTTTTTTTGTTTACCACTCTTGTTTTTTTTTGTCACTTTTTATTGTGTGTGCAAATTTGTGTATATTCCCAAAATTTCTTTTTTGCAAATACCAAAAAATTTTCTTTTGTAGGGTAGTACCCCAAATACCTCATTTTTTTTTTTTTTTTTTTTATTGTGCAATAAAAATTTCAACTTATTTAATATTACAAATCGATCAAAATCCTAAAAACCCAAAATTATTTTAAAGTGACATCTGTCCATTTTAAAATTTTTTTACATTAAATTAATTGTATCCCTTAAAACATTTTTTTTCCCCCTTTTTTTTAGCTTTATAAAAAATACCTTTTGCTCTATAATTTACAATTTTTAAAATAAAACAAGGTGCTGTTCCAGGTGCAAAGGTTTAAAAAAGTTTTCCATTTTTCCATTATACCCCCATAGCCTTTTTTTTGGGTTTCCACTTTTTTTGATCCCCCCACAACTTATATTTTGTTCCCCCTTTTAAAAAAATAATTTAAAAATTTAAAAAAATTACCTTTAAAGTACTACCTACTATTTAAATTCCCCAAACTTTCCAAAATTTTTTGATCATCACTTTAATTTTTTACCACAAATTATTTTTGCCCTTTTTTTTGTCCCCCTTTATTTTAGCTTTAAAAAAAACCTTTGCTCATTATTTTTACATTTTTTAAATAATTCAGGGGCTTTTTTTTTTTTTTTTTTTTTTTTAGCTTTTGAATAATTTTCTTTATTTTTACTTAATTCTAAAAATAGATTCACTACAAAAAAATTTTTGTTCCCCGGGATTGATTTCCCGGGTACCCCCCTCTTATTTAATGACTTAAATATTCAAACAGTTTCTGTAATTACACACAGCGAACAATTTAAAAAGGGACTTCTCAGAGCCCAAAAACCCAAAATAAAATATCTTTAACTACAATATCCGATCTTTTAAGCAAGCTTATGATACCCCCCTAGCAATTTCTAAAAATTTCCCTTTCCCTGCCCCAAAATGTCCATCATTACACTAAATGAAACCTGGCCCAAAGCCGGGGAATTTTTTTTTTCTACAGATGTCTTTTGCCCTTCCCTTTTCACAGCCATACACAACTGTAGGCCCCCCCAACAAGGGGGGAAACACTGCTATATACTACTCAGACCAATAAATTACCCCCTAATACTTTCACAAGGGATGAACATGGGGGAAAATATAAAAGCTAAAAATTTAAATCCCCAAAAACCACCCCAAAAAAACTCACAGTGTTAAAAATCTACAATTCCACAATCCAAAAATTAGCCAATTTAGTCAAAACCCAGGAAGTATATAATTGAGGGAAAGCATGAACCCAAAAAAACACTTACACTCTCAGGTGGCTTCAAAATAAAAAATTTCCCGCAAGCCCCGGACCCCCCCAAAGTTACTGAAAATTTAAAACATAATGGGGTAACCTTTATGTTGCTACCAACAGTAACAAAACCTACAAGGGGTTTTCAAGACTAGTGTTTCCCACTTTACCCCAAACTGGAAACCCAAAACCATTCCCCTTTAAAAAACAGGGATAAAATTCCCGATTTAAAACCAAAAGACCACAAACCCCACTTTCCCCATAACAAAATCTTGGTAAAATACCCCAAGACACTACTAAAAGGGGCCCCCCCCCCCTTCAGACTTTACAAAAGAGGCAGCCTTAATAACTTCACAAAAGCAGTAAACCCAAAAATTTAATGGCCCCACGGGGCTAGAAATCTTACAGATATTTCGAAGTTTTAAAAAAATTTTTTAAAAAAGACCCCAAAACCTTTTTAAAAAGCACTGCCCTAAAAAAAATAAAAAAGATGACAGCTAAGGGGGATGAACAGTCCCCGGTAACACCCCGCATTCTCAAATCCCTAAAAATTTCAAAAAAACCCATATGAAAAACAGTACAGAATGGGGCCCATAACCAGAAAACAAACAAAACTTACTCGTCAATTAACCGCCTATAAGAAGGGCAAAAAAATGTATTTTGAGGGAAAAAGATTATCCAACTTTCGAGGTGATTAAAAAAAGACCTGGGAAAACCCTATCCGAAATTCTTTGGGGGAAAAAAAATATCACGAAATAGCAAATAAAATTAGCAAAAACAATGAACCCCAACCCCAACCCAAAAAAAACAGCAAACCGACTCAATGTTTTTCTCCCCTTTTAGGTCAAAAACCTTGGGCCCTTTAAAAACCCCGGGTCGATTCCCCCCCCAAATGACTACCTCACGGCAATACCCCAAAAAACTGTTCCTAGGGTCGACTAAACCCCTACGAAGTTCCCCCTTTTTATCAACGCACAAAAAAAAAAGGCCCGGGAAATTTTAAAAACCTTTTCCACCCTTTATATAAAAAAAGCGTCCAAGTCCATCAAAAATCATTGCCCAAAACCCTTTACCAAATCCATTGAATCCCACCTTCCCACGTTTTCAAAATAGCAAAAGGGGCAAAAAAGATCCCTAAAGGAGGGGACCAAAAAGAAATTGGAAAAAACTATAGGCCAAAAATCCCCAAATTTTTCACCCTCTCTCAAAAATCTTCGAAAAATTAATTCATAAACGAATTACTCCTACCTCATCTCCCAAAAAAATTTAAACCTGCCAAAATTTGGGTTTTAGGCCTAAAAAAAAATACTAATGAAAAAAATTATACACAGTAGAAAAATATATACAATGCAATAGGGGAAAAAAAAAGTCCCCCTGGGGGCTTCATTGACTTCGTAAAGCTTTTGATACGTTACCCCTGACTTTGCTCCCCTAAAATGGTTTACCCCAAAGGTATTTTGAGGGGACTCCCCCAAAATACCTCAAGTTTACCTCAGCAACAGAAGCCAATATGTGTACGCGAATGGGGCAAGTCTTCCGCACAACCAATTTTTCCGTTGGTTCCCCACAAGGGGGGTGTCCTTGGCCCCTTCTCTTTTTCCTTAATAAATACCCCACCAAAAGCTTCGCAATTACCCCCCAAAACCCCCACTTTTTGCAGATGAAAAATAAAATAAATTTTCCCCCCTAAACCCCGGGCCCAAATCACCTAGCCCCCCAAAATGTAAAAACCCAATTACAGAAGGTATCTCCCCGGAAGAGGGGCTAACAAAATTTTCACTAAACATTGAAAAAAACCACTCATTTTGTTTGGTAACGGGGCACAGAGTACCTTTAAAAAAACGATAAAAGGTTTACCTATCACAAAACTAACAAGGGAAAAATTTTTAGGAATCCACCTCGATAAAAATCAAAAATTTTATACACATGTACAAAAAAATTTCTAAAAAATTTCCAAAACTGTAGGAAAACTTCGGGATACGGTACTATTTTTCCCCAGTCAGGGCCCCCCTGGCCCTTTTTTCACTCTCTTATTTAAACCCCTTTTCCCCCTATGGAAATTTTTGCATGGGGGTCAACAACAATTTAAACCCTCTCAACCACTAATTTCCCCAAAAAAAGGGGTGCCCGTTAGAAAAAGATAACAAAATTTTACTACAGGGAACACACTCCACCCAATTTTTCAAAACACTCAAACCCACTCACCAAACAAAACATCCCTTTCTTATTATTGCACCTATTTTCATATATAGAAAAACTTTTAAATTTTGAAAAAAACCCCCCCTCAAAAATCTTTCCAACCTTCCCCCAGAACAAAAACCATAACACAAGGCCAGATCACTCTTTGATGTTCCCGTGTCCCCCCTCACGCTATTTCAAAAAAATCAATGTACATAAAAGGCCCCAAAACGGAAAATTTATTACCTGTAAATTTAAAAGAAAAACTACCTGGGGGCAAATTCCAAATCTTTCCAAAGTTCACTTTCCACCCAAAAAAAAAATAAATACTGAATAACTTTAACCTTAAAATTTTATATCCCAAAAAGTTACTCCAATTATACGCAAAATGTTTAAAACCCAGGACCCCAAACTAAATTTTTTTTTTTTTTAAATACACAACCTAACAGAATACTCCATTCTACTGAATGAACAGCAATGCATGCAACCATATGAGCTGTCTTTGTAATACTCATTTGTGCTTTATAGTTATCTGTTTACAATAATGTCTTATCACTGATTTCATCATTGCTTAGTTAATCTTAAGTTAATTTTAAGCCAGCCCGTAATGCTATGCATATAAGTGGCTTTGGCATGCTGCTCTTACCTTTTATTTTTTTTTTTTGTACCTCTGTATGTATGCTTAAATTTCTAAATAAATAAATTTCTAAATACATAGTGTAAATTACCTAGGATAACCCAAAAAATCCAGATGAAGTGCTGTACTCTGCTTGAAGATGTGAGTAAAGGTGATGACTACGCAGTCTTGTGACTCTCTCTGAGACAGGGAGCTTGACAGACAGACAAATAGACAGACATGTTTGTGTACTAGCAAAAACAAAGCAGGCCCTAATCTTTTCTATCAAGTTTTATCACTGCACCCTCGCGAATGCTCATCAAACTGTCAGCTCTTATCAAATGTTATCTCATCTTATCACGTCACTGTCAGGGGTGCACTTTGTTTTTCATGCTTCAGGGGAACATATTTTATTAGTAGTAGAATAATATACTACTACTACTACTACACACAACTACTACTCTACCACCCACCACCTCCACCTCCACCTTCCACCACCACCTCCACCTCCCACCACCCCAAACCCTCCCCACCTACCCCTCCCACTCCTCCACCCCTCCACACCACTCCACCTCCCCACCACCTCCCACCTCCTCACCCCACCACTCTCCACCACCCCCACCTCCTCCACCACCTCCACCTCCTCCACCACCTCACCCCCTCCCCTCCTCCACCTCCTCCTCCACCCCCCCCTCTTTCTCCTTACCCTCCTCCCACTCCTCCTCCTACTCTCCTCCTCTTTCCTTCCCACTCCTTCCTCCTCCTACTTTCCTCCTCTCCTCTACTCCCCTCCTCCCACCTCCTACTCCTCCTCCTACCTCCTCCTCCTTCCTCCTCCCCCCCTACTCCTCCTCCTCCTCCTACTCTCCTCCTCCCTCCTACTCCTTTCCCCCTCTCCTCTCCCTCCTCCTCCTCCTCTCCTCCTCCTCCTCCTCCTCCTACTTTCCTTTCCCCTCCCCCTTCCCCCTCCTCCTCCTCCTCCTACTCCTCCCCCCTCCTACTCCTCCTCCTCCTCCTCCTCCTCTCTCCTCCTCTCCTCCTACTCCTCCTCCTCCTTTCCCCCTCCTACTCCTCCCCCTCCCCCCCTCCTACTTCCTCCTCACTCCTACCTCCTCCTCCTCCCTCCTACCCCCTCCCTCCTACTACTCCTCCCCTCTCCTCCCCCCTCCTCCTCCTCCTCCTACCCTCCTCCTCCTACTCCTCCTCCTCCTCCTCCTCCTACTCCTCCTCCTCCTCCTCCTCCTCCTACTCCTCCTCCTCCTACTCCTCCTCCTCCTACTCCTCCTCCTACTCCTTATATACTTCCACATATCCAAAACATTGCTGGGACCTATAAATAATAGATAATAGTAAATGACCAAGGCAGGTGTAAATGTCCACCTGTCAGTGTGTTTTGTGATAATGTGAGTACAATTTCAGTACCTAATACTAGTGCCAGAACAAAGATTGGTTATAAAATGACAAGAACTACTATAAAATGTAATTATCAGAACATAAAAATGATATAAAATAATATGAAAAATAGAAAAAAAGGTATATTGGCAACACTTCTGCAAGCAGCAGGACTCGATGTTGCTGTCATGTGAGCATCCAGAGCCAACTTCTTGACCTCATATCTGGGTAAGTACTGACCCTAATTTTTTTTTTTATCCTATAACACTTAGAAAAATGTGCTCTTTTTTTCAGTAAATAAAACCGATTTTTTTATTTTTTAAAATATTCGGGGCACTGGGGTAGTGAACGAATATACATGTATACGTCTGGACCGTTTACGGGTTAAAATCTTAAGCTTTTATCAGATTCCACTCATTTTAGTCTTATTTGATTCATAAAAATGCACTCTCATTCTATAAGATTTTCCCCCAAAACTCTTCCCACACACACGGAAATTTTTTTTCCTAAGTATGCCACAGTTTAGGTGTTAAAGCCACAATGCCCTTAACAGGAAAAAGTTTAGTATTATCTTATGTCCAAGTATGACCTAATGCAACCAAGAGTTCATTTTCTACCCATACAGATAATATTTCCTAAGAAATACCTAGTTACAATCCTCCCTGCATAAATTCTGGGGTGTCACAGAAGGTAACCAAATAGTTTTGGGCAATGTGTGGTTATCCATGTCAATGTAGTCAATAACTAAACAGATAAAAGAAGAGGAAATTAATGTTTCTTCTTGTTTAGGCTATCCTGCCTTGATAAGAACTGATTAACAGGACAATACAGTAAAGTAGTCCTCCCTGTATCTGTGGGGGATACATTCCATGACCTTCAGTGGATACAAGAAACTGTGAATAGTAGCAAAGCCTATTATGAGTCATTTTTCATTTACATACATACCTATGATAAAGTTTAATTAATAAATTACACACAATAAGTGGAGAATTAGCACTTTTGTACTGATGGGAAGCACTTCATAGCTTCTCTTGGGTTTTGAAGAACAGCCATCACTACTTTTGTGTTTGTGGTCATTATTAAGCCAAAATTAAGGCAAATTTTCAGGCCATGGTAAACCGTGGATAACTGAAACCGCAGAAATCAAATCCATGGATATGGGGGTTCTACTGTATAGTACTGTATGTTACTTCATTCACAGCCTCACTCTACCTAAATTAAATTTCCTCTGTTTAAAGTATTAGCCACTGTACTTGAATTGGAGGTCATTATGTTAATAGAAAAAACAAATTATATATACAATACTCACACAGCTGGTAAAGAAGAACATGCCACGGTGAGTTTCCTGGCATAGACCATGGCTGCCACAGGGGTTTTCTCCTGTGAAGACACATGGCTGGGTACGGATGTCAATACTAACCATCACTTGGTCTACAATACACGGAGTCTTCTGCCTTTAATGGAGTAATGATGCATGACATAGTAATGGGGTTGATATATAATATATACTTGTACATACTATGCTGTAATACTAATTGAGATTAAGGTATATTCAGAAGGCATTCCTTTATATACATACTGAATATAGTAATCATAATTTTAAAAATAAAATATAGTACATCAACAACCCTGCCATTACCTATAATGAAGAGTTTGGAAGACGACATATTGACCACTTTGTTATGTACACTAGCTGACTTGTAAAAGTTTTATACATGAATTTACAGTATTACAGCAAGGCTAATTATTAATGGAACAGCAACAAGGGATAGCTCCTGATCCTGCCAACTCAAGAGTTATGGTGTTTAACCATACAACACAACAATAAACATTTACCCATTGTAGTAGCAAATACTCTGAAGAGCCAAGAACCATATATCGGGTTCTGGAAATGGTATAAGTATAAAGTCTTCCACAGTAGCTCTAGAGGAAGAGGTAATATTGAGGGTAAGCTGCTGCTCCTCACAAATAAGACTGCCATTTCTAACCTCTGGAGGGCGGCCTTTACTCACACAACCCACAATTGTTATCAGCTGACGGGTTGCATTCTGAAAAAGCAAATTTTATGCAATGTGTTGCAATGTATGCATCCTGATGCCTGAAAATTTAATAAATGACAATCACTATACTCAGGGGTTCATTATGCTATGCCAGATTTCTGGAATAGAACCTTCTACATACAGCAAACTGGTAAGCATTCTATGTATACATGTACCTATGTGTGTGTATGAGTGTGTGCAGATATATGTATATGCATGTTTAAGTAAATAAACAAATAAATACATATTTGAGTGATTGGTGGAAGGTATAACATCTTTCAGGAGTGATGAGGAGCTGGATGTGAGTGTGGGGGGAGGTAAATGAGGCATTGGGTAGAATGAAAGGGACTAAAGCAGCTAGAACTGATGGGATCATGGAAAAGGAGTTACTAGCCCATTGTTTCCAGCATTTTAGTTGACTTTTACAACATGCATGGCTTATGGAGGAAAGATTCTTGTTCCACTTCCCCATGGATATGAAGGAAAAGCAATAAGAACAAAGAACTATTAAGATAAACATCAAAGAAAACTCAGGTGAGTGTACACGTGTACATGTATGTGTAGTGTGACCTAAGTGTAAGTAGAAGTAGCAAGACGTACCTGAAATCTTGCATGTTTATGAGACAGAAAAAAGACACCAGGAATCCTACCATCATGTAAAACAGGGCATTATGCTTTGTTTTCATCAGACTTCATCCAGAGGACCATTTTGTTTAGGTTGAATATCAGGGCAATGTCAAAATACTGAGTAAAATTTTGTTTGAAAAAGTTGGGGAATATCAAGTTGAACGAATAGGAATATACGAATGTTGAGGTTCCACTCCAGTGCTGTTTGAGGTATATAGTAACGTATCTTGGAGAGGATGCCTACTGTTTTGAAGACCTTGGTTATGTGCTGGAGTGGGCATTGAGTTTCAAGTTGTAGTCAAGCTGCAGTCCTAAGAATTTACCCTTGGTGTGTCTTACAATGGGAGAACCATTACTTGTTAAGTTGGCATTTTTCCCCATGCAGGTATTTTTTGGGAGCTCATCAAAAAACGGTGTCACTGAGTGAAGCGGATTTGAGTGGGAGAGAAAAAATTGTCTTTGGGAAAAACGAACGGTTAAAGGAATGAGATGTGTTAGGGAACATTGATGTATATGAGGAAGAAAATGGGTCAAGAACTCTGCCCTGGGCTTTCCCTACATCAACAGGCCAAGCCGATAGGCTATCCCACGATGGAGATTTTGGTGTTCGTATTAAGACGGGATTTAGGCGCTGGTTAAAATTTCTAAACCCATAATTTTCTATTTTAAAGGTACAAATTGATCCAGCAACTAAAGTTTTCGTGGGTTCTATAAGAGGCCCAGCATTTCCCTGATTTCTCCATTATTCCTTGATAATGTGAGAAATCAAAAGCCAGGGAAATTTTCGCTGTTTTTCTTTTGGTTATTTGCATTTGTGTATCACGTGTTTACTGTAATCTTATTGCCAGAAAACTTTGTTTACTTCAAAAAATATTAATTACTGAAGATTCCCAAAAATTACAAAAACACACCAATAACACCTAGGGGTCAGTGGACTGATATCACACTTCCTTTTTTTAGTCAACAACTACAAATGAGGACGAAAGGGAAAAAAAATTACAGATATGACAATTTTTAACCCTTTATTTTTGGGGTTTTAGGAGTTAAAATTCAGGATGTTTTTAAAGAAATACTGAATTTAAGATGATAATGCGGAAAGAATGAGGGAAATTACATGGAAAATTATTTAAAAAATAATGAAAAAAAAGAAAAAAATTAAAGGGAAAGGGGGGTTAATTAACTTAAAGATTTTAGAAACCTACCCGTATTATTTCATCATACAAATTTCATAAGTTCATGCTTATAAAGCCATAGGAAAAACCCCGCTTAATTCAGTTTACAAAGTTTTAGCAACACAAATCTGCATCTGGGACTATCATAATTATAGCACTAGCGAAAATTTGGCCTAGCATGAAAAGGGGCTGTGCGTGGGCGTGTGCTAATAGAAAAAAAAAAAAACAGCCCAAGCAGTGCATGATGGGAACATAACCTTGACCCTGATTTGGGTGAAAATAGTAAATTTTTTTTTTTTTTTTTTTAGTGGTTTTCATGGTTTCATTGGCTGTTTCTTGGTTCCAATCAACAGACCAGAAGACATACTAATGAAACAGAATATGTTGTACACAGAGTCATCACTTACATACTAGTATGCAAGTGATGACTGTGTGTCCAACATGCTACTACAATTTTTTGTGCCTTCAAATTTATACCATCTGCCAAAAATGGGTCTTCCACAACCTCTTCATGCCTTGAAAAAATCTGAGACCAAATGGTTCTATGCAGTTCATCATAAATTTAAACATGTAAAGTAAAAGGACACAAGCGAAAACTAATGCAACATTTTGTTGTGGCAATGTTTTGCTCTCCAGGAGCTTTATCAAGCCGTTACAAACAATACATGGACCAGGGTTATATATAGGCTCAGAGTGAGGTGTAATACTAGTGGTAGTAGTAGTAATAACATAGGTTGTAATAGTGTAGTAAAAAAATTATGGTAAGACAATCAACTTGCATGTGAGTAAAAGGTTATAAAAGCTTAACATTTTACTTGGTAACATAAAAATAGGTTAGACAAATATTTCTGTTGGTGGTTGGATCGAGAAGGTCTGTTCCTTTCTGTTATGTTCTTGTGTAGCAGAGATGATGTGATGGCAGGGTTTACTGTTTTGAGGAAGATTTTTGCAAATACTTCAGAGATGATGAAATGCCTTTATTTTGCTTGATTGTGTTTGAAACAGTGTTAACTATGATTAAAGGCATTTACATCTGCGGAAATTTGGCTCTCTGATTACAAGTTGGGGGTCGTTGAATTTCATGAGGTAATTGGTGGAATTCCGGTGTTGTACGCAGCTGTTGTTCAAGTTATTTATTCCCACAAATGTTAATGTGTTCAATGAAGCTTGTTTCGAGATTCCTAGCTGTTTCACCTACAATACAGTAGACCGTCATTTAGCAAGAGTTTATTTGGGACGATTTGGGGATAGCTCGACTGAAGAATTGCGGCACATATTATGTAACATGTCGTAAAATTAATTTAAATACAGTTCAGTTTGTGGGAAAGAAAAAAAAATTTCCCCTTTTTCCCCAAACAGCTGCCTTGTTGTGGATCAGCCGGGGAGACCTCCCGCCATCCCCTGCCACCCCCCCCCACTACCCCACCATCCCAGCATTTGTAAAATCATGTGTGTCCAGTCCAGTCCTTCTCTGCTACAAGTGTGTGTTTGTGAATTGTGTTTTGTTTTTTAAAATTTTTACTTATCTTGTTTTCACCCAAAAGAAAATCATAAACCCCCGTGGGCATACCAGTGTTGCTGAAAGTGGGGGGGGAAAAGGGTAAAAAGCATTTAATTTTTTAGAATTAACAAAGAAACAATGATATTAGAAAGAGTAACAGTAATAAAGTTTTTATTTTTGGACAAAAAGGAAAGAGGAAAAACATGAGTTTGTGTAATGACTGATTTCTTAAAAGGGACGGGATTTGACTAAATTAAATTACAAAATGCCTTCCGAAGGGTTTGACTTGACTGAATGATTACGGGACTTGACAAAAAATTTACTGATTGATTTGACGGGAATAAACTTTTGCTTGGCTGAATGATTAAATGAGGGACTGAATAAAAAATTTTTTTACTGACTTAAATGAATGACTTATGATAAAAGACTTACTAACTTGCTGAATGACTTAAGGGGCCCTTGACTGAAAAAATTACTGATTGACTTAAATGAAGGCTTACTGCCCTAAATGAATAAGATACTGCTTGACTGAATGCCCTTTCTGACTTGACTAAAACAACTTGTGATTGATTTGAACGATTGCTGACTTAAAAATTGAACGATTTGCTGACTTGCCTGAATGACTTACTGATTAAATTGAACTGAATGTTTTACTGACTGAATAACTTACTAACTTAAAGGGAATTAATTACAAATTTGACTGAATGATTTTAATGATTTTACTGAAAAACCTTATGATTGATTGACTAAATGGCTTACTGACTTGACTGAATGATTTTATGCCTGCTGAATAAGATACTCCCTTGACTGAATGCCTGTAAAATTTGACTAAAAGGGACTTGCGACGGGACTGAAAAAATTGCTGACTTTTTTTGAACGATTTGCTGACTTAAATGTTTTGACTTGCGGGACTTGATGAATAAATTTACTGTTTGGGACTTGTAAAATTGTTTTCTGATTTGATTTGAATGACTTACTGACTAAATTTAAACTTAGCCACCCCAATAAAAAACATCGATTTCTTTTCCCAAAACCCAATATCATCTACCTAAGACCATTGGGGGCCCACAGCTTAACCTAAATCTCGTCACGTCATCCACAAAATCAGCACCCCAAATTTAAAAAGGGTAAGAAATACTTTTATTTCTGTTACATTTGAAGTCTTACAGTAAAAAAAACAAAAATACATCAAAAACCAATGAACTACAATTACTTTTTTCACTTTTTTTTAATAAAAAGATGTGGGGCCCAAAAAAAAAGTTTTTTGGGCTTTTTAGAGGTTTCCCAGGAACGTAACCCTATTTTTCCTTTAGTTCTTCATTTCATCTAACACGGTTCCCTAACTGGCATTTTCGGGAACGTAACTATGTATGTTTTAAAATTTGAGGGTCTACTGTATATCTTGTAAACCCCCCTCCAAAAGGTATAGTGAAAAACTCTGCAGGGGACTGTTCCATGGGGGTTTCGATTTATGTCCGGGTTTTGATCCCTTAGGGGAAGTGTGGATGTGAGGGCGACTCGTGTTAGTTTATGCGGTATGTAAGTAACTTTTTTGTCCGGGAAACTCGGGGACTAAAAATTGGGCCCTGCTTTGGGAAAAAAAACCCAAATTGATAATCCCTCTTTTCGTCTTATTTTATCTTGACGGGGTATAGAAGGGGGGTGAGATCATTTTTTTAAGGGTTAGATTTGTGAAAAACTTAAAAACTTAGATTTTTATCAACTTCGTCCTTAAACCCCAAACCTTCACCGATTTACTTTTTCCTTCCTTTTTAAATAAAAGCTGCAAAAAAAGAGCTTTTCAGATCAAAAAAATTCTCCAGGGCCCAAAACACCACCCCAAACAAATTTATAATCCTTCCCAACAGCCAGGTTGCACTAAAATTTTTCCCAAAAGGTTTCCCGAAAAAGCAAAAACACTAGTCCCCTTTGGGTTTCCAGCACTTCCATAAGGGCCCTAACCAGGACAAATCAAAACCACCATAAAAACTAGTCAATGCAGGAGTTTACACTATACCTTGTGGAGTCTGTACAAGAATTATGTAGGTGAAATACCCTAGGAATCTCGAAACAAGCATCAATAAAACCATTAACACATGAAAGGAATGATAACTTGAAAAAAACCCCTGCATCCCAAAAATGGAATTCCACCAAAAACCTAAAGAAATTCAACGACCCCTAAACTGGTAAATCAGAGAGCCAAAATTTTTCCAGAGCTTTAAATGTTTTGGGGATTCATGTTAATCGCTGTTTCAAACCCCAATCAAGCAAAATAAACCCCGATTCATATCTCGGGAAAGTATTAAAAATTATCCTCCTAAAAAACAGAAAACCCTGAAATCACATTGTTTTGCTACACAAGAACAAAACAGAAAAGGAACAGCCCTTCTCAGATCAACCCACCAACAAAATTTTTTGTCAAACCCCTTTTTTTTTGTTACCAAATTTAATAGTTTTTTAAAACCCTTTTACTATGGGCAAGTTGTTGTTTTTCTGTATTGTTTTACTACTACTATTCCCAACCTTGTTTTTACTAAAACCACTAGAAATACACCTAAACTCTGAGCCAAATTTTTTATCCTCTGTGTCCTGTATTTTTTGAAAACGGCTTGAAAAAGGGCTCCGGGAGAGAAAAACCCGTTCCCAAAAAAAAAAAATGTCATATTAGTTGAATCTGCCTTTTATTTTTTAACATGTTGTGGGTTTTAATTCTACCACTTTAAATTTAAAAACATAAATAATACTGCCTAACTAACATTAAGTAACAATGATGTAGTCCTGTTGTTCACCCCCAGCTTCCCTACTAGCAAAACAGGGTGTTTCAACTAGTTTGAAAAACCTTAAAAATTTTTTTATTCAATTTATGTTTCTAAGTGGTTTTTTTCAAAAAAAACACACCCAAAGTGTTTCTTACCCCAAAATTTAAACCCAAAAAGGCAATGTGACCCTTTTTTTCCCTGTTTTTATGAGTTTTTACAAATTTAAATAATTTTTAGGATCATAAGATGTCTTTTGAATTTTATGTTTTAAAGTGGGCTGTAACCCTTTCAGGGTTTTTGATGTACAAATTGCCTTAGCACCCGTGTTTGGGGGTGTTTTAGGGACGCTTTAAAAACTAGCGCCCTCAAATCAAGCGGGAAAAGGCTGTAGGGCCCAGATGTGAAAAAAATGGGTCTGTTGGGCAAATGTGCACAGTATAAAAAAAAATTCCCGCAACACACAGTGCCCTAAAAGAGAAAAAAAAATCCACCGTATTTTTGGTTTTAAAAAAGCGCTTTGAGTATAAATTTTTGGATGGGATTTTTGTTGTATTTTTGTTTTTTTGGTTTCTTTTTAAAAGAATGAAAAAACATATTTAAAAAATTTTTTAATTGGTTTTACAAAGACAAAATACCCTTTAAATTTTAGTGCAAAAATAGCCCAAAAAAGTTCAAGTTTTGCGATGTTCAAAGTCAACAAATCAAGCTATGCAAACCAATACTGGTGAGTCTAATATTTTCACACAATTTTGCTGATATTTTTTTACCATTTTTTTCAATGAAAACAGTAGTATACATAACCCGTAAATCTTCTATCTTTGGGGAGAATTTAAAAAAACAAAAAGGAAAACAAAGCAAAAGCAAGGGGGGGCCCGGAGACCTGACTAATGAACAGATAAAATGTTATTTTAAATGCCAGGAATTTGTCTTGTTTTTTCTAGAATCTATTTTGAAAATGGCATCTTTTTAAATTTGTGTGGGTAAATTTGGGAAATTGCAAAATTTTTGCCACTTTGTTGGGTAGTTTAAATCGGTAAAAGGGGGGTTTCTTTCTCAATCAATAGAACAAATGGAATTCTAGCGAAATAGCTAAATTTTAGTAGATGAAATGTTTGGGAAATTGGGCCTAAAAAGGGCTTAAACCGTGGACGAAATCACCGTTTTGTAAATTTGTTGAAAACCGCTTAAATTTGTGAGAGGGATAAATTCTGTAAGTTTTCATCAAATCTCATACTTTTGGGGGTTATTTTGGTTGAAAAGGATTTCTTATTATTTCATAAGAAAAAAAAATTTTTTTTATTTTTTAAAAATTTTTTTACCCCGAGTGGGGGAAGGGTTTGAGGGGGCTTGACCCCGGGAAAGGGTTTTTAAGGGGCATTTCAGGTGTTATGGGGCCCTCCATTTACCAATCCCCTGAATATTTTCCCTTTTGGGAAACCCTTTAAAACAGTGGACCCCCCAATTACGATATTAATTTGTTCCGAAGGCTGTTCGGGTGCTGTTACCCAAAAGAATTTTCTCCCTAAGGAAATTTTAAATTAGATCCCGTCGGTTTTAGACCCCCAAAAATTTAAATTACAAAAGCCCCTTTCAAAATTTCTTACATTAAATTTTTTCAAGTTGGGCTTTCGTAAATTGGGGGTCCACTGTATATGTATACCATAAAAAATTTTCCCGAATAATCCCCAAAACTGTAGAGTCAAAATAGGGTTTATTACCATTTTTTAAAATAAAGAAAATAAAATTTTATTTATAAAGAATTTTGGGGTTTCAATAAGTACGAAAAGAAAATTAAATTTTTGGCACACTTTTAAAGAAAGCCCCCGGTTATGCAGAGCCTTTCGGCAACCTTAAAGTAAACTGATAAATACTAGTGGAAAATTTTTTAAAAACAAATTGTTTGAAGTTTTATTAAAATAAATTTTTTATACATTTGTTGAGGGTTATCAATGTTGGCCAAATACAAATCCCCTTTTTAATCTAAAATTTTAGTTTTAATGCCATAGGACATACTATAAATTTAAAAAACCCCAAAAAATGAAAAGCATTCTCAGGCAAAAATCAGCCTTTTCTACAAGCTAAAATTATTTGTTAATTCATCATAAAAAAATTTCAAAGGGGGAGATATAATTGTTAAGTTTACCAGAGTGAGTGGTATTAGTTACTTAAAATTTCAACAGAAATATGATAAAATGGTTATGCTTCAAATAATTTTGTCAGGTTGAAAGGAAAGGTGGAAGAAGACCGGGGGTTGGATGAAACGCAGAGTTCCCGGTTTTTTTTGGGGTTATTGCCCGTAAAAATCACATTTTGGTAATTAGGTGCTTTTTAACAAAAAGTCCTGAAGTGGATGGCATTGGGTGAACCCTTTAGAAAATTTCCCGACAGGGGGTTTCCCGATTTCAGGGTTTAATTGAAAAAGGGGGATATCAAGGGCTTTTTTGTCTTGTTTTTATGCCCTTTTGGGTTTTTCCCTCTAATACTTTTATCAATTAGAATGTATTAAATCTACTTGCACCAGGTACAAAAAGGGTAAAAAATTTTTACATGTAAAATTTCTTTTAAAAACCTAAAAAAAAATAACAGTTGGGCGTCTACGGTTTTTCAGGTTAATTTCCAAATTTAGTAATAAACCGGAAAAAAATTACAAAAAGATCAGAGGGTGAATTTAAAAACCACCTTTTAAAATGCTTTGGGGACTTCAACATAAAACCCTTTCCAAACAGCAGACCCCCAAGTACCAACTTCAAAAACCCCCTTTTTAAGAACTGTTTGCTACTACCATCTAAAAATAAGCCAACAAGGAAAACTATGAGGGCAAGTGCCTCAATTTCTTGACCATATCTGGACCATAAAATAAATCCCCCCCTAAAATCAAGGATAATGCAGATAAAACAACAGCCCCTACCCCCCCTTCCTCCCTAAACCCAATTATGTAAATGCCTTTAGACCATTTTGAGTCATGCATTAAGTGACATTGACTGGCCCCAGCTAGCTGCAGCCAAGTTTTTGAGGGAAAAAGTTAAAAATTTTTTTATCAAAAACCTAAAACCCTAACCAGGCATTATTCCCAATTTAAAATAAGCAGACCCCAGCAATATGTAAACAGCCCCTGGTTTACAAAACCCGTATCCTCAAAAATTGATAAAAAAAATCAGTATGAAAAACTTCAGACTTTGGCCCAATAACAAAAAACAGGGCAAAAAAGATTCATGTCAATACTCACTAATCTAATATGAAAGTCCAAAAAAAGTGGGATAAAGAAGCAGATTTAACGAAAAAAAAAGGGGATATTAAAAAGACCCGGAAAAATTTTTGGGGGGTCTCTAAAAACCTGGATTTTAGAAAAATGTCCAGAAACAGAGATTAAAAATTAAATAAAACAGAAAGAACCAAAAACCAACACCTTTTAGGAAATGCCAACATACTTTAAAGTTTCTCAATTATAGGGGGTTCGAGAGGGGTTAAATTTTTTAATTTGATGTTATGTAGTGGGTATGGGTGTTGGGAAATTAAAAATGGAAAAAGTATTTTCACACTGAAACAAATGTAAAATTTTTTAAATACTCGTGTGCATTGTGTTTAAAAATCAATGAAATTAAAATAGAATAAAAACCCCCTTTTTACATAAACTTATCCCGTAAAATTTCCCAAAAAGAGCAAGGGTGGGCCAAGAAAATTTCCCCTCTGGAATGTTAAAAACCCCCAAAAAAAAAAAAATATCCCAAAAACCCTTTAATCCCCCCCAAAAAAAACCCAAAACCCCCCCCCCCCAAAAAAAATAAACCCAAAAACCCAAATTTTTTAAAATTTTTCCCTTATAAAAAATTAAAACAAAAAAAACCCCTTTTATTAAAATTTCCCCCAAAATTTTAAAAAATTTTTAACCAACCTAACCCCCCTTTTAAATTCCCTTTACCCCCCTAATTCCCCAAATTATCCCCCTTCCAAAATCCCCTTTTTAATTTAACCTTAAAAAAAAATCCAAAACCCCCCTTTTTTTAAAATTTTTTCCCAAAAAATTTTCCCAAAAAAAAAATTTACCCCAAAAATTTCCCAAAACCCTTAATTTTTTTCCCTTTTTCCCCCCGTCCCCTCCGATCGTTTCGACCACCTTTTAATCATAGATTAATTGGGTTGGGGCTGCCCTTAATTTTTTGGGAGTTTACAAAAATATGACTTTTTAGGGAATTGTGAATTAAAAGAGAAGTTTAAAAACATTTTTTTGACCGGTTCTGTTAAAAAAGTAAAAATAAAATAAAAAAAATTTTTTAATAAAATTTTTTTTCCTGAGCAAGTTTCCCCAATTTATGTAAGTGCTTAAAATTGAAAAATTTTTTAAAAAATATTAAACGTTTAAAGAAAAAAATGCAAAACATTAAAAAAAAACATCATTTTTAAAATTTTTTCCCCCCCAAAAAATTTAAAAAGGGGAAACCCTTTTTTCTTAATTTGGGTTTTTTTTTTTTTTTTTTTTTTTTTTTTTTTTTTTTTTTTTTTTTTTTTTTTTTTTTTTTTTTTTTTTTTTTTTTTTTTTTTTTTTTTTTTTTTTTTTTTTTTTTTTTTTTTTTTTTTTTTTTTTTTTTTTTTTTTTTTTTTTTTTTTTTTTTTTTTTTTTTTTTTTTTTTTTTTTTTTTTTTTTTTTTTTTTTTTTTTTTTTTTTTTCTCCCAGCACTTAACTGGATAGTTCTGATGACTGAAAGGGCAGTTTTCTTCAATCAATGAGTAGTACAGAAAGCCAGTCCCTCACTTGGAGTAGGTGCGAAGAGCACAGTACGGAAAGCATATTCCGAAATAGCCAGGGAAATGGATCAGTCCGAGCACTGGAACTGGCCCCTCAAAGTGGACTAATTGCTTACCATGACTGCTCCCTGACCCACAATTTTGAGCCTGCATAATTCCGTAAGTTTAACATTAAATTTTGCATTTTGCTGTCATTTTCCATTAGATAGATTTTTTATATTTTAGATAAAATTTCTTCTTTTTTTTTTTTTAAATGCTGACTTAGAAGCTTTCAATCTGAGCATGGCTGACAGTTTAATGGCAAAGATTAGCTTTTTTTTTTTTTAACCAGTGTGCTGCTGGCTGCATATAAAAGCAGCTCCTAAAAATTTCACGTTTTTATTTTTCAGCTCAAAGAAAAAATGGAGTAATGGACTGTAGTCCATTACTAAGAACATTAAATTCAGTGCACATGTTATAAAAAAAATGCTGAAATAACCAATGGTGATTTGCAATTGCTTGGGAAAGATTAATAATTTAAGTACAGTACCTGTATAATTAAAAGTATATCAGCTTAGTACTAAGTGGGTTGAGTCTAGTATAAGGATGATAAAATTTACAGATAATCTACATAAATCTAAGTGAGAAAGTGAACCCTTTGATCTGCCAGTAAAAGATTCTAACATGTAGCTAACACTTTACATAGGTTAGATTATCTACTGACAAATAATATTGCCCTGTAAAAAGGTTTTCCATGTCTACAAGAAAGAAAAAAGTGTATAAGGTAGAGTACTATTTAACTTCAGGAGAATGGGGGGCAAAGGATGGTAATGGAGTAGAGTGGGAAAGAGGGGCCAGAGAAGGAGGAGATTTAAAACCGTAAACGGTCCAAGCAGTTCTACGTTTACATGTGTAGGGGCTACAAAAGTAGTCTACGTTTTTTACATATTTTCAAATATAACAAAAAAAAAAAAAGTAGATCAAGTTTTTTTACACATTTTTCAAATGTTATAAAAACAAAAAGATCTACTTTTTTTACATACTTTCAAATGTTGAAAAAACGTATATTACGTTTGGACCCTTTCGGGTTAAAAATCATTTCCTATGTCTAAACAGTTTCAGAGAAGCAGACCATTTTACATGTAAACGGCCATTTTGTCAAAACATTTAAAGATTTAAGATTTAATAGTAAATAAAAGCTGTTTTTTTAACCCCTTTGCTGTTTTGGTCAATTTTACAATACGTCTTTCGAGTCACCCTTTTTGACGAATTTTTACATATAAATTTAAAAGGTTCAAATCGAGCAGGAAAGCGGTGGCCCGTGTGGAGAATGGGTCTGGGGTCAGTGTGCACCCCTTTTAAAAAAAACCTGGCACCGCCCCTGCTGAGAAAAAAAAAACTCCGACTGTTTTTTTAATTAAAATGCCGACTTTGTGGCTATTTTCGTATGTTTTTGGGTATTTCTTTTTCTTGGTCTCTTTGATAAAATGGAAAACACATTAAGAAAATTGGGGGGCGATTTGATTGGGTTTAAATTTTTGAAAAGAAACCTTGGAAAGTAGCTCCCAAATAGGGGAAATGTTGTTTTTGCCCTGTTTAAAAAATTAAACAAAGATGTTCATTTTTCAATAAATGTTCCAAATAGCCATTTAATATTTTGTAAATGAATAGGTTTACAAAAATTTTTTTTACTTATTACATATTGGTAAAAATGGGTTCAAAAATCGCTAGAGCCGGGTGACTGGAAAAAGGGAAATGAGCCGAAAATAGGCTAAAAGTGGCAAAATCGCCGTTTCGAAAATATTGCTGCAGTCGTAACTTCTTCTTTTGGTGTCATTACAATCGGGAAAAGTTCCTTCATTCATGAAAAAAAAAATTTTTTTTTTTCAAAAATTTTGCGACACCAGGGACACCTCGGGTTTGGGGTTGCGACAGTCAAGGGGTTTAACAATTATGCACAATTTTTATTTGGAACTTAGTTTTCCTTGGTAATGACCAAAAAGGGGATTTCTAGTGTTGTACAATATATCAAAAGCTAAATTTTAATAAAATAAATTTTTAAGTTGCTTTCTATTTTTTTTTTTTTTAAAAATAGTGTAAAGTACCTGTAAAATGCTAACTAGTTCCAAGGCATAAAATTTTTTAAATTTTTGAAATTTCTGATTAAAAAAAAATAGTGAAAATTTTTAATAAAATTTTTCACAAAACTTTTTCTTACAATTTTTCAATTCTGTATTAAAGGAAAAAAATCGTTGAAAATTAATTTTTCAGGGGCCCCATAATCTCCACTTTTTCACTTTAAACTTTAATATTTTCTCATAATAGGAACAGCTTTTGATTTTTTCCCCCCCCCAAAAAACCCCCCCCCCCCCCCCCCCCCCCCCCCCCCCCCCCCCCCCCCCCCCCCCCCCCCCCCCCCCCCCCTTTGACAGTTCTTTTATATTTGGGATTCTAAAAATGGTCATTTCTGTTTGCCCTCCCAATTTTGTAATTTCTGTACGTACTCCCTGTCCGATGCTTTTTGTAAAACGGGTTGCTTTATTCCAAGAGTGCTCTTCTGAGTGTTCGTCTGATGGATCTTTATTTGTTTGCAATGGGGTTTCGGGAAACAGTCTCCTCGTGTGTGGGCTTCAACAATGTTTTCCTCCAGCAGCAGATCTAATGCCTGAAAGTGTGTGTGTTTTGTGTGTGTGTGGTTTTGTTTTGGTGTGTGTTTTGTGTGTGTGTGTGTGTGTGTGGGGGCATTTGCTCTTTTGGCCTGTAAAGGCCCCCCATAACTCTTGCCTTCTGTTTCAGATCCTTAAGGGCCTAGCGGAAACTACAGACCCTCGCATCTTCAAAGTTAGTGTTTAGCTAATAGTTTCTTCAAGGGGCTTGTTCTAAGTCCATTTTTTTTGTAAAAAATTCAAAAATTTTGGGGAGTGAATGTTGGATTCATGTATGGTGTTACCTGGTTTCTTTTTGCCACTGGGTTGCCAGTGTTTGTAATTTGTGGGGAATCAGCTCCAAAGGGTTTGAAAACCCTCCATCACACAGAACTAAGTCCCCGCACCAGGATCCCAACGATCTATGTCATGAGAGTACTTAGAAAGCGGGAGCGGTGAAATTTTTGGGCCCGTAGAGGAAAGGGTCTGTGTGGTAAAAAATAACAAAATAAAAAAAAAAAAAAACCCGTTCAGTGTGTATGTGGGAAAAAACAAAAATCTTATGGTTTCTGGGTGGTTTTTTTAGTTTTCTGGCTGTTTTTTGGATATTGATAGAATGGGGGGCTTCTATGATAGAGATGTGGAAGTAGCTTGAAATTGGCCCCTTAGTAGATACATTAAATTTTTGAGGTATTCCCGATGGTAAAACTTCCCCCCCTACACCCCCAGGTCTATTTTATGGTTTTTATAGGAGTGTACAAACTGGGACACTGTAAACCAGGCAAAAAATTTTTTATCCAAAAAATGGATAAATATTCATTTTTTGATGTGTATTCAAATGGAAAGCAGGTGTAAAATTTTTGGAGAGATTGGGGCTGATTATTGAAGAGGAAAGGTGTTTTAAAAGTCTGGATGTCTACAGAGTTTATTGTTGACTTGTTTTTAAAACAATTGTTTTAGTTCTGATAAAATTGGCCTATTACCAAATTCTGTGCATTTTTTTGGGGAAATTTTGGTCCCTTTTTCCTTATACAAAAAAAACCCTCCATGCCTTTTCCGTCCTTTGGTACTATCCCCCCTTTTATACACAACCTCCCCCAAAAATGTATCCCACCTGCTTTGAATACCCGTTTTATTTCATTACCCGAAAAGCTTTACCCCCCTTTTATCCTACCCACTGACTAACAAATTTCATCCCCTTATATTGGCTCTTCCTTACTCCTACATCCTACTTCCTATTTCCCCTACCTAATGCATCAAAATTTCATCAACATTTAACATTATTATTACATTAGGGGAAAAACTATTAAATCCATTGGGATCATATGGATAATTCTGAGGAATGGAAGGCATTCAAGTTCGTTCTAAGTAAGAGAAGGGCAGATCCAATTTTCCTTGGATTAAGAGCCCTTCACCGTGTATCAAGAAACCTCCCTTATTTGAGGGGTCAACATTTAACAGCTTCTCAAAATATTCCCTCCATTTTCCCCAGTCCCTCCACTTCCCATCAAACATTTTCCCCCTTTTCTTTTTTTTTAACTGCAAAGTTCATTTTTTCCCTTGGGCTTTCTCTGCTTATCATCTCACACAAAACTTTTCCTTATTTCAGCAAAATTTGTTGATAAAACTTCACCCATTCTCTCACCGGCTTTCCATTTGCACTATGTGCCACACTTTTAACTTCCTTTTTCTGTCCTTATAATTTTCCATCCATATATACTTCTCATTGCAAAACCTCTCTTTATGCTACCTTTGTATGCCACTTACCACAAAATTTACTTAGCCATTTCATCAATCACTTCTTCTCTTTTCCCCCACCTCCAATATCCAAAAGCTTCTGCCACACACTCTAGTACTCCATTCTGGAAATCTACCCCATACCTCTTCAACCTCCTCTTCATTACCTGTACTTTTATCTAGCCACTTTTCTCCCAAACAGCTGTCTATATCTTCACTGTCTCTCTATTCATTCATTTTTCACTTCACTCTTACCCATGAAGACATTCTCCTTGTACCCCTTTTCTCCCTCTTTCTCTCGCTGTTATTATTATTATATTACTGTATTTATTAAATTTACCCCACAGGGGTTCATATGCACGTGATCCTAGAACTCATGTGCCTTTGATGAGTTTAAGATAAAACTTATCTCCACGTTTCACACCTTTTATTCAGCCCAGTTGAGCTGTCTTTTAACACCCTTTACTTTTTTCATTATGAACTCTACAAATTCTTTCCTTTTATTTGTTTGCCATAAATTATAAGTATGTTTTGTGGATATTTCTTTCAGAGTCAAGACAGCATCACACACTGCATCCCCATTTCTCGGCTTATCATCACCTCCCCCAATAATTTAAGCGGGTTTTTTTTTATCAACTTGCATAAATTCTGACTGTTGGCTTGTCTTCTCTTTCAACATTTTGGATCCCCTGATGGAGATTTTGGCATTCTTGATGCACAAACAGAGGATGCCTACAGTGAGTGGAAAGTGACTGACAGACCTACTGGGACCAGCAGATGTGAATATTTAGTGTGAAAGAGTGTAGATTGTTCCTACTGAACCCCTCAAAGTTCTGCAACAGAAATGTACAATTCAATTAGCTTTCAAAGGAAATTTACAATTTTTTTTCAACTTGACACATTTTTTTCTGCAGTAGATTGAGGTGTTGTGGATAATCAGGATGAACTCAATATTTGGACTTTTGTAAATAATGCCTTAAAAACTTTATGCAATTAAAATATTAAAAAAATTATATTTTGATTTTTTTTGTTTTAAAGATACAAAATGGCCCATTTGTGGTGAATTTTGGGTTCATTTTCTAAGTAAATAAATACTGTTTTTGGCATTGATTTAAGACATTTTTTACTGTAATTAATATGCTGAATTTGTGCTATCTGCAACTCTTCTTATTTTAATAATTAATTATCACAGAAAGTCAAAGGAACTTGACAGTCAATATGACCTCTGAAAAAAAGCTTTGCATAGGACAAAATTTGACATACGCACAAAGCTATGTTTTTTCAAACTCAATAACTGGTTGATATGCTTAAAATAGCAAGGAGATTTAGGGTGGGAACAGATGTTAGAAGTGATGAAAAGATTTACTTTCCTGGAAGGATTTGCACCAAAGATGGAAGAGTGGAAACAGAGGGTCTGAAAGGGTGATACACAGAGGCAGATTACAAGAGATACAAGATGTATATTGCAAGCAAAGAGAAAACTTCAGAAATTCTGTAACTGCTACATTATGCATAATACAAGTTTTCGTATAGTGTAAGTTACTGAAGAGCATTTTCTCAGAAGAAAATTTTTTAAGAACTGGCGGGGTATACCAAATCAGCCAGACACAAGAATGTTAAGCAGTGAAATGAGTGGTTACAAATTGCCAATTTACAATACTAACTGATCAACAGTTTTCATATTTAGTCATATGGCATTAATTAAATTAATTATCTGTTCTTCCATACCTTACCTTATACCTTTTCAAACACAAGCGCATTCTATTAATACTATTCTATTAATTTGTTTCCTATACAGTATTTAGATCCCCTTCCAAGTTAGTAAATTTTCCCCACAAACAACATTTATAACAATAATTCATTAAAAATATATATATTCACCAACATCCAGCACCTATCATCACCTAATTCCACACCAAGTTATGCTTCTCCATACTTTTATTTGCATTCCTGTTACATTTATTATCTGCTCGGGGCTAAATTTCCTACAAAAATTCAAAGTACTTAAAAGGGCCTAAAATCTGGTACCCCCTGCTTGAAAACTCTAGACCGCAGACTCAACTGCCATTTTCAAAACTACCGTTAAAACAATGTTTTTCTCCCTAACACCCCCCCCCCATCTCAGCTAACTGTATGTATATGGAAACCACTATTCTTTATTAGTATCATGAAACAATTAAAACAAAATATACTGACTAAAATTTCCCCCCTAATTTACACTTACACTCCCCCAAAATGACAGTAAACATAATTTCCAAAATAGCTATTGCCTAATAAATCTTAAGTTAGTCTAAGTTTGCCCAAGATACTCTCCCAATATAGAAGCTTTAATAGAAACAGTGTATTATGCCACAACAAAAACCATTCCCATTACTAAATTTACTAACTGTAATACTGTTTACGTTTTGTACTACCTCACTATTATAAATCTGATTAATCACTTCAGTTACCTAACTTTTAATCAGTATGCAAAAAGGTGTATTAAAATGTACTGTCCATAATTTTTGTCAATACAGAGTAAAAAATTAGGATTAGTCTGCCCGAAATGCCCAGGTATGCTAGTGGCCTTCTTTGTAATTAACATTTTATAAAAATGTTAACCAACAAGTACTTGAGTGTGTTAGATAGGAGTGAATGGAGACAATGGGGTTTTTGGACCTGACGAGCTGTTGGAGTGTGAGCAGGGTAACATTTTGTGAAGGGATTCAAGGAAACCGGTTAGCCAGATTTGGTCCTGGAAATGGGAAGTAAATGCCTGCACTTTGAAGGAGGGGTTTGGGATATTTTGGGAGTTTGGGTGACTATCTAAAACTGTTGTATCTGGGTGTGTCTGCAAAGACAGTGAATAAATAATAAATAAATATTAATAATATATATATATTTTATAAAATATATATATATATATATATATTTTATATATATTTATTTATTATATTATATATATATTTATATTTTATTTTATATATATTTATTATAATATTATATATATATATATATAAATTTTATATAATATATATAAGTGATGGTGAGTGTGTTGACTGATAATGTAAATTCTTCTTTATTTTTTGGGGTTTTTCTTCCTTTTGGGTCACCCTCCCTTGGTGGGAGACGGCCGATGTGTTTAAAATAAAAACATAAACCACACATTATAAGCTTTGCAAGGAAATAAACATTTTCATTTAACCCTTAAACTGTCCAAATGTAGATCTACGTTTGTGCGCATAGCACACCGACCTTGATTTTCTCCATAAGAAAGCATGTAAAAAAAACGTAGATCTACGTTTGGAGTGCTACGCAAGTGAACACAGATCTAAGTTTGGACAGTTTAAGAGTTAAGAAATGAGGTCAATGCCATACTTGTACGCGTAAATTCTAGCGCCTTCAAATCTAGCGAGAGAAAGCTGGTAGGCCTACATATAAAAGAATGGGTCTATGTGGTCAGTGTGCACAGTATAAAAAATCCTGCAGCACACAGTGCATAATGAGAAAAAAAAAACTCTGACCATGTTTTTGGTTTAAAACAGCGACTTTACAGTGTATGTATTTTCGTATAGTATTTATAACTGCATTCTCATTTTCTTGGTCTCACTTGACAGAATGGAAGATATATTACAGAAATGGAGATGATTTTAATTGGTTTCATGATAAAAAGTACCTTGAAATTGAGCTCAAATCAGCGGAAATGTTCGATTTTTGCCGATGTTCCAGAGTAAAAAAAAATCACACCAAGCATCCAATACACATCAACCGGTGAGTCTAGTATTTTTTTACAAGTGCCTGGAGTTTTCCTGGAGAGAGTTCCCGGGGGGCAAACGCCCCGCGGCCCGGTCTGTGACCAGGCCTCCTGGTGGATCAGAGCCTGATCAACCAGGCTGTTACTGCTGGCTGCACGCAAACCAACGTACGAGCCACAGCCCGGCTGGTCAGGAACCGACTTTAGGTGCTTGTCCTTGTATCATTTTTACATAATGCAGTAGTCTGCATGACAGTAATCTTCTATTTTTGTGAGAATAAAAATTCAAAATGGAAAGCATGAGTAATATATGAGGGGCCTGGAGATGTAACTAATGAACAGAGAAAATGTTATTTTAATGCCAGGAATGTCTGTCTTGTTTTTTCTGGACCCCATTTTGAAATTGGCATCGTTTGAAAATTGTGTGAAATTGGCCCAAATGCCAATTTCTGACCACTTTATTGGGAAGTTGTAATCAGTAAATGGGGGTTTCTTGTACTCAACTGATAGAACAAATAGAGTTCTAGTGAAATAGTTATGATTTTAGTCAACTGGAACATTGGAATTGGCAGAAAATGGGGCTCAAAATGGGTGAAATCACTGATGTGTAAATATCGAGACCGCTAATTTCGCGAGAGCATAATTCCATAAGTTTTCCATCAAATTTCATACTTTTGGTGTCATTATCATTGGGAAAAGATTCTCTATCATTTCATAAGAAAAAAATAATTTTTTTTTAAATTTTTGACCCTGAGAATGAGTTCAGGATCAGGGGTCCGGACCCTGAAAGGGTTAACCCTTTCAGAAAAATATTCGAAAAAAATATCCGAAAAAAAAAAAAATATTTTTTCTTACCAAAATCTTAAGAATATTTTTCTGATTGTTTTAAAAGAAAAAAAATTACAATCCGTACTTAAAAAAAATTACAATCAGTACTTACTGAGATACAGAGGCAGGAAGATGACAGGAAGTGATCTTCTTATGGCAACATTAGCTACTGCCATTCAGTACTATTTTTACATTTATTCCACTTTTTCTTTTATTTTTTAATATTTTATTTTTTCAAGCAACTTTTGTGGCCTGTGAGACTAATATAATGTGTAATGTATATACAGCCTCTCCTCACTTAACAACAGACTTCCATTCCTAATACCTTGTTGGTAAAAATTCAATGTTAAACGAAGAGCATACTATAATTATAGTGGGTTTATATCAACCATCTTTCAAATTGCTTTACTATCACCCTTGCACCACTTATAACATTTTTAGTATATTTTTAAATGTTTATACAATAGTGTACTGTATACTGTAATAAACAGAATAGAGTAAATCAGCTGTAATATACATCATTTACTTATGCATACTGGTCAGAGAGCCCATTTTAAGTCTGAGTAGTCACCAAATGAGTATGTCACTAAGTAAGGAGAGGCTGTATATCCACTCATATGCAACACAACCTCACAAACATTATCATTATATTGTTTACAAAACCTGTTTATACAAACCAACAATAAAAATAGTTGTTTATTTTCTATTGTTCTTAAAAATATATATACACAAATTTGAGTCATGGACACGTTCCTAGAACTGCTACAGCTTGTGGAATGTTGTTTGTGTGTGGGTGGTTGAAGGCAGCCTTTGAAGTGGTTGTGCTGAGAATGGTGTGGCTGGTGTCACATGACCACCACCACCCATTACCCATACTGTCTTCCCCAACAAGCATGCTGTCTTCCCCACCATCCATATGGAAATGTCACTGACTTTTTGGGTTATCCTAGGTTGATGGTCACCTGGGTTTTCAGCACTATTTCTGGTATCCTAGGCATTGCTTTTGGTCATAAACTCCTCAAAACCATGAAATTCATCTTCACTGACACTTCCATCTGTGTTAGAACTATCACTTGGGAAGAGAAGAGTCCCAATTTACTGGGGAGTCGGGTATTTCTTACCACAAAGCATGGTAAACAAGGCCTATTGAAATGGGACTCCCACAATACACCACTGGCTCTCCGATTTTTTTTTATACTGCACACACTGACCATGCAGACCCATTCTCTCACATGTAGGTGTACCAACTTTCTCCCCCTAGATTTGAAGCCACTAGAATTTTGGCGTACTAATATGTCACCAACACTGTCTTGTAAGCCGTACCTGTATGGCACCGATAGTGAAAGGGTTAATTATTGGTACCAGACACTAACACACTGCAGTCAGTGGACACATGAGGTTACTGTCCTAAGCTGTCTGGGAATTAGCGAGGCTTGCTGTAGTCTTTTAGAATCTCAGATTAAAGTGTTGAAGAAGGAGGTTCTACTTCTTCAGGAAGAAAAATAGGAGGCTGAAGCTTTGCCTAGATGGGTTTGGAAGTGAATGAGATGGTTGGAGCTGGTAAGGAGGAAAAGGATACCAGCAGTGAGTTGGTGAGTGGTAAGTGGTTCACAATTCAGGAAGGAAGATAAGGAAGGTTAATAGAGATGTGAAGGTAGGAAATCGATTCTCTGTTCTCCAGGATGAATGTACTTCAGTGGTTAGTGAGGTTAAAGGTACCAATGACTCCCCTGCTTATCAAGCTAAGAATTTTCTGATTGTGGGACACTCTCAAATAAGATATATGGACCGTGCTTTTTGTAAAGGAGCTAGGAAGGTCAGATGGAGGGTGTGCCTCCCAGGAGCTTATGTTGGTGACATAGTCAGCAGGTTGGATAATATTATGTCAGGTAATGGGAACAAGCCCATTATCTGTCTTAGTGCTGGTGGCAATGACATCGGGAAGGGCAGGAGACAAGAGCTGGTGGATAAGCACAGGTTAGCCACAGAAGTAGTTAGATCTAAGGGAGGGATCCCAATCATGTGTAGCATCTTGCCTAGAAAGGGAGTGGGCAATGAATGGATGTCTAAGGCAATTGGTATAAATTTTGCTGGCTAGAGCGGTACTGCAAGGAACTTGCAATCCCATTCATTGATAACTGAGACAAATTCTATAGTAAACATGATATGCATGCAAGGGATAGGGTTTATCTGTCTGGGGCTGGAGTGGTTGCATTAGCCAATTAAATTGAGGGGGTCATTGATGACTTATCTAGGACTTTAAACTGAGAGATTATAAAGGTATGGGTGTTTGTAGGAAACAATCAGGCTGCAGTACCAGGATTGAAAACAGCAGATATTACTAGGATACCCCAGGGATACATTTAAAAGACAATCTTAAAAATAAAGACGCTAGTAAAGGCAAAGCAACTGTTCAACAAAGAGATAGTAGAGGGCAACGAGTGACTAGCTCCCTTAAGGTTTACTATACAAATAGTAGAAGTTTTTTTTATTATTATCACATTGGCCGATTCCCACCAAGGCAGGGGGGCCCGAAAAAGGAAAAACTTTCACCATCATTCCTCCATTACTGTCTTGCTCAGAAGGGGTGCTTTACACTACAGTTTTTAAACTCCAACATTAACACCCCTCCTTCAAGTGCAGGCACTGCACGTCCCATCTCCAGGACTAAGTCCGGCCTCCCCGTTTTCCCTGAATCCCTTCATAAATGTTACTTTGCTCACACTCTAACAGCACGTCAAGTATTAAAAACCATTTGTCTCCATTCACTCCTACCCAAAACCACACGCTCACGCACCCCTGCTGGAAGCCCAAGCCCCTCGCACACAAAACCTCCTTTACCCCTTCCTCCAACCTTTCCCTAGGCCGACCCCCTAACCCCGCCTTCCTTCCACTAAGACTGATAAAATCTTGAAGTCATTCTGTTTCGCTCCATTCTTCTACATGTTCAACCACCTCAACAACACCTTCTCAGCCCTCTGGGACAACAGTTTTGTAATCCGCACCTCCTCCTTTAAATTCCAAACTACGAATTTTCTACATTATATTCACCCCCCACACATTGCCCCCAGACATGAACATCTCCACTGCCTCCAGTCTTCTCCGCTGCAAACATTCATCACCCCCTTTCTTTAAAACCCTATAAGGCGTTTGGTAAAAAATTTTACTCTCATACATTCCCTCTTTGCCTCCAAGACAAAGTTTTTTTGTTCTCCACAGACTCTAAGTGCCCCCACTCACCTTTTTCCCCCCATCAATTAAAGATTCACCTCCCTCTTTCATAGACCCCTCCGCTTGAACGTCCACTCCCCAAAAATCTGAATACATTCACCTCCTCCATACCCCCTCTCCCTCCAATCTGAAAATCCAATCTTTCATCACTAATCTTTTTGTTTCCTCATAACTACCTTTCCCTTATCACTTTTATTTTCTCTTTGCATACCCCACCCAAATTCATCCACCAATCTCCAAACTCTCTTCGTCTCCCAAGAAACCAGTGTCATCAGACAAAGAGCAACTGTGACAAACCCCCCTTGAGTGTGTTCTTATCTTTTAAAAACCCCACCTCTTTCCAAACCCTTGCATTTACTTGTCTTACAACCCCATCTATAAATATAACCCTTGACTTTTCCAACGTAAATACGTCTTTCGACCAATGTTTCTGAGTATTTATAACTCACAAATTCTAGTGGCTTCAAATCAAGCACGAAAGGCCCGGTTTTGCCTACATGAGAAAAATTTGGGGTTTATGGTCGGTGCACCCTGTGAAAAAAATTGGGACCCAGCAGTGCATTGTGGGAACGCCTTGTTGTTAGTCCATTTTCACCATGCCTCTCGGTAAGAAGTTCCTCACTCTCGGGAATGAGTTTTTTTGTTCCAAGTGATAGCTCTAACAGCAATGAAAATGTCAGTGACATTTATTCCAGGGTTTTGAACAGGTGTTACGGAAAAAAGTGCCAGGATCGGGAATTAGTGATGAAAACCAGATGACCACACTTCCCCCTCTGTTGGGCGGCTTGTTCCCGTTCAATTCACTGTACGGGGCGAAGAGGAAACTATTTGGTCTGTACAAAAACCCAGATGTTAGCAGTGATAGTGAAGTGATTTCAAGGTCATTGAAAGCAGTTTTTTGTGACAGGAGGTGAATATTCCCCCGTGAAGCGGGAGTATGTCGATGTAGCATGCGGGCTCGTAGTGTTTCATATGTTGTTCCAAGGGGGAAGGAGAAAATTGGGGCCTCCCGGGCCCTACCCAGACCCCGTTTGTGAGGTACAAAATTGTAAGTGGGGATGAATGATTTTTAGTGATGGAGCGGCAGTGGTGGTGTAGTGAGGGGGGCCGGCCCTGTGGCCCATCAGTGGGCCCCGCTATACCCTGCTGCTGACTCTGCACAAAAACCGCCACCCTACCCCAACTCCCCCAAACCCGCACCACCACAACCTGCGCAACCACAACCCCGGTACAATATCCAGACCCCACCGCAGACCCCACCTGGATGGAGGACGTACGGTTTGTTCCCCCTCCCCCTGACTTTGATGAAAAACCGGTGGAATAAAACCTCATGTCACTTGGGAAAAATGCCCTGAAATGGATGCTTTGGTTATTCTTCGATGAACCCCCCTGGGCATCTTTCAGGGAAACAAAACCTTCTGTGTTTAACCATGGCAAAAACAATTCTCTCCCAAAAAACACGGTACACAAATGGAAGGGAAAACTGTGGGGAAAGGGGTTTTACCTGTTTTTTTTCCACAAAAAATTTTTTATCACATGGATAAGCACACGGCACCCCTACTGGGCAACGGAAAAGCCTGATTTAACTCCGGTTTTAGGAATTTAGGGGCAATCGTTTCCCGATACTGTTCGTTTTTTACACTTTTCGACAAAAAACCGGCCCACAGAAGCAAAGGTTTTTAAAGATAAGAAATGTGTTTGTGTGTTGAAAAAAAAAGTTTCTGCTGTTTTTTATCCTTCAGGAAATTGTTATTGATGATCCTTGATTTTTTTTCAAAGAAAGACTCCATTCAAGCAATACTGAATACCAAGCAGAAAAAACACTTTGGGAAAAGCTATTTTTACTGTTGATTAGAAGTGGGGTAGTTTGGATTCATTGTTACCTGCAGTAAAACCCTTTAGAGATACCCTAAGTTATTGGGGATCTTGGTGAGTGGTTTGAAATGAAGGGAAACCAATCTTGGTAAGGGATCGTTATTTATGATAACGGGGACACAACCCCTTTCATGTTTTTTTGTGAGGACTTGACAGAGTTGTGGCACGTGCGTCGTAAACGTAAAAAATATGCCCCGGTTTGACCTGGGACCGCAGGGTGAGGTGCAAGCCTTTGCTCCAATGCATCATGGGTTTCGGTGGTTACAAAGTGAGTCACTTGTTTTAAACAGTTCACGAAACGAAAAGGTACCCCCGTGGCGGGGGAAAGGAGACCAATGAACCCCTTCTAAACCTGCAGCTGTCTGGACTACAACCCCAATATGCGCTTAGGGAAAAATGTGACATCGATTGGGTTTTCAGACGTGTAGCAAGATATAAGGGTATAAAAACTTTTTTTTTTTCTTGTTTATACTCTTGCCAAAGCTTTTAAAATAAACAAATTTAAGACCAAAAAAACACCAAAATTGGTGAATTTTGCCTGTCAGTAATCAGACAAATAATTGCACAGTACCAAGGAGCAAAATCTGCAATGACCACGCCCCCCACGATTCGTTTCAGGGCCTTTGGGAACATACCCCTACAACTGCCTCCCCTACGCCCGAAAAATGCTCGAAGGATGTTATGTATGTATGCATACACAAAAAGCCCAAACAAAAACGCAGAGCATCGTTTTATGTGTGAGGGTTGAAGTGCCCCCCTGAATACCCAGTTTCAGGGACCAAAGCTGCAGCAGTTCTAGGAAAGGGTTTTGTGACTGTACATATGTAATATATTATGGAACAATAGTAAAAAAACATTGTTTTGTAGTTTGTTTTTGTAAAAAAAAGTGTATACACAACAATAGTGTAAAGTTTGTTCTGTTTTTGTGTTGTAAAAAAATGAGTGTTATTTGAAGAAAGCCCCTTAATTGGGCCCAGGGAAAGTAAGTTTCCTGGAACAGAAAAATTTGAAAATGCAAGAAAAACCCTTTTAAAAAAAGGGAAATAAAGAATACCCGGGTGGGCGGCAGTCGCCCTTGTTTTCCGTAGCCGTCACTTTCTGCAAAATTTTCGGCTCTATACTCGGAAGTACTGATGGCAAAATTTTTTTTTTAGGCTTAAAAAACCCACAAAAAAAATTCCCAACATTTTCATAAGAAAAAAATAATTTTTTTTTTTTCGAATATTGGGAATAGAAAGACAGTTTTTTAGGAGGGGCCCGAAAAATCAAAGGGGTTTAAACAACCCCGGTGACTCACAATCCTTTTCTAAAGGGCCCACTTTTATGGGAAATATTTCCCTCTTTTCCCACATACCTAAAATTGGGGCCTCACTATCCTTGTAAAAACTCTTATGCTTTCAGTAACCTACCTCCTACACCTACACCTGCAACTTCTCCAAAATTTCCCCCCCATCCACCTGTCATATGCCCCTTTCCCCAAACCATAAATCACAAAAGACCCCTTTAGCCTTTCTAAATACTGTTACTTATATGTTTTTACTGTAAAACCTGGGCCCCCACACCCCCTACCTTTCCCAAATCCTCCTTTGTTATCTGCATCTATTCCCATCTTTTCTCTTAAATTTTTTCAAAAATAAATACCTAACTTTACCCGGGATACTCAACAGACTTATCCCCCCAAAATTTTTTCACTCTTTTGTCCCCTTTTGCCTTTTTACAAAGGAACTATGCATGTCTTGCCCCAAACCCCAGGTGCCTTACCCCCTTTCCCTACATTTATTAAAAAATTGCCCCCACTCCAAAACTATACTCCCCGTTTTTAAATTTTATCTTTATCCCTTTAATCCCACGGGCCTTACCCCTTTCATTTTTCCTACTGCCTCACGAATTCCCCCAACTCACAAATGGGTCTTCCTCACTCTACAAATGTTATTCCTCCTTGCCCCATACACGAAACACAGCTTCCCATCTTCTCAAAATTTAACAAATTTCCCAAATATTCCCTCCACTTCCCCCAAAACCTCTAATCTCCTTTTAATCTTTCCCCTTCCCATTTTTTAAATGAAAAACCATTTTTTCTTAGGCTTCCCTTAACTTGTTAAATTTACTCCAAAAAATTTTTTTTATTTTAAAAAATTTGTTTATAAGTTCACCCCTCTTCATTGCTCTCTTTTACATTGTTCCCCCACTCCTTAACCTCTCCTTTTTCTCCATATACCTTCCCTCCTTTCATCACTTTTCTTTTTTAAAAATTTTCATATGCTAACTTTTTCCCCTTACTACTCCTTTTCTCATCATTCCACCAAACGTCCTCTTCCTCCCCCACCCCTTTACTGTAAACCCCAAAATTCTGCTGAACACTCTAACACTCATTTTTAAAAACCACCCCATACCCTTCGCCCCCTTTTCCCTACGCCTTTATTAGCCCTTTTTTTCCCCAAAACTGTTTTCATTTAAAACCCAACGGCCTCCTCTTTTAGTTTTAAACCCTTTACCTCTTCCTTTTCCCCCATGTTCTATTCTCCTTGTTTCCATTCTACCTTTTTCTCTCATGTAGCTACAACTAGAAAGTGATCTTAATTTTGTGGCCCCTTTATAAAATGTACACCCTAAAAGTCTACTCAACAGTTTTTTCTACCAATAAAACCCAACAACTACTGTCATTTCGCCCTGCAAAAATCTTTTATTTTTTTTACCCTCTTTTTCTTATAAATGTTTTCCCCCTTAACTAAACCCCTTTCTTACAAAGTTCAATCAAAGGGCTCCATTTATTTAAAAACCCGGGCCCCCAAAACTTACCACCACCCCCTCTCTAAAAGTTTCTCCTATTTTAGATTGGGTCCCCTACCACAATTACTCTTATTTGGTTAAAAGGCTCCTATACTTCATTAACTTTCCCCCCAAAATCTCTCTCTTCCCTACTTCCTTCCCCTTTCCGGTCAACAGTTTTTTATGCCACTTTTGTCAACCTTTCTTTAATCCACATAATTCTTGTTTTAAATTCATATTTCTTTTCCCCTTCCATAACTGTCTTCAACATTACTGCCCCCTTTCCCTTTGCTCTCCTCAGATACCCCCGATTTAACCCCATTTATTTCCCCCCCCCAAACCCCCTTTTACCCCTAGCTTTTTTTCCTTGGGGCCGGACATCCAACTTTTTTTCATTAAAACTCAGCAATCATTTTTTTTCCCTTGTCATCCGCACTACATCCAGCACATTCAAGATCCCGTTTTTTAAAAGTTTTTTTCTTCTTTTTTTATAAAGCTACGGGAGAGGGGTTACTACCCTTTGGGGCCCCCGGCATTTTAGTCGCAGGGGCTTAGGAGGAAAGATTCTTTTCCACTTCCCATGGCAATAAAAAAATAAAAAAGAAAAAAGGTATTTAGAAAAAGGAAAAAAACCTAGATGTATGTTATATATATAATACGTGGTGTCTGTGAAGTTGACCAAGTGAAAGTAGGAGTAGAAAGTATCCCTGTTATTAGCGGTTTATAGACAGAAAAGAAACCGCAACCACCATCATGAAAAAACGTTACGGTTTTTGTTTCACAGTATTGGCGGGCGGTAGTACTTCCTGGGTGGTTGCTGTCTACCCAAACCCACACCTTTAGTAAAGCTAAAAAGTAAAAAAAGATGAGCAAGATTACTTGCAGTACGGTAAACAGATCTTTTTTTCTATAATGTAACCCGATTCAATTAAAAACAGGAAATGTCTTCTGAATGCAAAATACAGGGTTTTTTAAAAATTCCACTTGAAGGGTCAATGGGGGGGTGGTGGGTGGGATTATGTCTTTGATAAATTTTAACTGTTTGTAACAAAAAACAGGGTTTTGAAACATCGAACACAGAACCCTTGGCTACAGTTTCTCAAGGGATTTAAAAAAATTTAAATTTTTGGGGGTGTTTAAAGGCCCCCCAAACCTTGAAAGGAAGTGCGGTAGGTGCTATGGGATGAATTTATAAGGCCTCTGATGTGAAATGTTGTTTAATGGGAGTTTAACTTTGGGCAAATTGCTGGAACAATTGACAGGAAATCCTAGTCTAGTGACTTCTTGTACAGTTCAAGATTACTCGCCAAAAGCCCCCTTTTTTAGCAGAGCATTTCAGGAAACTAGAGATTAATTAAGTTATTTTAAATCAAAATACAATTCAATGGTATTTTAGAGTTTTTTGTGAGTACAGTAGAAATGTATATTCCTCAGGAATGCACTGGGTTTTGATAAGTCTAGTAAGATTATTCACTTTGAAATTTGTTAAAAAAGATTACAGTATTTTAATTTAAAATTTTTAAAAAAATTTACAATTTTCATTATTACAGTTTAAACTATTAAAACAATGAAATTTGGTATTTCAAAGGAATAATTTACATTGTGAGTACTGTATTACAAACCTACTATTTAAAACAATGGAAAAATAGACATCCTAATTTTGAGGTAGTAAGTGGTTAAGGGGAGGGAACAACCTCTTGATTTGGTTTTTGCCAACAACAAACACTAGTTAATAATACTGAGGTTAAGTGACTTGGGTAAAAATCACAAATACTTTGTTTAATATATCATGGGAATTTCCCAGAAAATGCAATCAAATTGTCCCAGACTTCCGATGGCGATTTCTTCCCATTGGGGATTTCATGGGATTGAGAAATTACAGGGGTGTTGGTTTCCAATATGACATGTTTTTAGGCATTTTTGTAGTGCCCAGACAACTTTTTTCCCGTTGGGAAATTAGATAAAACAAAAAAGACCCCAAAGGGTAAAAATAGACTAAAAAAATCTCAGGTCAAAGGAGGCCTATAGGCTTAAAAAATAAGGGATATGCAGTTAAGAAATCATATATAGAATTAGAGAGAGAAATTAAAAAAGGAATAAGAAAAGCAAAAAGGGATTATGAGGCTAAAGTCGCAAGGGATTCGAAGACTAATGCAATAGGGCTCTTTCAGGTATATAGAAGTAAGATTAGGGATAAGACAGATAGTAATTCAGGTCAGATCACTGACAGTGTAGGGAAATGTTGGAACTTTCAACACTTACTTCCTCTCAGTTTTTACTCAGGAAGATTACTAGCGAAATTCCGGGAATAATAAATTATGTGGAACAGGATGATAATAAACATGCAGATTGGGGGTAACTAGTGACATGGTCCTCAGAAAAATTTAGAAAAAATTAAAACCTAACATATTCCCAGGCCCGATGAACAGTTTGCAAGGGTTTTAACCCTTGACTGTCGCAACCCCAATCCTGAGGTGTCTCCTGGTGTCGCAAAATTTAAAAAATCTTATGAAAATGATAGAGAATCTTTTCGTTTGTAATGACACCAAAATATGAAATTTGATGGAAAACTGATGGAAATTACGCTCTTGTGAAGTTAGCAACCTCAGCGATATTTACAAATCGGCGATTTCGCCAAATTTGAGCCCTATTTTCAGCTAATTCCATTGTTCCAGTCAACCAAATCATAGCTATTTCTTTAGAACTCCATTTTTTTCTATCGATTGAGTACAAGAAACTGCCCATTTACTGATTTCAACTATCCAATAACATGGTCAGAAATTTGCAATTTGGCCAATTTCAGGGAAAATTAAAAAATATGACAATTTTCAAAATAAGGTCCAGAATGAACAATGCAGACATTCCTGGCTCTAAAATAACATTTTCTTTGTTCATCAGTCCATCCCCCAGGCCCTCTCTGATATTACTCTTTCTTTCTATTTTTGAATTTTTATTCAAACAAAGAAAAAAAGATTACTGTTATGTAGACTACTGCAATACTGTAATAATTGTACAGATTAATGTCAACCCCTTCATGACTGCATATGAGAAGACTACTTGGACATTTATTGTAAAATGACATCATTTGTTTTCTTTTGAACATCGGCAAAAATCAAAAATTTCCGCTACTTTGAGCTCCATTTCCAGGCTCTTTTTATAGTAAAACCAATCAAAATACCTCTATTTCTATAATATGTTTTTCCATCCATCAAATGAGACCAAGAAAACAAAAACACAACCATAAATACTATACGAAAATAGACACAAATTGGGCATTTAATTAAAAAAAATAGTTGATTTTTTTTTTTTCTTTATGCACTGCTGCCCAGGATTTTTTTTATATGGTGCACACTGACCAAGACCCATTCCTACTGGGGGCCTGCCGTTTTCCCCTCTTGATTTGAACCCTAGAATTCTGAGTTAATGTCAACACGGTACCCAAAAGACTTTTAATACTGTATCGCCCAAAAACAGTCAAAGGGTTAAAGGAATGAAAAACGGGGCCCAGATACCTTTGGCTAATTTTTCAATATATCACTAAAAATTTGGCATAGTGCCAACAAGGGGAAATGACAAATTAATCCCTATTTAAAGGGCGGTGACGGGTTTTTAGCTTTGAATTTAAAGCCAATAAGCTTTATCCCCAAAGTGGGAAAAATTTTAGACTCACTAATTGTGAGGCAATTCATAGCCATTTTGAAGGCAAAACTGATTAAGGGATCTCAGCATGGTTTTACAAATGGTGTTCCTGTTTACAAAATTACTAATTTTTTCATAAGGTATTTTAGGGGGAGATCAGGGGTTGAATATGATATTTTGTATCGGGGCTTTAAATAAGGCTTTTGAAAGAGTTCCACATCAGTAGTATTTAGGAAAAAATTTAAAGGGACACGGAATGGAGGATAAAGTTTTTCCTGGGTAGAGGGATGGTTGCAAAAAGGCAGCAAGATTTTGCTAAATGGAAGAAATCAGAATGGGGGCTTAATCAAGCAGTGTTCCACAGGGGTCAGTGTTGGACCCCTTGTTTTTCACAATTACATAAACACTTAGACAGTGAATAAATAGCGACTTTAAGCAAATTTGCTGATGATCCCAAAAAATAGGCCATCCAGTTCATTCTAATAAAGGACATTAGAGCACCCCAGGATGATTTGAACAGACTGATGCAATGGTCGAAGAAAGGGCAGATGCAGTTTAAATAGACAAATGCAAAGTTCTAAATGTTGGACAGGAAAATAACCATGCTGCATAAAACTAAATAATGTAGATCTTAATATTACTGACTGCAAAAAGGATTTAGGAGTTCGGGTTAGCAGTAATCTGAAACCAAGACATAGTGCATAGTGTTCACAATAAAGCTAACAGAACCCTTGGCTTCATATAAATAAGTATAAATAATAGAAGTCTTCAGGTTGTTCTTCAACTCTATACTTATTTTTGGTTAGGCCTCATTTAGATTATGCTGCGCAGTTTTGGTCACCGTTTTTACAGAACGGATATAAATGCACTGGAAAACATACAAAGGAAGATGACAAAGTTGATCCCATTTATCAGAATCTTTCCTATGATAGACTGAGGGCCCTGAATCTGCACTCTCTAGAAATGTGGAGAATTAGGGGGATATGACTGAGGGGGTATACAGTGGAACCCGAGTTTCGTCCTTAATCCATTGCAGGAGCTAAGACTAAAGTTGAAACGTCCTGAAATCGAAGCAATATTTCCCTTAAGAAATGATGTAATCCAATTAATCTGTTCCTGCTGTCAGGGGGCATGACAAAATAGTACTTCAATATGACAATATTATCAACTCTACAGCTTACATATTTATCTATCACAATTTCATCAAATATGGACATAATTAACAATATAAATAACAAAAACCCAACTATACACTCTAGAATGAATAAAAGTGTATGTCATTATTATGCAGTGGTGGGGGAGGACAGTGGTGTTCCCTTCAGATGTCAAAAAAAAAAAAAAAAAAAAAAAAAAAAAAAAAAAAAAAAAAAAAAAAAAAAAAAAAAAAAAAAACTTATGAAATGATAGAGAATCTTTTCGATGGTAATGACACCAAAAAGTACGAAATTTTGCAAAACTCACGGAATTACACCCCAGTGAATTTAGCGGTCTCGGCAACATATACACATCGGTGATTTCCCCGACTTTGAGCCCTGTTTTTGACCAGTTCTGTTGTTCCAGTTGACCAAACTCATAGCTATTTCTTTAGAACCCCATTTTTTTCTATCAGTTGAGTACAAAAACTGCCATTTACCAATTTGAACTCCCCAATATAGTGGTCAGAATTGGCAATTTGGCCAATTTTGTGCATAATAAAAAAGATGCCAATTTCAAATAGGGTCCAGAATAAACATTGTATACATTCTTGGCACTAAAATAACATATCCTCTGTTCAATGTCACGTCTCTAGGCTCCTCTTATATTACTATTGCTTTCTATTTTGATTTTTTATTCATACAAAAAATACAAAATTTACTGTTATGCAGACTACTGCATTATTGTAAAAATGGTATAAATAATATCAGTGCACTAGTGAAAGAATATTAGACTCCCTGTTGACATGTATTGGACGTGTAGTGTGATTAGCTTACTCTGAACATTGGTAAAAATCGAACATTTCCGCTACTTTGAGCTCAATTTCAAGGTCGTTTTCATTGAAAAGTAATTTTAAAATCATCTCTATTTCTGAATATGTTTCCATTTTTCACGTGAGACCATGAAAACGAGAATATAATGAAAATACTATACAAAAATACACCTCAAAGTCGGTGTTTTAATAAAAAAAAAAATGGTAATTTTTTTTTCTTATTATGCACTGCATGCTGCAGGATTTTTTTATGAGGTGCACACTGACTACACAGACCAATTCTCTCACATGGGGGCCTACGAACTTTCCCCTGCTTGATTTGAAGCCGCTAGAATTTAAGCTTTTAAAATACGTCCGAACAGTGGCGCTAAGACGTACTATACGACCGAAACAGTCAAAGGGTTAAACTCCACAACTTGCACCTGTGTGGTGTGCAGGAACACATTAAAATCACTAAGATTGTGTTATTAGTCTTAAAGATTGTGATGCAGTTCAGATGGGCTTGTGAGGTCTCTAGGGAGACCTAATTGTATGGTCCCCACCTGCCTAGCAAATTTTGGGTAGTAATGCCCACGTCTGAGGTCTTTTGTTCTTGACGGCGTCAGACCTCGGCGTCAGGTCGTAAAACGGGTACATACCCATTGGGGGGGGGTACTTTGACTACGATATAAGCCAGGAACAGCTGAGCAAGGAGGTTGTTGTGGACAGGTCCGGGGGCGAGGCTCGGGAAACAGCCTCGTGTTTTAGTGGACCACGCATTGGGAATTCGGGTCAGCTGGTCTGTGAATTAAGAGTACTAGTCCGTGTTCTGATAACATTCCTTTCCCCTGGTAATAAGTCTCATAGGTAAATTGTTATATTATGTAAATGTCCATCAGTATATGTAGTATTTCTAGCCCTTTTATGTTATTAAGTAAAACTATAGCCATAGTTCCCATTTTTATTTGTACCTCCCATGCTTTTCCCCTATTCTGTTAAGCACTGGGATACACAGAAGATGTGCTCACTCGCTGGGATACTCAGGTAGAGTGGGTAGAGGTCCACATGCCGATTGGTGTTTTACAGTTCTCCCCTGAAAAGAAAATACATCCTATCTCTCGGTGATCCCTCCTGGCAAGGAGCTAGCTCACATAATATACAACACATGTATGTCCCAACAGCTGACAAAACATAGGTCATCCCCTAGCAGTAGAGATACCATACTATAGTCACATTAACTGGGTTATAAAAATACAAAGGTATGGGGTTAGTAGCATCCTGGGTTGGTAAAGTTGATACCCCCGGGCTAACAGCAGTGGTAGATGTATTTAGATACCACGGGGGGCCATAGTATTCGTGGTACTACTGGGGGTCCCCGTGGACCCTATATGTACCCCTGAGGTATTATTTATCACTGAAATCTCATTTTCTTGATTATTTATACCCTCACTAACTTTAAATCGCAGAATCTTGCTCTAGAGCCATATTGCTAGACCTTCACTTGATCCTGGTCTATTCTCAAGGTTACGGTCACAGTTAACGGTAAAAAAAATGAAAGGTGACACCAGGAAATTAATATTTGGTAGTTTGGTTTTGGTAGCCACAACTGACTAGTCATAAGCACGTGAGCCTCGTTTAATGAAAAACGCTAAACCGCTGCCCCCATGTGAGACCTCTACCCACTCACCTGAGGTATCCCAGCGAGTGAGCACGTCTTCTGTGTATCCCAGTGCTTAAACAGAATAGGGAATAGCATGGGGAGGTACAAATAAAATGGAACTATGGCTATAGTTTACTTAATAAAAATAAAAGGGCTAGAATACTACATATACTGATGGACATTTACATAATATAACAATTGCCCTATGAGACTTATTACCAGGGAGAAAGGTAGATGTTATCAGTAACACGGACTAGTACTCATCTTAATTCACGACCAGCTGACCCGAGATTCCCAATGCGTGGTTACTACACACGGGGCTGTCCGGGCTCTCGCTCCCCGGACCTGTCACCAACAACCTCCTTGCTCAGCTGTTCCCTAGGCTTATATCGTAGTCAAAGTACCCCTCCCCAATGGGGTATGTACCACGTGTTGCGACCTGATGCCGAGGTCTGACGCCGTCAAGAACTAAAGACCTCAGACGTGGGCGTGACTCCCGACATTTGCTAAGGCAGGTGTGACCATATGATTAGGTCTCCCTAGAGACCCCACAAGCCCATCTGAACTGCATCACAAGATGCCGTATTATTTATTTATTTATTTATTTGAATTTGAGCATAAATCGAGGTACAAAAAAAAAAGGTAAGAGACATGCCAAAGCCATTGATGCAAGCATTACGGGTGGCTTTTAAAAATTTTTAATAATGATAATAAAACAATAAAACAAAAATGAGATGTTTTTTGATTCGGTTTACAAATGAACATAAACCTCGTGTCCAGATACAAAAACAACAAAAACAAAGCAATGGTTTGTTTACAAAATTAGCAAAACCCCCACCCCATTATCTTAATCATCTTGTTTCTCACCTCTCTCTCTACATTAAGACACAAATATTTTAAGGTAAGTAATGAGTGTACTGTATATGCATTTTACACTCCCCGGGGGCTTTAAAACCCAGCATATAAGTAAAATTCACTCAAGGAGAAAAAAGCCAGAGACTCATGCAGTCACAAGGAGGGGACACAGGGTGGGCAGGTGAAAGGTCCCGGGATGCGGGGCGAAACACGGGGCACAGTGTAAAAATCGGGGCAAAATTTAGCCAAAAAAACTGTTCTAAAAAAAAGTGACGATACTCGGGCGGACAAAACTCGGGGTTCCCTGTAAATGGAGAAAAGGAATTTATAGAGGGGAGTAAACAGCTGCTAAAAAATATCTAGCTAGGGGACTTTTCGCAATGGTTTTAAGTGGAAAAATTGAGATTCAGGAAGGTTAGGAAAGCACTGGTTTTGGGAATAAATTGTGGGCGAGTGGGAAAGAATTCCCAGTACCGTCATAAAAGCTAAGCATTAATAGGTTTAAAAAAAAGGGTTGGGGGGGTGTGGTTGCCCGACTAGCTTGCTACTGGTCAGACCATGCTCCCTTCCCTTATTGAAGTTATCTGACCTGATAGGTTAAGGCATGGCTTAAACGGGGGAGAATTGGGGCCCGCCCCACTGGGGCCGTAGCTTGCTGAGTGTTCCTTCTTTCTTTTTGTTCTTAGGTCTTTGAGTAAAGAGGTTTCCTTTATCACTACAAACATGAGCCTCATTATTTTTTAAAAAAATAAAAAAGAATAAAGAATAAAGATTTTATTCTTTGCAAAGGTTCAATGTGTAAAATTTCAATTTTGATTGTATCAATTAATGCCCCAAAACAAATCAATCCCCTTACTAAATCTACTATTTGTATATTATTAAATTTGTCCTCTTTTCTGTTTTAAAATTTAAATTTTATGACCCAATTTGATAGTACCTAATTATTATCTCAAAATATGTCCAAATGTTCGCTACATAACCTTATAATATAGAGAAGAATTGTATTAGTCTGCCCAAATGCCTATGCAGCTATGGCCTTTATAGTAATTAATATCTTATAAAAAGTAAACCCCCACATTATAAGCTTTACAAGGGAAAAAAACTTTGAAAATTTAATTTGATTTGTTAAATACAAAAAAAAGCCCCTTTATGCCCGGGCATATAGGAGACTAACCTGAGGGGTCGGCAGGCCCCCTGCTAAAATTTTCTCAGAGTTGGAAAATTTTAAAAAAAAAAAATTTTTTCTTTGGAATGAAAAAACCTTTTCTGATCTAATGACACCAAAAATATTAAATTTTATGGAAAACTTACGGAATTATGCTCTCGCGAAGTTGCGCTCGACGATGTTTAGATCGGGGTTTTTCGCCCATTTTAGCCCTATTTTTTTGGCCCAAATTCAATGTACCCTCGACAAAAATAATAACTACGTGAACCCCTTTTTTTTTTACAATGAGTCAAGAAAAACCCCCCATTTCCGATTTCAACTTCCCTAAAATGGTCCGAAATTGGGAATTTTTCCATTTCACACAAATTTTAAAAAATGCCAATTTCAACAAATTTCAAAAGATGCCAATTTCCAAATAGGGACCGAAATAAAACAAGACAACATTTCCCGGCCTTAAATAAATTTCCTTGTTATTTTTAATCCCCCGGGCCCCTTGTTACATTTCTTTTGTTTTCCACTTTGAATTTTATTTTTCCCCAAAATATAGAAAATTTTCTGTTACGCCGACTACTGCATTGTGTAGAAATATTTAAATAAAATCAGAACTTGGGAAAGAATATTAGATCACCGTTGACGTGTATTGGAAGCATGGGTTGATTTATTTACTTTTGAATTGGGCAAAAAACGAACATTTCTGTACTTTAAGCTCAATTTCAAGGGATTCTCACGTGAACCAATAAAATTCATCTCAATTTCCTAATATATCTTCCATTCATAAAAAGAGACCCGGAAAACTAGAATAAAACCCAAAAAAAGATACAAAAATCACTTAAAATCGCTATTTTTTAAAAAAACACGGCGGGGTTTTTCTCATTTTGCACTTGTGGTTTCAGGAGTTTTTTTATACTGCGCCTCTGACCCCATGACCCATTCTTTCATATTAGGGCCCCCACTTTCTCACAATTTTAAGGCGCTAAAATTTTGAGTACTGACGGCCAATCCTGTCAGCAAGCGTACTAGTATGGCCTAACCTGAAAGGTTTAAATATGAAGGTGCCTTCACATCCCTATTTGACTGTTTTAAAAAAGGGGAATGTCTGGATTAAAAGGACAGGTGGTTTTTGAGAAGTGTATGGAGGTAAAAGCTTCATCTGACAAAAAAAAAAGACGTCTCAAAATCAAAACAAAAAACCATTTCCCAACTGTGAAGATAAAAATTTTGCAAAAAGTTGAGTATTACATTCACTTGATTTTACACATGGAAGGAATCGCCCTCATTTCCCTTTTTTTTTTTGGGCATGAGAAAGGGATCATCCGAAAGATGGAAAAATATTGAAAGAAAGGAAGGTAAAAAGTTTTACAAATGTATTTTAAGCTTAAATAAAACAATGGGTTTTTTTAAAATAATTTTTTTTTTACAAGACACACATCCAGTAAAATATTCACATTATTCTGCCTCAATTAACCCTTTGGCTGTCGCGGTCGTAATGTACGTCAGGGGAGATACCGTTTTGACGTTTTTATACGCATAAATTCTAGCGGCTTTAAATCGAGCGGGAGAGGGCGGGTTTAGGCCTACACAGAGAGAATGGGTCTCAGTGGTCGGTGTGCACCCTGTGAAAAAAATCTGGGACTCAGCGGTGCATTGTGGGAACGCCATCTTGGTAGTCCATTTTCACCATGCCTCGCGGTAAGAAGTTCCTCACTCCTCGGCGGATTGGAGGTCTTTTGTTCCCAAGTGATAGCTCAAACAGTGATGATAGTGTCAGTGAAAGTGAATTCCATGGTTTTGAAGCGGGTGTGACCGAGAAAATTACCCAGGATAACTTTAATTAGTGATGAAAACCCAGATGACCCACAACCATCCACCTCTGGTGCTGGGCCGCTCGTTCATATTCACCTGTACCAGGACGAAAGAGGAAACTATTTGCCCGTGTACAAGACTCAGATGTGAGCAGTGCAAGTGATAGTGATAGTGATTTCAAGGTTATTGAAAGCACTTCTAGTTGTGACAGTGAGGGTGAATATTCCCCAGTGAAACGCAGTATGTACGACGTCGCATGCGGTCTGGTAGTGTGCCATATGCTCTTCCAAGAGGAAGGAGTACATCTCGGAGCACATCCCGTGGCCCTACACCACGTCCCTGATAGTGAAGATGACGATATTGTTACGATGGGTATAAATGATGTGAGTGAGGCAGCAGGCGGGGGTGGTGATAGTGACGGTGCCATGAGTCATGTGACACCAGCAGTGGGCCACGCTAGTGCCCGCGCTGCTGACTCTGCACAACTACAACCTGCTTCGGCCGACCCCACACTCTCACAACCACAACCACAACCTGCACAACCACAACGACATTACATATCCAGAACGCACCAGCTGACCGCATCTGGGATTGGCATCAAGATGACGAGTTTGTTCCCAATCCCCATGACTTTGATGAGGACAAAGTGGAATACGGCCATCATGTACACTTGGGAACAATCCCACTGAACTGGAATGCTTTCAGTTGTTCTTCGATGAACCCCTGATGGACATTATTGTCAGGGAAAGCAATACATACTATGAGTACACCTTTGGCAAACACTATGCTTTTCACCAAGATCACGCCTACACCAGTGGAAGGACACAACTGTGCAGAGATGTATCTGTTCTTTGCCACAATAATGCTTATGCCACATGTGTATAAGCATAGTGTCAGCACATACTGGGCGACAGACCGCCTGATTTCAACCCCCGCTTTCAGTGACATTATACCAGTGAATAGATTTGTGTTACTGTTACGTATGTTACACTTTTCAGACAAAACCAGGCCTGACAGAAGCGACAGGTTATATAAGATCAGACGTGTGTTTATGTACCTGAAACAAAAGTGCTGTATGTATTTTTATCCTTTCAGGAAGCTTGTTATTGACAAGTCTTTGATTTTGTTTTAAAGGAAGACTCTCATTCAAGCAGTATATACCAAGCAAGAGGAAACGCTTTGGTATAAAGTTATTTGTTCTGTGTTGATTGCAAAACTGGTCTGGTTTTGGATATAACTGTGTACACTGGCGGTAAAACAATGGAAGATACCAGGAAGTTACTGGGTATCTCTGGTGATGTGGTTAGAAACAATGATGGAGCCATATCTTGGTAAGGGGCATATTTTATATACTGACAACTGGTACACAAGCCCTATACTCAGTGATTCTGCGAGTGAACATGACAGATGTGTGTGGCACAGTGCGTAGAAGTCGTAAACATATGCCTAGGTTCGAAGCTGGCAGTCGTAGAGGTGAAGTGCAGTGTTTGCTGCCATGACATCATGGCATTTCGGTGGCATGACAAACGTGATGTCACACTGCTGACATCAGTTCACCGACACGAAATGGTAGAGACTGGCAAGCAGAATAGAGAGACCAAAGAACCTATTGTAAAACCTGCAGCTGTGATGGATTACAACCTCAATATGCGCTTAGTGGACAAATGTGACATGCAGATTGGGTTTGCTGACTGTGTTCGCAAGAGTTATAAGTGGTACATAAAACTGTTTTTCCATCTTCTTGACATTTCCATGCTGAATGCTTATAATATGTATAAGTTGAAGACCAAGAACAAACCCAAATATGGTGAATTTTGTTTGTCAGTCATCAGACAAATAATATTCAAGTACCAAGAAACAACACCTGCAATAGACCAGCGCCCACGAAATTATCAACACATGTCCTCTCGTCTGAGGCCTGGTGATCACTACCCCATACCACTGCCTGCTACTACTGCCAAGAAAAATGCTCAGAAGAGGTGTTTTGTCTGTGGACATACCACAAAACGCCAACAAAAACGCAGAGACACTCGTTTTATGTGTGAGGAGTGTAAGACACCATTGTGCTTATACCCATGTTTCAAAGAATTCCACAAGCTGCAGCACTTCTAATAAAGTGTCCAGTGATTGTACATTTATATTTTTTTTTTTTTTATTATCACACCGGCCGATTCCCACCAAGGCAGGGTGGCCCGAAAAAGAAAAACTTTCACCATCATTCACTCCATCACTGTCTTGCCAGAAGGGTGCTTTACACTACAGTTTTTAAACTGCAACATTAACACCCCTCCTTCAGAGTGCAGGCACTGTACTTCCCATCTCCAGGACTCAAGTCCGGCCTGCCGGTTTCCCTGAATCCCTTCATAAATGTTACTTGCTCACACTTCCAACAGCACGTCAAGTATAAAAACCATTTGTCTCCATTCACTCCTATCAAACACGCTCAACGCATGCCTGCTGGAAGTCCAAGCCCCTCGCACACAAAACCTCCTTTACCCCCTCCCTCCAACCTTCCTAGGCGACCCCTACCCCGCCTTCCTTCCACTAACAGACGATACACTCTTGAAGTCATTCTGTTTCGCTCCATTCTCTCTACATGTCCGAAACCACCTCAACAACCCTTCCTCAGCCCTCTGGACAACAGTTTTGTAATCCCGCACCTCCTCCTAACTTCCAAACTACGAATTCTCTGCATTATATTCACACCACACATTGCCCTCAGACATGACATCTCCACTGCCTCCAGCCTTTATCCTCGCTGCAACATTCATCACCCACGCTTCACACCCATATAAGAGCGTTGGTAAAACTATACTCTCATACATTCCCCTCTTTGCCTCCAAGGACAAGTTCTTTGTCTCCACAGACTCCTAGTGCACCACTCACTCTTTTTCCCATCATCAATTCTATGATTCACCTATCTTTCATAGACCCATCCGCTGACACGTCCACTCCCCAAATATCTGAATACGTTCACCTCCTCCATACTCTCTCCCTCCAATCGATATTCAATCTTTCTCACCTAACTTTTGTTATCCCCCATAACCCTACTTTTTTCCGATTCCCCTTTTAAATTTTTTTCTTTTTTTGCACACCCTCCCAAAATTTCATCCACCAATCTCTGAATTTCCTTTTCGAATCCCCAAGAGCACATGTCATCACAAAAGCAGCTGTGACAACTCCCCTTGTGTGTGATTCTTTATTTTAACTCCACGCCTCTGCCAAGCCCCCTCGCATTTACTTCTCTTACAACCCCATCAAAATATTTTAAAACAACCAGGGTGACATCACACATCCTTGTCTAAGGCCTACTTTTACTAAAAAAAATTCCCCCTCTTTCCTCATACTCAACTTGACCTCACTACCTCGTAAAAACTCTTCACGTTTTCAGTAACCTACCCCCTACCCCATACCTTGCAACATCTGCCACATTCCCCCCCATCCACCCTGTCTACCCCTTTTTTCCAAACCCATAAATCCCACAAAGCCCTTTTTACCTTATCTAAAACTGTTCACTTATATTTCCTGTAAACACCGGCCACACACCCCCCACCTTTCCTAAAGCCCCCTTGTTCATCTGCTATCCTTTTCTCCGTCTTACTTTTAATTCTTTCAATTAAACCACCATACACTTTACCAGGTACACTCAACAGACTTACCCCCCCTATTTTTTTTTGCACTCTCTTTTCCCCCCTTTTGCCTTTATACAAAGGAACAAGCGCTCTCTCCAATCCCAGGTACCTTACCCTCTTCCAAAACATTTATTAAATAATTGCACCCAAACCCCTCCAAAACTAAATCCCCACCTGCTTTTAACATTTTTATCTTTATCCCCCAACCCGGCTGCCTTACCCCCTTTCATTTACCACTGCCTCACGAACTCCCCCACACTCACAACTGACTCTTCCTCACTCCTACAAATTTATCCTCCTTTCCCTATACACAAATCACAGCTTTCCCCATCTTCCAAAAAATTTAACAATTCCCAAAAAATTCCTTTCCCTCTTCCCAAACCTCAACCTCCATTTAAAAAACCCCCTCCCTATTTTTAAACTAAAAAACCATTTGTTTTTCTAGGGGTTTTTTTAACTTGTTAATCTCACTCCAAAACTTTTTTCTTTTTTTTCAACAAAATTTTTTATAACCTCCCCCCTCTCATTCTCCTTTTAAAATTTTCTTCCCCACTCCTTAACTTCCTCTTTTTTCCATAACCTTCCCCCCTTCAAACACTTTTACTTTGTAAAAAATCTCATATGCTAACTTTTCTCCCTTTCTACTCTCTTTTACATCATCATTCCACCAATTGCCCTCTTCCCTCCCCCGCACCCACTTTCCTTAACCACAAACTCTGCTGAACCTCTAACACACTTTTTTTAAAAACCCACCCCTACCTCTTTGCCCCATTGCCTTGCTCTCATTTGCCCTCATCCTCCAATAGCTGTTTATATCTTACCCTAACTGCCTCCTCTTTTTTGTTTATAAACCTTTTCCTCTCTCCCCTGATGCTTCTATTTTCCTTTTATCCCATCTACCTTTTTCTCTCATTGTAGCTACAACTAGAAAGTGATCTGATATATCTGTGGCCCCTCTATAAACATGTACATCCTGAAGTCTACTCAACAGTCTTTATCTACCAATACATAATCCAACAAACTACTGTCATTTCGCCCTACATCATATCGTGTATACTTATTTATCCTCTTTTCTTAAATATGTATTACCTATAACTAAACCCCTTTCTATACAAAGTTCAATCAAGGGCTCCCATTATCATTTACACCTGGCACCCCAAACTTACCTACCACACCCTCTCTAAAAGTTTCTCCTACTTTAGCATTCAAGTCCCCTACCACAATTACTCTCTCACTTGGTTCAAAGGCTCCTATACATTCCACTTAACATCTCCCAAAATCTCTCTCTCTCCTCTGCATTCCTCTCTTCTCCAGGTGCATACACGCTTATTATGACCCACTTCTCGCATCCAACCTTACTTTAATCCACATAATTCTTGAATTTACACATTCATATTCTCTTTTCTCCTTCCATAACTGATCATTTAACATTACTGCTAACCCCTTCCTTTGCTCTAACTCTCTCAGATACTCCAGATTTAATCCCATTTATTTTCCCCCCACTGAAACTCTCCTACCCCCTTCAGCTTTGTTTTCGCTTAGGGCCAGACATCCAACTTCTTTTCATTCATAACATCAGCAATCATCTGTTTCTTGTCATCCGCACTACATCCACGCACATTTAAGCAACCCAGTTTTATAAAGTTTTTCTTCTTCTCTTTTTTAGTAATTGTATACAGGAGAAGGGGTTACTACCCATTGCTCCCGCATTTTTAGTCGCCTCATACGACACGCATGGCTTACGAGGAAAGATTCTTTTCCACTTCCCCATGGACAATAGAAGAAAATAAAAAGAACAAGAGCTATTTAGAAAAAGGAGAAAAACCTAGATGTATGTATATATATATATATGCATGTGCGTGTCTATGAAGTGTGACCAAAGTGTAAGTAGGAGTAGCAAGATATCCCTGTTATCTTAGCGTGTTTTATGAGACAGAAAAGAAACCAGCAATCCTACCATCATGCAAAACAGTTTACAGGTTTTGTTTCACAGTCATCTGGCGGGACGGTAGTACTTCCCTGGGTGGTTGCTGTCTACCAACCTACTACCTATTATAAAGCAATCGTAATAAACATTTATTTACATTGTTTGTTTGTGTAAACAAGTTTTAGCAACATTATAATGATACGAGTGTTTTTGCTATAATTGGGGTTACATTCAACGAGTGTATATTTGAACATTGCACAATAATTTGGTCTCACAGGCCACAAAAGTTATGTGAAAAAATAAAATAGTGAAAAAAACAAGAAACCATCGAATACAAGTAAATAAAAGTTTACCGGGTGAGCGGCAGTCGCCGCTGTTGCCGCCAGCAGATCAATTTCAGCAAACTTCAGGACTCTATATCTCGGTAAGTACTGATGGGAAAAATTTTTTTTGGACTAAAACAATCAGAAAAAATAATCTTAACATTTTCGTAAGAAAAAATAATTTTTTTTTTTTTCGAATATTTTGCGACACCAGAAGCAACTTCAGGATTTGGCCCTTCGACAGTCAAGGGGTTAATCCACACAGTGTGTTACAAGTAAAATGTTAATATACTGAGTAAATATAATGACAGGTGGATGATGGAATTTAATGTTAAAAATACCATGTAATGAAAATGGTAGAAAGCAAAATTAGACCACAAAGAAATACATTGACAGAATTTTGTAAATATCATACAGAGAAAGGAATCTAGGAGTTAATAGTACTATAAAAAAATTGCTCCTATATTATGTATATGAAATTGTAAAAAATGTACTACCCTGGCTAAGTATAAAATAGCTTTCAAATATAGGTATTAAGAAATGTTGAAAAACTGTTTACAATACATATTAGGTCAAAACTGAAATATACAGCTGCTGTAAAGGTGTCCCCACTGAATGACATGTGTTAATTGAACAGAAGGTCTAAAGCAGAATTACAAAATGGATCCCTTAGCTAAAAAAATAGGAATCACGATGAAAAACTGAAACTCTAAAGATGCCCACAAATGGCTGATAAGAGGAAAAGAATAACAACATCTAAAGTCACAAAAAGTTATGAAGGACAGATAAAGAAGTTCTTAGTACTTTACCTTCAACAGGGATAATAAAAAAGCCACAGACATAAATTATGAAAACAGAATCTTAAGGGTTACCGGGAAATTTTTCTTTATAAATAGTAATGAAAGAATGGAATAAATTGAAAGAAGAGTAATAAGTACTGTACTACAAAATTGAAAAAAATATATAAAATAAGTAATAAGTACTCTCTACAACAATTGAAAATTAAAAAAAATACAGTGAACATATTAATGAAGATGGACACAAAGAGCTAGCTCTGCTACTGTAGGAAACCAATAGGTAATTACAAAATAGGTAATTAAAGTAGAATCCTCAAATATCCAAAAACATAAAGAAAAAACTACGACAATTTTCAGTGTAACTATTTAATGGTCCATTTTGACCAAAACATCATTATATTTTTTTTATCTTATGTGTGGGTTATTTATGTATTGCTCCAGTCATGGTATTGTGCCTTTTTATTAATTACAGAGAACCTTGGTTAAGACACGATCTGACAACATTTTTTTCTGTTAACACTGAAAAAAATGTAGTATTCTTTCAGTGAGCATGAAATAATTTTTGGTTAGACAGCAAAATTTAGAGGAAAATATGCCACACTGGGGGATCTTTCCCTTTAAACCAGCACATGGATGAGGCCACGGGTCATTAGGGGGAGACTCAGTCTCACACTGTGTGTATGTATACTAACCATACCCATTTATGTGTTAATAAACTGACTGTTAAATTTATCATCAGCCCATCTTGTCTCTGGATAGTAACCATGGAACCAAGTGATGCTGAAAGTGACAAGTCTTAGTGTTTGGAAAATAAACTGAGACAAGATAAACTTCAAGTAGTGCAAATGTGATGGACACTGCACAAGTCTTGTGATCAATTAAACATTAATTCATATGATTAAAAAGGGAAAGAAGAAAAGTTATGAGCTTGTGCAATGAATAACCCAGGATGTGACCTGAGAAATGTTACAAAAGTCATAACAGCTCAATAAAACAGAAAATTTTCGAGTAGACTGAGCAGAAACCAAAAAAAAATGCACTATGTACTTTAGTCCATAATCAAGGAGAAAGCCATGTTGTATTAGAAAACAGTGAGTGACAATGAAGGATGCCTAAATAAGAGCTTGCATTTGGGTGGCTTCACATTATTAAACTGCACAATCATGCTGCTGCTGAGAATTTCCCTGAAAGACTACCACACTTTAAAGGTCGATACAACAGCACTTTACCCATTATTTGGGGGTCTAACCAGTCAACATGTACTTCGATGTAGGGTAAAATTCCTGCTTTTTTTTTTTTGTATATTTTATAATGAAAAGTGTGTTCAATTAGGTGTGGAGTTATTAAAAGTATTATTCAGAGAGATGATGAGGTTGTCGAGGTGGCTTGGTCTTAAAGCTGGAGCAAAATAGGATGACTTGGAGGTGTATAAATCTGTAGTGGAAACCCTCGAGGGGGGGGGGTAGGGGTCATCCTAGATTAGGACCGGAGGGAGGGATGAAAGAAGTTGTGTGTGCAAGGAGCTTGGGCATACAGCAGGTATGTGTGAGCATGTTAGATAGGAGTTGAATGGAGACAAATGATTTTTGTGACTTGAAGAGCTGTTAGGGGGAGCATGTAATATTTTGTTTAGGGATTCAGGGAAACCTGTAAGCTGGACTTGAGTCCGGATGTGGAAAGTACAATGCCTGCACTTTCAAGGAGAGGTTTGGAATACTGGCTGTCGGAGTGACCTCTGAATTGTCATATCTGAGCACCTCTGCAAAGACAGTAATTACGTGTGAATGATGGTTTTAAAATGTTGAATGATGGTGTTTCTTTTTTTTATGGGTCACCCTGCCCTGGTGGGAGATGCCTGAATGTTTAAAAAAGTAAAGTTCATTGAATTTATAATAGTCAATGGCAGAGTAGTAGCCTCTCTGTTTTTCTCTGGCAGGAGAAGACAGTATACCATGTCAAAAACAATCACCAGCTTACCCCACACTAGTTTATTTAATAATAAGTTTTTATTTAGAATTTAGATAAATAACATAACATTTCTAAATCAATAAGCAATGTCATGTACAAAATAAGGTGTCAAAGATTTCCTTTCTTTTGACAAAAGAATTATTTAAAAAAATATACGACTTTTTGTGGGTCCAATTTACTGTCTGAGGGTCTACCATACATGCAGAAATGAGTCATGTTGTTAAAGTTTATAAATAATCATCCCAAAGTACATTTAACAGTGTGTAACCATACTGGAATTGAATCATTAGCTAAAGCAGCCAAGTATCATTTCTGGTATCCTACAATCCATGTTTTAAATAGTACTTGGTAATTAAATCTCTCATTTCTCATGGAAATTTATGTACAGCCTGAGGCTATGACATAAAAAGAAACACATGAGCATATATTTATTACAAATCATTGCTTCTTACTCACCATCAGCAGCTCATCCATGAGTATATTGACACTCAGAGTTCCACCAATATCTGTGAAGGGCAGAAGTGTAAGATACGTGAAGACAGGCAAACCTCTTTGTACTGACAACCATGTACTGTACCATTCTGGCCCCTGTAAATAATATGTACACATTTACATACCCACTTTTAACTTACTGGTTAAACTCAAGTAACTATCTTTTATCTTACTATGACAAAACAGTTAACAAGAAAAACACTGTTTAATACTACATAGGCACGTCGTAATCTTACATATTGCAAGTCAAACTAAGGATCCACTAGGAATATCACGGGCTTCCATAAAAGCATCACACATTACTAAAAACATCTTTCTCCTTAAACTATATGACTATGGCAGTCTCATTTATCAAATATTTCCTATCTGTTTTCCAATCAGCAAAATAATGTACATTACACCAAATCAAAAAGGTTGTACATTAGACCTTCCATTAACAGGGCAGTTATGTTCCTGAAAACAGCATGTAAATAATAAAAATCATGTAAAATGTGCTAAAGAACATATGGGAAAAATAGATTATATTCCTCTGACCCCCTAAATTCCATGGTTATGTTCCTTGTCCCCCAAAATTCCAAACAATTAATTTTTTTTAGGTCTTGTAACTGTAAAAAAATAGAATAATGTAATTGCAGTTGGATGTATGATGTGTTATATTTAATAAATACCTGTAGGTTGGGAGACAGCAACCACCCAGGAGGTACTACCGTCCTGCCCCTGAGTGAAAAAAGAAAGCCTGTAATGTTTTACATGAGGTAATTGCTGGTGTCTTTTTCTGTCCTCATAAATACAAGATTACAGGCTGTCTTCTACTTCTATTACACTTAGGTCACACTACACATACATGACACGTTTTTTTATACCACCACGAGTTTCTTTGATTTTACAAAATAGTTCTTGTCTTATTACTTTTTTTTACATCCATGGGGAAGTGGAAAAAGAACTTTCCTCCGTAAGCCCGTGTTGTAAAAGCAACTAAAATGCCGGAACAATGGCAAAACCCCCTTTTTTCCTGTAAAGAAAAAAAAAAGAATAAAAGAAAAAAAATTGTAAAGGGAATCTAAAATTTGCGGATGTTGTGCAAAGAAAGAAAGAATAATTTTGATGTTAGAATGAGAAGAAACGGATGTCCTGCTTTAAGTGAAACAAAAGCGAAGGGGTGGGAAGTTTCAATGGAAGAAAAGGGTTTAGGTGGGGGGTTTCAAATAGAGTTGAGCAAAGAAGGGTAGCAATAATTTGAAGGTAAGCTATGGCAGGAAAGGAGGGTCTACAAAAGTATAAATTCAAGGATTATGTGGGTAAAATAAAAATTTATGTGAAAAGTGGGTTTTAAAACGTTATGCACCTGGAGAAAAAGAAGGTAGAGGAAGGGGAGAGAGATTCTGGAAAAGTTGGTGAATGCGTGGGGGGTTTTTAATCAAATGTGAGGTAATGGGGTTGGGGGTTTCAATGCAAAGTGGGGAAAAATGTTAGGGGGAGAGTGGTAAAAATTTGGGGGGCCAGGGTAAAAATAAAAGGGGGGCCTTTTAAATTAGCTATTGGTAAAAAAAAAAATTTGGGAATAAGTAAACATAAATTTTTTGAAAAAAAGGAAAATAAATATACACGGTAAATGTAACACTAATGAAAGTAGTTTTTTAATTTTGTATTGGTGGGTAAAAGGTTTATGGGAGGCCCCAGATGTACATGTTTTTAAGGGGCAACTGATAATCGGATCATTTTTTATTGTAGCACGTTAAGTAAGAGAGATGGGAAAAGAGGGAAAGGGGGCAAAACAAGTAGAGGGAGGGGAAAGTTAAAAACTAAGGGGGGGAATTTTCGGGCGACATTAAGCGACATTGGCAGAAAGGTGGGGTAGGCAAAAGAGTATGGGGGGTTGAAGAGGGGTTTGGAAAAGTTTTTAAAAAAGCGTATTTTGAATGGGGGGCGAATTTTTTGGGTATAGGGGGGTGGGGGGAGGGGGAAAAAGGGGGATTGGGGAATATGAAGTAAAGGGGGTGAAAAAAGGGAAAAAGGGGCTTATGGAAAGGTTTTTACAAAGCAGAATGTTATAAAAAGCGAGTTTGGAAGTAAAAGAAAAGGGGAAGAGAGTTTTGAGAGAGTCAAAAGGAAGCAAATAGGTGGGAAGGGACTGTCAAAAATTTTTAAGAAAAAAAAAAAAAAATTTTTTGGAGTTAAACAAGTTAAGAAAGCCTAGGGAAGAAGGATTTTCAGTTAAAAACGAGGGGGAGTTAGTAGAGGGGAGGGGGGATTAAGTAATGGCGAGAATAATTTTTGGAACTTTAAAAATTTTTGGAAGAAAGGGAGGGGGAAATTTCATGCCTGGGCCCGGGGGGTTTAACCCCTTTTAGGAGTGAAGAAGAGCAGAATGAATGTGGGAGTACGTGAGGCAAAAACTAAAGAAGGGGGAAACACGGAACGAGCATCTGACAGAAATGTTAAAAGCGGGGGGGGTATATTGCGGAGTGGTTGGTATTTTTTTTAATAAATTATGAAAGAGGGGGAAATACCTGGGATTGGCGGGGAGCATGTAAAGCCCCTTTATATAAGGGGAAAGGGGACAAAAGAGATTGTAAAAATTATAGAGGAATAAGTTACTGAGTATACCAGGAAAAGTATATGGTAGGGTTATAATGAAAGAATTAGAGGTAAGACAGAATGTAGGATTGCAGATGAGCAGGGAGGCTTCAGAGTGGGTAGGGGATGTGTAGATCAAGTGTTTACATTGAGCATATATGTGAACAGTATTTAGATAAAGGTAGGGAAGTTTTTATTGCATTTATGGATTTAGAAAAGGCATATGATAGAGTGGATAAAGGAGCAATGTGGCAGATGTTGCAAGTATATGGATAAGTGGTAAGTTACTAAATGCTGTTAAGAGTTTTTTATGAGGATAGTGAGGCTCAGGTTAGGGTGTGTAGAAGAGAGGGAGACTACTTCCCGGTAAAAGTAGGTCTTAGACAGGGATGTGTAATGTCACCATGGTTGTTTAATATATTTATAGATGGGGTTGTAAAGGAAGTAAATGCTAGGGTGTTCGGGAGAGGGGTGGGATTAAATTTTGGGAATCAAATTCAAAATGGGAATTGACACAGTTACTTTTTGCTGATGATACTGTGCTTATGGGAGATTCTAAAGAAAACTGCAAAGGTTTAGTGGATGAGTTTGAGAATGTGTGTAAAGGTAGAAGTTGAAAGTGAACATAGAAAAGAGTAAGGTGATGAGGGTATCAAATGATTTAGATAAAGAAAAATTGGATATCAATTGGGGAGGAGGAGTATGGAAGAAGTGAATGTTTTCAGATACTTGGGAGTTGACGATGTCGGTGGATGGATTTATGAAGGATGAGGTTAATCATAGAATTGATGAGGGAAAAAAGGTGAGTGGTGCATTGAGGTATATGTGGAGTCAAAAAACGTTATCTATGGAGGCAAAGAAGGGAATGTATGAAAGTATAGTAGTACCAACACTCTATATGGATGTGAAGCTTGGGTGGTAAATGCAGCAGCGAGGAGACGGTTGGAGGCAGTGGAGATGTCCTGTCTAGGGTAATGTGTGGTGTAAATATATGCAGAAAATTCGGAGTGTGGAAATTAGGAGAAGGTGTGGAGTTAATAAAAGCACTAGTCAGAGGGCTGAAGAGGGGTTGTTGAGGTGGTTTGGTCATTTAGAGAGAATGGATCAAAGTAGAATGACATGGAAAGCATATAAAATCTATAGGGGAAGGAAGGAGGGGTAGGGGTCGTCCTCGAAAGGGTTGAAAGAGGGGTAAAGGAGGTTTTGTGGGCGAGGGCTTGGACTTCCAGCAAGCGTTGCATGAGCGTGTTAGATAGGAGTGAATGGAGACGAATGATACTTGGGACCTGACGATCTGTTGGAGTGTGAGCAGGGTAATATTTAGTGAAGGGATTCAGGGAAACCGGTTATTTTCATATAGTCGGACTTGAGCCCTGGAAATGGGAAGTACAATGCCTGCACTTTAAAGGAGGGGTTTGGGATATTGGCAGTTTGGAGGGATATGTTGTGTATCTTTATACGTATATGCTTCTAAACTGTTGTATTCTGAGCACCTCTGCAAAAACAGTGATAATGTGTGAGTGTGGTGAAAGTGTTGAATGATGATGAAAGTATTTTCTTTTTGGGGATTTTCTTTCTTTTTTGGGTCACCCTGCCTCGGTGGGAGACGACCGACTTGTTGAAAAAAAAAAAAAAAGCTATAAATGTTACAGAAATAACATTTATCTTAAATTCTGGTTCGTGGTTGACAATTTTGAAAGGAGTGGAGAAATTTTGAAAGGAGTGGTGTGGCCTTACTGTGCTGAGGTGGAGGGTTGTGGATCACTGGTTGAGGTGGATGGCAATGCCGAGTTGTCATTAGGTGATAATTGTAATGGAGAACTTAAGTATTTTCTAACATCTCTGGTCTGTTTTAGTCTGCAGTACTTTATGTAGTTGACATGAAGACAACATGAACTGCCCCTTTCTGGGTTCCCTCATATTTTTTATTTGTAAACCTTGGTTCCTTCTCAGAATGCCTATGAAATTTACAAACCCAGGGTGTTGTAACTAGATACTAACATTAGAAAACTTACCAGTGTTGAAAGGTTGAAACGTATCAAGAGGAAGCATCCTCAGTTATTAAAAAGGAAACCAAAACTGGCAATTGTTTACTAACTAGAGAGCACCTGCACATGCCAAAAGCTCCACAAACTTTTCCCTAATTACATTACACCAGAATTAATGCAAGTAAAAGAGAGTAGAGCATACCTGTATCAAAAATGTATCAGTAAAATCACTGGCATGCTTGATTCGAGCAAGAGGTAGAACAGGATAACACCGATGACTTTCAGCACTCAAATCAACATCCAATATTGAAGAATCATCAGGAATGTGAGACAAAATAAGGGGAGATTCATTTGTTATATTAGGCCACACTTCTTCCCAGTCCAGAACTCTTGAGGATTCATGTTGAGATTTACTATAATCTTCACTAGCTGAGACTGTTACAGTTATGTTTATGGGTGTGGCTGTTCCAACAAATTCCATCTCTTGCTTAGATGACACTTCTGTATATTCCGATTTTTTTACATCTCGAACGTGTTGCCTTACCTTCTTGAAAGCACTACCACATTCTGAAACATCACAATGTTACTGCTAATAATACATACAGTAAGTCCCTAAGTTACATATGCCTCGAGCTACAAACATCCTCAATTACATGAAGAATAAGTCAAAATACTCTGGCTTGAGCAACTCACAAATAACCCGCATTTAGAGAGGAAACTATATAATATTTTGGTCCATCCTGGACTATCATCAAGTCATAGCTGGATAATCGACCAAAACATCATCTAAAATTTCCTCTCTACAAAGAACAAAAAGGCACAATACTGTGGTCCAAGTTGGACCGAAACGTCGTCATAAGTTCCTCTCTCCTATGTGCGGGTTATCACTGGTCAACAATTTTTGAAAAGTTGTATGCTTCTTAAAAGAGATTACTTAATTCTTATGTATTTTCATGTCCTGAATCCAAATATCACTTTGAAAAATGCTTAGTGGCTATGGGTTTAAAGATACAAGACAGGAAGTATTTGATTATTTTATTATAACATACAATATGTGTCGGTATGTTTTAAACTCTAATCCATACCTACTGTCTGCCTTTTTGCCTGACACTTATAGTGGGCTGAAGAATCATCTCTTGCCAATGTCAAGTAATAGTCTGCATGCATTCTTGTGCCCCATTTGCCCTGGTACCATTTTTCCATGGTTGAAACATCTTGGTGAAACCTTTCACCAAGTGAGTCCAAAAAGTGGATTTTAAGTGACATGTTACATCCCATGTTACGGAAAACCTTGAGCTATTAGGAGATTCCACTGTTGAAGATGAGAGCCTACCAGCTCTGCCTTTTTTTGGGTAGTTGCAGATCCCTGACAAGGCCACGAAGCACATTCCTCTAGGCCACGAGATGTGGCCTAGAGGAATGTGCTTCATCAAAGTTTTGGTCACTCTGTAATCCAGCACTGTCATCCTTCTCTTTTTCCTCCTCACCACTTTCTTCATCTGACTCGAAGGATACCGAAGTTGGTGTATCAGGAACAGGTAGACCTTCTCCATGTGGAACTGGGCGAATAGCTGATGAAATGTTTGGATATTCAATGGACCTCTTTTATTTCTTTGACAAGCCCTTTTGTACTGGAGTTACCAAGCAGAGATAACAATTGTTGGTATGGTCTGTTGGCTCCCACCATGTCACTGGCATTCCTTTCCTCTTCCTGTTCAACCATGGGCGAAGGTTAGTAGTACAATTGTTGCAGCATATGTTCTTATCCTGGTCACCTATCTTGCATCCAAAATGTAAGTGATATGCCTTTCTAACCATAGCAGTTATACAACACTTCTGTGATCACCTCACCACAAATGTAGCAGAAGTTGTCTGCCCTATTCATACAAGTACGAGGCATTTGAAAGAAGAAAACAACAAACAATTAGAAGATAAACAGAAAATTTATTCATTGATCTATCATTACAATACAGAGCATGACAGCTAAGTAAAAGTATTTATATCATTCAGTAGGAAAATAAAATTAATATAATATGCCTCACATTAGCTTGCTCAGTGAATATTTATTATTAGTTTAAAAAGCATTTGGCTAAGAAAATCACCCACCTTTCACCTCAAAATATAAACCTGCACATCAAACCACCTTCTATGACTGCTGGAATAATAATGAAGGCAGCAAGACTGTGAGTGTGGTAAAAAACACACTGCCGCAAGCCTGTTGGAACCTGTTGTGACATGCAGGTGTATACTGAAAAGTAGAGCTAACAAACAATTTTAACCATGATATTCATTATCTGTAACCTAAAATTAGTTGGAAATTGCTACTCTTGTTTTGGAAGCATTTTGGTTGCTGACCATGAATTTTTGTGTATCATCCTCTATATATGGTTTATTTGAGAACCAATTACATTTTAAAACTACTGATGCACATACATATGTGAAACAATGATTTTTAACTTTTGCTTTCAATGCAAACAAATTTTCATGAAGGTTAAGTGCCAGA
>NC_069426.1:45625910-45706811 GCF_026875155.1 Cherax quadricarinatus | reverse complement strand
TATTTGCTTTCCAGTCATTCTACTTTGATCCATTCTCTCTAAATGCCCCAAACCACCTCAAAACGCCTCTTCAACCCTCGACTAATGCTTTTATTAATCCAAAACTCTCCTAATTTCCAAACTCCGAATTTTCTGCATAATATTTACCCCACACATTCCCCTTAGCAGGAAAATCCCCACGCCTCCAACCGCTCCTCGCTGCTGCATTTACCACCCAAGCTTCACATCCATATAAATTTGGTACTACTATATTTTCCATACATTCCCTTCTTTGCCTCCATAGATAACGTTTTTTGACTCACAAATCCTAAATGCACCTCACCTTTTTCCCTCATCATTCTAGATTAACCTCATCCTTCATAAATCCACCACCGACATTTTCCCCCCCAATATCTGAAACACTTCCCCCTTCTTCCATACTCCTCCTCCCAATGTACCCAATTTTTCTTTATCTAATCATTTGATACCCTCATCACCTTACTCTTTTCTATGTTCATTTTCAACTTTCTACCTTTACACACATTCTCAAACTCATCCACTAACCTTTGCAGTTTTTCTTTAGAATCTCCCATAACCCACAGTATCATCAGCAAAAAGTAACTGTGTCAATTCCCATTTTGAATTTGATTCCCAAAATTTAACCCCACCCTCTCCCGAACACCCTAGCATTTACTTCCTTTAAACCCCATCTATAAATATATAAACAACCATGGGACATTACACTCCCTGTCTAAGACCTACTTTACCGGGAAGTAGTCCCCCCTCTCTTCTACAACACCCTAACCTGAGCCTCACTATCCTCATATAAAAACTCTTAACGCATTTAGTAACTTACCACTTATTCCATATACTTGCAACATCTGCCACATTGCTCCTTTATCCCCTCTATCATATGCCTTTTCTAAATCCATAAATGCAATAAAAACTTCCCTACCTTTATCTAAATACTGTTCACATATATGCTTCAATGTAAACACTTGATCTACACATCCCCTACCCACTCTGAAGCCTCCCTGCTCATCTGCAATCCTACATTCTGTCTTACCCTAATTCTTTCAATTATAACCCTAAACCCTATACTTTTCCTGGTATACTCAGTAAACTTATTCCTCTATAATTTTTTTACAATCTCTTTTGTCCCCTTTCCCTTTATATGAAGGGACTATACATGCTTCTCCCAATCCCCTAGGTACCTTCCCCTCTTTTATACATTTAATTAAACAAAAGTACCAACCACTCCAGCACTATATCCCCCCCTGCTTTTAAACATTTCTGTCATGATCGCATCAGTTCCAGCTGCTTTACCCCCTTTCATTCTACGTAATGCCTCACGTATCTCCACCACACTTACATTCTGCTCTTCTTCACTCCTAAAAGATGGTATACCTCCCTGGCCAGTGCCCTGAAATTACCGCCTCCCTTTCTTCCCCAACATTTAAAAGTTCCTCAAAAAATTCTCGCCATCTACTTAATACCTCCCTCTCCCCATCTACTAACTCCCCTACTCTGTTTTTAACTGACAAATCCATACTTTCCCTAGGCTTTCTTAACTTGTTTACTCCAAAATTTTTTTTTTATTTTTTATTAAAATTTCTTGACAGTGCCTCTCCCACTCTATCATCTGCTCTCCTTTTGCACTCTCTCACAACTCTCTTCACCTTTCTTTTACTCTCCATATACTCTGCTTTCTTATAACACTTCTGCTTTGTAAAAACCTCTCATAAGCTACCTTTTTCTCTTTTATCACACCCTTTACTTCATCATTCCACCAAACACTCCTCTTTCCCCCTGCCCCCCACCCTCCTTTAACCACAAACTTCTGCCCCACATTCTAATACTGTTTTAAAAAAACCCTTTTCCCAAACCCCTCTTCCCCCCCCCCCATTTATTTATCTTTGCATTTAGCCCCCCTTTCGCCAATAGTCGCTTATTGTCCCCCGAATTTCCCTCCCCCCTTAGTTTTTACATCTTTCCCCCTCCCTCTTCCTTTTTGTTGCCCCCTTTCCCTCTTTTCCCATCTACCTCTTACTCAATGTAGTACAACTAAATAATGATCCGTATTTTCATTTTCCCCCCTCTTTTAAAAAATTTTTTGTACACCCTGGAGCCTCCCTTTAACCCTTTTATCAAAAAAAATAATCTAAAAAACTACTTTATTACGTGTGACAAAACCCGTGTAAAATTTTTTTACCCTTTTTTTCATAAAATATGTTTTTCTTATTACCAAATTTCTTTCCCCACATGCTAAATTTTAAAGGGCTCCCCATTTACATTTCCCCCTGGCCCCCCAAATTTCCCTACACTCCCTCCTTAACATTTTTCCCACTTTGCATTGAAACCCCCCAACCTTTTTACTCTCACACTTGATTCAAAATCCCCCCCCTTTTCACTCAACTTTTCCCCTGAATCCTCTCTCTCTCCCTCTACACTTCTCTCTTCTCCAGGTGCATACACGTTCCCTAAAACCCCACTTTTCACACCCAAAATCTTTTTTTTATCCACATAATCCTTAAATTTTATACATTTGTAGACCCCCCTTTAAACCTGCCAAGTTACCCTAAATTATTGCTATTTCCTTTTTTTAGTTTCAAACTCTATTTGAAACCCTGACCTAACCCCATTTTTTCCCTCTCCTTTAAAACCTCTCCCCCCCCTTCGCTTTGTTTCCTTAAAGCCAGGACTTCCGTTTCTTTCTTTCATAAAACCCACAATCTTTCCTTTCTTTTTCTTTTCCCACAAAATCCCGCCCCATTCGATTTCCCCATTTTGGGAAAAAATTTTCTTCTTTTTAAATTTTTTTTTAAAATCTTACGGGAAAAAGGGGGGGGTTACTCCCCCTTTGTTCCCCGGAATTTTGTTGATTTTTTACAACCGCATGGCTTACGGGGGGAAAAGTTTCCCTTTTTCCCACTTCCCCATGGATTTAAAAAGGAAATTTTAATAAGACCAAGAACTATTAGAAAAAAATCAAAAAAAACCCTTGATGATTTTTTTATAAAAAAATTGTTTTGTATGTGTGTGTGACCAAAGGGGAAAGTAGAAGTAGCAAGACTTGCCTGTAATCTTGATTTTTTATGGGAGAAAAAAAAGGGACACCCCCTCCTCCTTTCATGTAAAACAATTACGGGCTTTCGTTTTACACCCCTTGGCAGGAGGGTTTTTATTTAACTCCCGGGGGTGGTTGCTGTCCCCCAAAACCTACGGGGTTTTATTAAATTAAACATCACTACATCCAACGAAATTTAAACATTATTTCTATTTTTTTACATTACAAAAAACCAAAAAAAAATTTTTTTTTTTTGGGAAATTTTTGGGGGGAAAAGGGAAACAAAAACCATGGAATTTGGGGGGGTTTCAAAAGGAAAAATTTTAAATCTTATTTTTCCCTTTATGTTTTTAGCCCCATTTTACATGATTTTTATTATTTAATGCTGTTTTCAGGAAATAACTGCCCTGTTAAGGGAAAAGGTTATGTAAAACCCTTTTTTGTTTTGGGGTTGTAATGTACATTATTTTGTTTTTTTGGGAAAAACAGATAGGAAAATTTGTTTAAATGAGATGCCATAGTCATAAAATTTTAAGGGGAAAAGATTTTTTTTATTTAATTGTGATGTTTTAGGGAAAACCCCCGTGAATTTTTCCTAGGGGCCCTTTTAGTTTCTTGAAATTTATTTTTAAGTTTTACGACGGCCTATTTAGTATTAAACAGTGTTTTTTTTGGTTAACTGTTTTGTCATAGAAAAGAAAAAAAGATGAAAAACTTGATTTTAAAACCAGTAATTTAAAAAGTGGGTAGTAAATGTGTCCCAATTATTTACAGGGGCCAAAAAAGGTACGGGTACTTGGTTGTAAATTACAAAGGGGTTTTGGGCCTGTCTTAAAGTATTTACACTTTTTCCCCTTTCACAGTTTTTGGGTGGAACCCCTGAGTGCAATATACTCAGGATGAGCTGTAAAGGTGAGTAAAAAGTTTTTGATTTGAAATTTAAAATATATGTCTTTGGGGTTTTTCTTTTTAATGTCATACCCTCGGGGTTGTAAAAAAATTTCCATGAGAAATGAAGATTTAATTACCAAGTAATTTAAAAATGGTTTTGTAGGTACCAGAAATGATATTTGGGTGCTTTAGCTAATGATTCAATTCCAGTAGGGTTTTACACACTTTTAAAATTTGTACTTTGGGATGTTTTAATTTATAAACTTTAAAAAACCATGGATCATTTCGGCATGTTTGGTGCCCTCAGACGTAAATTTGGGCCCCACAAAAAGTGGTATTTTTTTTTTAAAAAAATTCTTTTTTTAAAAAAAAAGGGAAATCTTTGACACCTTATTTTGTAATAAACATTGTTTATTGATTTAGAAAGGGTATGTTTTTTATCTAAATTCTAAAAAAAAACTTAATTTTAAAAAAATAGGGGGGGGTAAGGGGTGATTGTTTTTGACATGGTATACTTTTCTTCTCCTGCCAGAGAAAACAGAAAAGGCTATATTTTGCCATTGAATTATAAATTAATGAACGTACTTTTTTTAACACTTTAGGCTCTCCCCCCCGGGGCGGGTGACCCAAAAAAAAAAAAGAACACCCATCATTAAAACATTTTAACCATCATTCACACGAAAATTACTTTTTTTCTTTGCGAGGTGCTCAAAATATGAAAATTTTCAGAGGTCACCCCAAACACCCAGTTTTCCCAAAAACCTCTCCTTAAAAAGTGCGGGCTTTTGTATTTTCCCCAAACCCAGGATAAAGGGCCAGTTACGGGTTTTTCCCTGAACCCCAAAAACCAAAAATTACACGGTCACACTCCAAAGCTCTTCAAGCCCCCAAAAAAATTCTTTGTCCCCATTCACTCCTATCTAAACATGTCAAACATACTGCTGTATGCCCAAGTCCTTGCCCCCCCCCCCTTCTTTCTTTCCCCTCCCCCCGCCCTAATCTGGATGACCCCTCCCCCCCCCCCTCGGGGGATTCCACTACAAATTTATACCCCCTCCAAGTTTTCCTATTTTGCTCCAGTTTCTAAAGCCCAAAGCCCCTCGACAACCTAATCATCTTTTTTCTGAAAAATTTACTTTTAATAAATCCCACCTAATTTAAACCCAAAACTTGCATTAAAAAATTTTAAAAAAAAAAAAAAAAGCAGGAATTTTCCCCTTTCTTTCAGAAGACTTTTGAGGGGGGGGGACCCCCAAAATAAGGGGTTTTAAAACGGCTTTTGTACCCCCCCTTTTTAAAAAGTGTGAGTAGTCTTTCAGGGAATTCTAAGCGCAGCTGATTGTGAAGTTTAAAAAATGTGAAGCCACCCAAAGAATTAAGCACACGTCTTATTTGGGTACCCCTTCATTTTTACCCACTGTTTTCTAATAAAAATTGGCTTTTTTCCTTGATTATGGGACTAAATTAATAGGGATTTTTTTTTGGTTTTTGTTTCAGTCTATCGAAAATTTTCCTTTTTTTATTGAGTTTTTAGATTTTTTGTAACTTTTCTCTTCAGGCCCACATCCTGGGTTATTAAACCCCCCAAAAAGCTAAACTTTTCTTCTTTCCTTTTTAAAATCTTATAAATTTTAATTTTTAAAATTAAACCACAAGACTTTTTGCAGTGCCCCATCACCTGCATTTATTTAAAATTTTATTTGTCCAGTTTTTTTTTCCAAAACAAAGGGACTTGTCATTTTTCAGCATCACTTGGTTTCCCAAAGGGGTTACTTTTCCGGGAGACAGGGGGCTGATGTTAATATCAACAGTCATTTTTTTAAACCCAAATAATGAGTAGGGTTAGTATACTTTACCACCAGTGTGAGACTGGGGTCCCCCCCCTTTAATGCAGGGGCCCCTCATCCTGTGCTGGTGAAAGGGAAAGACCCCACAGTGGGGGCAATTTTCCTTTTAAATTATCCCTGTCCAAACCCAAAAAAATTATTCAGGGGTCACTGAAAAAATATTACATTTTTTCATTTGGTTAACAGAAAAAAATTTTGTCAAAATCGTTTTTTTTAAACCAAGGTTTTTTAACTTTTAATTAAAAAAAAGGGGCCAAAATTCCATGACTGGGCAATACAAAAATAACCCCCCCCCCCCCATTAAGATAAAAAAAACTTTTTAATGGGTTTTGGCCCAAAATTTTGGGACCATTAACTAGTTACACTAAAATTTGTGAAGTTTTTTCTTTTTTTATTTTGGGGGGATTTTTTGAGGATTTATTTTTAATTCCCTATTTGTAATTACCTATTTTTCTACAGTGGGCAGAGCTAAGCTCATATTTGTCCATTTTCTTTAAATATGTTCATGTATTTTTTTTTTTAATTTTTTCAATTTTTGTAGTAGAGTACTTTTTCTTATTTTATATTTTTTTTCCAATTATTTTTAGTACGTACTTATTACTCTTCTTTAAATTTTTCCATTCTTTCATTACTATTTTTTAAAAAAAAAATTTCCGGAAACCCCTTTAAAAGATTCCTGTTTTTCCAAAAATTTATGTTGTGGCTTTTATTACCCCTTTTGAAGGAAAAAGTACTAAAAAATTTCTTTTTTGGGCCTTTTCAAAACCCTTTTGTGCTTTAGATGTTGTTATACCCTCTTTCCCTTTATCAGCCTTTGTGGGATTTTTAAAGATTTTTCAGTTTTTCAGGTGATTCCTTTTTTTTTAGTAAGGGACCCTTTTTTGTAATTCTGCTTTAGCCTTCTGTTCAATTAAAAAATGTAAATTCGGGGGACCCATACAGAGCTGTTTTATTTCATTTTTTGGACCTAATAGGGTTTTGTAAACAGTTTTTCAACATTTTTAAACCTATATTTGAAAGCTATTTTATACTTAGCCAGGGTATTTACATTTTTTAAAAATTTCATAAAACAAAATTTTATAGGAGCAATTTTTTTTTTTAGTACTTTTTACTCCTGGGATTCCTTTCTCTGTATGTATTTAAAAAAATTTTGCCCAATGTTTTTCTTTGGGGTCAAATTTTTGTTTTTCTACCTTTTTTAATTTAATGGAAATTTTTTAAAAATTAAAATTTCCCTCATCCCCCTTTGAATTTTTTTTTTACTGGGTATATTAACTTTTTAAATTGTAACACAGTGGGGATTAACCCTTTGACTGTCAAAAGGGCCCAAAATTTCCTGAAGTTGCTTCGGGGGTTGTCGCAAAAATTCAAAAAAAAAAAAAATTTTTTTTTCTTAGGGAAAAAATTTTAAAGTTTTATTTTTCTGTTTTGTTTTAGTCCCAAAAAAAAATTTTTTTCCCATCATTTATTAAACCGAGATTAGAGCCCTAAATTTTGGGAAAAAATTTGATCTGCTGGCGGCAAAAAAGCGGCGATCCCGCTTCCCCGGAAAATTTTATTTACTTGTATTCGATTTTTTTTTTTCTTTTTTTTTTTTTTCACTATTTTATTTTTTCCCCATAACTTTTGTTTGGCCCGTGAGCCCCAAAATTTTTTGTGCAATGTTCAAAAATACACTCGGGGTTTAATGTAACACAATTATGCCAAAAAAAACTCGTATTTATTTAAAAGTTTCCTTAAAAAAAAGTTTACACAAAACAAAAAAATGTTAAAAAAATGTTTATTTCGATTGCTTTTTTAAAATAATTTGACAAACCGGGGGCACCTTTATTTAAAGAAGTTTTTCTTGGAGGTTGTGGTTTTTTTTTGAAAAAAAGGGTTTTAAAAAAAGGGTTCTTCACTCCTTCACACTTTTAAAAATGTCCTGCTTTTTTTTCTTTTTGGTTTTTCCCCAAAAAACCCCTTTTTCCCTTTTTTTTTTCATTGTCCCGGAAATGGGTTTTGGTGGTGTGTAAGGCCTCAAAAAACCCGGGGACAAAGGGTTGAAACCCCCTTTCCCGTTCGCTGGGGTTTATTGGGTTTTTAAATTTTTTTTGGGTACTTTTTTAATAAAAATTATTTGGTAAAAAAGATGGGGGCTTTGGGGAAAAAAAAATTCAAAAAAAACCAAAAAAATTTGGGGGGTTTTGTTTTTTTTTTGGGGGGGGTTTTTACAAACCTTTAAAAAAAATTTAAAATTTTAAGGCAAAAAAAATTCAAAAAAACAAATTTTGGAAAATTTTCAAAAAAGAAGATGGGGGAAAAACAAAAAAAAAATTTTATTTTACCACCCTTTTTTTTTTTTAAAAAATCTTTGCGAAACCCCAGTTTTGCCCCAAACCCAAAAAAACTTGGTTTTGGGGAATTGTTCACATTTGTCCAAAAAATTAAAACGGGGGGTTTAAAAAGGGGGTTTGTTAAAATTTTTTAAATCAAAAAAAAAAAAAGCTTTTCGGGGTTTTTCAAATAGGTTCTTTTTTTGGGTCTTTTTTTTTTTCTTTTTAAAATTCCCGGCTTTGGCCGGGGGGGGGCTTTTTTTACCATCTTTTTCGTTTTGGGTGGGGGGGAACTTTTTGGGGGGGCAGCCAGTGGGGGGAAATTTCAAAAAAAAAAAGTTTTTGGGCCAAAAAAGGGGGGCCAACCCGGGGGGAAAAAAATGCCAAAATTTTTATGTTTTTTTTTTTGGGCAGGCAAAGGGGGGGGGGAAAAACCTGCAAAAAATTTCAAAAAAAAACCTTTCTTTTTAAACCGGGCTTGGGGGGGCCAAGGGGGGTTTTTTTTGGGGGGGGGAAAAAAAACCTTAGGCCAAAAATTGGGGGTTTTTCCCGGACCCTTCTTTTCGCCCAAAAAAAAATGGGTTTTCCACACACAAAATTTTCCCCTGTTTTTCACTTCGGGCAAGAAATTCAAGGGGGTAAATTTTGGGGGCTTGGGGGTACCAAAAAAAAGGTTTTTCAAAAATATAATAAAAATATTTTCCTTACAAAAAATTATGGTAAAAAATTCATTGGGGTTTTTAAAAACCCACAAAAAAACCCCCCCAAAAGGGGGGAAATTACCCAGTAACTTTTTCCTTTTTTGGTTAAACTTCCATTTGGGGTTTTTAAAACCCGGGCCCTTTTGGTTTTGGGTAAAAAAACCAAAATTAAAATCCAAAAACAGACCCCAAGGTTTAAATTTTGGGGGGGAATCAAAAAAAAAAACAGGGGGGGAACAAATAAAACTTTAAAAAAAACCAAAAGCGTTTCCTCTTTTTTCTTTTTGGTAAAATTTAAAAATGTTGAAAGAGGGAAAAATTTTTTTTTTCCTTTTTGAAAAAAAAAAAAAAAAATCCAAAAGGGGGGCTTTTGGGTTCAAATTAATTTAAAAATTTTTTTTTTTTTCCCCCCTTCCTTTTAAGGGGATTTTTAAAAATAAAAACCTTTTTTTTCCCCGGCACTTTTGTTTTTCAAAGGTTACAAACAAAAAACCGGGTTTTTTTTAATTTTTTTTAAAAAAATAAACCTTTTTTTTCCTTCCCCGTCAGGGCCCCTGGTAATTTTTTCCCTTTTTTTAAAAAAGTGGGTTTTAAAAAATTTTTTTTTCGTTAACCCCCGGGGGAAACACAAAATTTTATTCAACTTGGGGTTATAATGGTTTCCACTTTTTAAAGCAGGGGTTTGGAAAAACCAAAGGGGGGTCCTTTTTCGGCCCCCCAAAATTTTGGTTTTTTTCTAACCCCCTAAAAAGCCCTTTTTTAACCCCCCAATGTGGCCAAAAAAAAGCAAAATTTTAAAATTTTTTTTGGGGCAAAAGGAAAAAAAAGAAAAACAATTCCTTTTTTGCCCACCAGGTTGTTTTTTCCTTCCACCCGGTTGGTTAAAGGGGTTTTTTTTAAATTCCCCGGGGGGGAAAACCGGCCCCTAGTGTTTGCATTGGGGGTAACTTATTTTAAAAAAAAAATTTAAGGGCCCTTTTTCCTTTGGGGGGGAAAAAAACCCAAATTTTTAAAGTCCATCAGGGGTTATCGAAGAAAAAACTGAAAGCATTCCAGTTCAGTGGGATTGTTTTTCCAAATGTACATGATGGCCTTTTTCCACTTTTTTTCCCTTTATCAAGTCCTGGGGATTGGGAACAAACTCGTAAACTTTATGCCAAAACCCGGTGCGGGGGCAGTGGGGGGTTTGGATATGTAATGTCGTTGGGGGGTTGTGCAGGTTGTGGTTGTGGTTTGGGGTGTGGGGGGCCCCCCGAAGCAGGTTTTAGTTGGCAGAGTCAGCAGCGCGGGGAACTAGGTGGCCCACTGCTGGTGTCCCCCGACTCATGGGACCGGGCCCCTATCACCACCCCCGCCTGCTGCCTACTTTACACCTTTATACCCATGTAACCCAAAATTTGTCATTTCACTATCAGGGGGTGGGGGTAGGGCCACGGGGATGTGTCCAGATGTACTCCTTCCCCTTGGTAGAGGGATATGGCCAAATACCAGACCGCATGCGACGTCGTAATACTGCCGTTTACTGGGGGAAATTCACCCTCACTGTCACAAAATAGGAAATGCTTTAATAACCTTGAAATCACTTCACTTCCTTGCCCCGGGTCAAATCTGAGTCTTGTTTCACCCGGGGAAATAGTTTTCCCCTTTCGTCCTGGCAGGTGAATATGAAAAGAGCCGGCCCCCGGCCACCAGAGGTGGATGGTTTTGGGGCATTGGGGGTTTTTTTATCACTAAAATTTTGTTTTTCTGGGTAATTTTCCGGTCCCCACCCGCTTCAAAAAAACCCTGGGAAATTTACTTTTTATTTACAAATATTTATCATTGTTTTAGTTCATTGGGAACAAAAGACCTCCAATTCCCCGAGGAGTGAGGAAACTTCTTACCGCGGGCATGGTGGGAAAATTGGCTACCAAAAATGGCGTTCCCACAATGCCCCCTGGTCCCCGATTTTTTTTTACCCGGGGGGCAAAACGAAACCCCTGAAGGGCCCCTTCTCTTCGTGTAGGGCCCACCCGCCCCCCTCCCCCCCGATTTTTAAGCCCCTAGAAAATTTTTGGTAAGGGTACCCTCAAAAAAACGGGATTCCCATGACGTACTTTTTCCCCGCGACAGTCAAAGGGTTTTAATTTGGGGTTTGGGAAAAACTGTGGGAAAAATTTTACTGGATGTGTGTCTTGTGAAAAAAAAATTTTTTTAAAAGCCTCATTGTTTTTTAATTTTAGCATTATAAAATTTCATTTGTATAACCCCTTTTTCCCTTTCCTTTTTTTCAATATTTTTCCATTCTTTACTGGGGGTGAGTTCCTTTTCATGCCACCCAAAAAAGGGAAAAAAAGGTAATGATGACGACCCTTCCCTTTCCAAAGTGTAATAACAAGTGAATGAAATACTCAAGCATTTGCAAATTTTTATTTCACAGGGTTTGTTTAATGGGTTTTTTTTATTGATTTTGAGTACGTACTTTTTTTTTGTCAGATGAAGCCCTTTTTCCTCCATACATCTTTTTCAAAAAAATCCTGTCCTTTTAATCACAGGGCATGTCACCCTTTTAAAAAAAGTCAAATAGGGGGCTGTTGAAAAGGGCCCTTTTCGTTAAACCCCTTTTAGGGGGTTTGTGCCATCTAGTACAGCTTTGCTTTACAGGATTGGTGCCGTTTTAGTAATAAAAAATTTTTTGGCCCCTTCAAAAATTGTGAGAGAATGTTGGTAGGGCCCCACATATGGAAAAAAAGGGTCTATGTGGTCAGTATGCGAGGTTTTTAAAAAAAAATCCCTTTTTCAAAAACACAGTGATAATGAGAAAAAACTCCAGCCCTTTTTTGGTTTAAAAAAAGCGACCCTTTTCAGTGTATTTTTTTATGCTTTTATGGTTGTATTCTAGTTTTCCTGGGGTTTTTTTTTTTAGAAAGGAAAGGGGGGAATTTTTATGGAAATTGAGTGAAATTTTTTTGGTTTCACAGTGAGAAAACCCTTGGGAAAATTTAGCTTAAAATAGCCGAAATGTTCGATTTTTTCCCCAAATTTTAAAAATAAATAAATAAAAACCCCTGCGTCCCAAAAACGGGCAAAAGGGTGAGTCTAATATTCTTTTACAAATTTTGGTGATATTTTTAAACTATTTCTAACTAATGCGTAAATTGCGTAACAGTAAATCCCTTTTATATTTTGTGAGAAAAAAAATTCAAAGTGGGGGAAAAAAAAAGAAAAAGTAACAAGGGGCCTGGGGGATGTGGGTAATGAACAGAGGAAATGTTAATTAAGTGCCCCGGGAAAGTTGTCTTGTTTATTCTGGTCCCTATTGGAAATTGGCATCTTTTGGGAAAATTTTTGTGAAATTTGGGTCTTTTGAAAAAATTTTTGTGAAAATTGGCCAAAAATTTCCAATTTCGGACCACTTTATTGGATTGTTGAAAAACGGTAAATGGGTGGGTTTTTGTAAAACATTTGATAGAAAAAAATTTTGGGAAAATTCTAGCGAAATAGTTTTTTTTTTTGCGCCCGGGGACTTGGAATTGGCCCAAAAAATAGGGCTCAAAGTGGGCTAAACCCCCGATGCGTAAAAAATCGGGCGAGGGCTGCTAATTCGCGGGGAGCAAAATTTCCTTAAAATTTTTTCCTTAAATTTAAAATTTTTTTTTGGTTTTTCATTTTTGATCAGAAAAAGGTTCTCTTTCATTCCCTAAGAAAAAAAAATTTTTTTTTTTAAATTTCCAAAATCTGAAAAAAAGTTTAGCAGAGGGCCCGCCGACCCTCTTTTAGGGTTGTCTGCCTTAGTTTCCTGGCTTTATAATGGCTTTCTTTGTACTTAACAAAAACAAATTCAATTCAAATGTTTAAATTTCCCTTTTAAAACTTATAAAGTTGGTTTTTCATGTTATAAGTTTTTAATTAAATATGAAGGCCACTGATGCTAGGCCCTTTGGGAAGACTAAAAAAAATAATTCTTCCCCCTTTTTTGATTAGGTTATGTTAAACAGTACATTTGGACATTTTTTTGAGATACATTTAAATTTGGGAAAATTTTCTAAATTTGGTGCATACATAGTTAGATTTTTAAAAAAGTTAAATAGGACAAATTGTAAAAAATATTTTCAAAAAAGTTGATTTAGTAATGGGATTGGATTTGTTTGGGGATGATTTCATTGATCCCAAACCAAAAATTTTTTAAAATTTCAAAATTGTAACCTTTGCAAAAAAATAAAATCTTTATTCTTTATTCTTTTTTTTTTCCCTTTTTAAAATTTAAAGAGGCTCATGTTTTTAAATGATGAAGGAACCTCTTTTAAAATCATAAGCCCTTTAAAAAAATAAGGAAAGAAGGAAAAACTGCGCAGCCTTCTGGCCCTGTGAGGCAAATCCAATTCTTTTCCCAAAGGACTTTAAGCCAGTGCCCCCCCCCCCCCAACCTTTCCCCGGGTCAGAAAAACCATTCAATTTAAAGGGAAAGGAAAATGGCATCTGACCCAGTAGACAACTAGTCAGGGGCTAACTCCAAACCCAACCCCCACCCTCTATTTTTTTAAAAAAATTAATGTTTTTAGCTTTTTGCGGTACTCGGGAATATTCCACTTTGTCCACAACTTATTACCAAACCAGTGCTTTCCTTTATCCCTTCCTGAATCTCAATTTTTAACTTTTTAAAAACCCTTTTTGCAAGTTTCCCCTCTAGGCTAGATATTTTTGCATGTGTTTACATCCCCCCTATTAAATTCCTGTTTTTTCCATTTTCAGTGGAACCCCGAGTTTTTTCCCCTGAGTATCGGTTCACTTCGAGTTTTGAACAGTTTTTTTTGGCTAAATTTTGTCCCGGGTTTCCCCACTGTGCCCCCTTGTTTCGGGCCCCCCATTCCGGACCCGTTCACCTGCCCAAAGCCTGTTGCCTCCTTGTGCAGTGTATTTAGTCAGTCTGGGTTTTTTTCTCCCTTTAGGGGAAAAATTACCCTTATATGCAGGCATTTAAAATGCCCGGGAAATGATTAAAAAGCAAACAGTACATCATTACTTACCTTTAAAAATATTTGTAGTCTTTAATTTTGAGAGAGAGGTGAGTAAACAAAATGATTACATGAGTATAAGAGAGTTTTAGAAGGTTTGTGAATTTTTTAAAAAAACCCGTTGCTGTTTTTGTTGTTGTTATTAGTTTGTCTGGGGACGAAAAGGTTTATGTTCACTCTGTCAAAACCGAATCAAAAAAAACTCATATTTGTCATTATTGTGTTTTTATCATTATTAATAATTTTAAACCAGCCCGTAATGCTATGAAAACAAGTGGCTTTGGCCCTGCTGCTCTTTCCTGGGATTTTTTTGTACCTTGATTTTTGCTCAAAAATTTCAAAAAAAAATAAATAAATAAAAAAATTTCGGTCTTGTGATGCAGTTTAGATGGGCTTGTGAGGTCTCTAGGGAGCCCTAATCATATGGACCCCTCCCTTAGAAATGTCGGGTGCCCCCCACGTCTGAGGCTTTAGTTCTTGCGGCGTCAGACCTGGCATCAGGTCGCAAAACGTGGTACATACCCCATTGGGGAGGGGGTCTTTGACTACGATATAAGCCTAGGGAACAGCTGAGCAAGGAGGTTGTTGGTGACAGGCCCCCGGGGAGCGAGAGCTCTGGACAGCCGGGGTTTTGTAGTGAACCACGCATTGGAATCTCGGGTCAGCTGGTCGGTGAATTAAGAGTGAGTACTAGTCCGTGTTACTGATAACATCACTTTCCCCTGGTAAATAAGTCTCATAGGTCAATTGTTATATTATGTAAATGTCCATCAGTATATGTAGTATTCTAGCCCTTTTATGTTATTAAGTAAACTATAGCCATAGTTCCCATTTTATTTGTACCTCCACATGCTTTTCCCCTATTCTGTTAAGCACTGGGATACACAGAAAAACGTGCTCACTCGCTGGGATACCTCAGGTAGAGTGGGTAGAGGTCTCACATGGTGGCAGCGGTTTAGCGTTTTTCATTAAACGAGGCTCACGTGCTTTATGACTAGTCAGTTGTGGCTCCCAAAACCAAATACCAAATTTTAAATTTCCGGGTTTGTCACCTTTCTTTTGTTTTAACCGTTAACTGTGACCGTAACCTTGAGAATAGACCAGGATCAAGTGAAGGGTCTAGCAATATGGCTTAGAGCAAGATTCTGCGATTAATGTTAGTGAGGGTATAAATAATAAAGGGAAAAATGAGTTTTTCAGTGATAAATAATACCTCAGGAGTACATATAGGGTCCACGGTGACCCCCAGTAGTACCACGAATACTATGGCCCCAGTGGTATTAATCATCTACCACTGCTGTTAGCCGGGAGTATCAACTTTACCAACCCAGGATGCTACTAACCCCAATTTCCTTCGTATTTTAATAACCCAGTTAATGCTGACTATAGTATGGTATCTCTACTGCTAGGGGATGACCTATGTTATGTCAGCTGTTGGGACATACATGTGTTGTATATTATGTGAGCTAGCTCCTTGCCAGGAGGGATCACCGTAGAGATAGGATGTATTTTCTTTTCAGGTGGAGAACTGTAAACACCAATCGGCATGTGAGACCTCTACCCACTCTACCTGAGGTATCCCAGCGAGTGAGCACATCTTCTGTGTATCCCAGTGCTTAACAGAATAGGGAATAGCATGTGGAGGTACAAATAAAAATGGGAACTATGGCTATAGTTTACTTAATAACATAAAAGGGCTAGAATACTACATATACTGATGGACATTTACATAATATAACAATTGACCTATGAGACTTATTACCAGGGGGAAAGGTAGATGTTATCAGTAACACGGACTAGTACTCTTAATTCACAGACCAGCTGACCCGAGATTCCCAATGCGTGGTCCACTACACACGAGGCTGTCCAGAGCTCTCGCTCCCCGGACCTGTCACCAACAACCTCCTTGCTCAGCTGTTCCCTGGGCTTATATCGTAGTCAAAGTACCCCCTCCCCAATGGGGTATGTACCACGTGTTACGACCTGACGCCGAGGTCTGACGCCGTCAAGAACAAAAGACCTCAGACGTGGGCATGACTACCCAACATTTGCTAAGGCAGGTGTGACCATACAATTAGGTCTCCCTAGAGACCTCACAAGCCCATCTGAACTGCATCACAATCTTCAAGACTAATAACACAATCTTAGTGATTTTAATGTGTTCCTGCACACCAGCACAGGTGCAAGTTGTGGAGTTTAACCCTTTGACTGTTTCGGTCGTATATGTACGTCTTATGCGCCACTGTTTCGGACGTATTTAAACGCGTAAATTCTAGCGGCTTCAAATCAAGCAGGAGAAAGTTCGTAGGCCCACATGTGAGAGAATTGGTCTGTGTAGTCAGTGTGCACCTCATAAAAAAAATCCTGCAGCATGCAGTGCATAATAAGAAAAAAAAAATTACCATTTTTTTTTTTATTAAAACACCGACTTTGAGGTGTATTTTTGTATAGTATTTTTCATTATATTCTCGTTTTCATGGTCTCACGTGATAAAATGGAAAACATATTACAGAAATAGAGATGATTTTAATTACTTTCTCAATGAAAACGACCTTGAAATTGAGCTCAAAGTAGCGGAAATGTTCGATTTTTACCAATGTTCAAGAGTAAGCTAATCACACTACACGTCCAATACATGTCAACAGGGGAGTCTAATATTCTTTCACTAGTGCACTGATATTATTTATACCATTTTTACAATAATGCAGTAGTCTGCATAACAGTAAATTTTGTATTTTTTGTATGAATAAAAAATCAAAATAGAAAGCAATAGTAATATAAGAGGAGCCTAGAGACGTGACATTGAACAGAGGATATGTTATTTTAGTGCCAAGAATGTATACAATGTTTATTCTGGACCCTATTTTGAAATTGGCATCTTTTTTATTATGCACAAAATTGGCCAAATTGCCAATTTCTGACCACTATATTGGGTAGTTCAAATTGGTAAATGGGCAGTTTCTTGTACTCAACTGATAGAAAAAAATGGAGTTCTAAAGAAATAGCTATGAGTTTGGTCAACTGGAACAACAGAACTGGTCAAAAACAGGGCTCAAAGTCGGCGAAATCACCGATGTGTATATGTTGCCGAGACCGCTAACTTCACTGGAGTGTAATTCCGTGAGTTTTTGACAAAATTTCGTACTTTTGGTGTCATTACCATCGGGAAAAGATTCTCTATCATTTCATAAGTTTTTTTTTTTTTTTTTTTTTTTTTTTTTTTTTTTTTTTTTTTTTTTTTTTTTTTTTTTTTTTTTTTTTTTTGACATCTGAAGGGGAACACCACTGTCCTCCCCCACCACTGCATACATAATGACATACACATTTTATTCATTCTAGAGTGTATATTGGGTTTTTGTTATTTATATTGTTAATTATGTCATATTAGATGAATTGTGATAGATAAATATGTAAGCTGTAGAGTTGATAATATTGTCATATTGAAGTACTATTTTGTCATGCCTCCTGACAGCAGGAACAGATTAATTGGATTTACATCATTTCTTATGGGAAATATTGCTTCGATTTCAGGACGTTTCAACTTTAGTCTTAGCTCCTGCAATGGATTAAGGACGAAACTCGGGGTTCCACTGTATACACCTCAGTCATATCCCCCTAATTCTCCACATTTCTAGAGAGTGCAGATTCAGGGCCCTCAGTCTATCATAGGAAAGATTTCTGATAAATGGGATCAACTTTGTCATCTTCCTTTGTATGTTTTCCAGTGCATTTATATCCGTTCTGTAATACGGTGACCAAAACTGCGCAGCATAATCTAAATGAGGCCTAACCAAAGATAAGTATAGAGTTGAAGAACAACCTGAAGACTTCTATTATTTATACTTATTGATATGAAGCCAAGGATTCTGTTAGCTTTATTGTGAACACTTATGCACTATTGTCTTGGTTTCAGATTACTGCTAACCAGAACTCCTAAATCCTTTTTGCAGTCAGTAATATTAAGATCTACATTATTTAGTTTATATGCAGCATGGTTATTTTCCTGTCCAACATTTAGAACTTTGCATTTGTCTATATTAAACTGCATCTGCCATTTCTTCGACCATTGCATCAGTCTGTTCAAATCATCCTGGAGTGCTCTAATGTCCTTTATTAGAATGAACTGGATGGCCTATTTTGGTATCATCAGCAAATTTGCTTATGTCGCTATTTATTCACTCGTCTAAGTCGTTTATGTAAGTTGTGAACAACAAGGGGTCCAACACTGACCCCTGTGGAACACTGCTTGTGATAAGCCCCCATTCTGATTTCTTCCCATTTATGCAAACTCTCTGCTGCCTATTTGTCAACCATGCCTCTACCCAGGAAAAACTTTATCCTCCTATTCCGTGTGCCTTAAGTTTCCTCAATAGCTACTGATGTGGAACTCTATCAAAAGCCTTACTGAAGTCCGTATACACAATATCATATTCAATACCATGATCTACCTCCTCAAATACCTTAGTGAAAAAAGTTAGTGAATTTGTAAGACAGGAACACCACTTTGTAAAACCATGCTGAGATCCGTTAATCAGTTTATGCCCTTCAAGATGGCTATGAATTGCCTCAGCAATTAGTGAGTCTATAAATTTTCCCACTATGGAGATAAAGCTTATTGGTCTATAGTTCAAAGCTAAAGACCTGTCACCTGCCTTGTAAATAGGTATTACATTTGTCATTTTCCACTTGTCTGGCACTATGCCAATTTGTAGTGATATATTGAAAAGATTAGCCAAAGGTATGCTAGGCTCCTGTTTACATTCCTTTAACCCTTTGACTGTTTCGGTCGTATACATGTATATACGTCTTATGGGGTACCGTGTTTGACATATATATACTCATGAATTCTAGTGGCTTCAAATCAAGCAGGAGAAAGCTGGCAGGCCCACATGTGAGAGAATGGGTCTGTGGTCAGTGTGCACCATATAAAAAAAATCCTGGAGCATGCAGTGCATAATGAGAAAAAAAAAATCAGACTATTTTTTTTAATTTAAATGCCGAATTTGTGGTCTATTTTCGTATAGTATTTATGGTTGTGTTTTTGTTTTCTTGGTCTCATTTGATGGAATGGAAAACATATTATAGAAATAGAGGTGATTTTGATTGGTTTTACTATAAAAAGAGCCTGGAAATGGAGCTCAAAGTAGCGGAAATGTTTGATTTTTGCCGATGTTCAAAAGTAAACAAATGATGTCATTTTACAATAAATGTCCAAGTAGTCATTCTCATATGCAGTCATGAATGGGTTGACATAATCTGTACAATTATTACAGTATTGCAGTAGTCTACATAACAGTAAATCTTTTATTCTTTGTTTGAATAAAAATTCAAAATAGAAAGAAAGAGTAATATCAGAGAGACCTGGAGATGTGACTGATGAACAAAGAAAATGTTATTTTAGAGCCAGGAATGTCTGCATTGTTCATTCTGGACCTTATTTTGAAATTGTCATATTTTTTAATTTTCGTGAAATTGGCCAAATTGCAAATTCTGACCATGTTATTGGATAGTTGAAATCAGTAAATGGGCAGTTTCTTGTACTCAATCGATAGAAAAAAATGGAGTTCTAAAGAAATAGCTATGAGTTTGGTTGACTGGAACAATGGAATTAGCTGAAAATAGGGCTCAAATTGGGCGAAATCGCCGATTTGTAAATATCGCTGAGGTTGCTAACTTCACAAGAGCGTAATTCCATCAGTTTTCCATCAAATTTCATATTTTTGGTGTCATTACAATCGAGAAAAGATTCTCTATCATTTCATAAGATTTTTTAAATTTTGCGACACCAGGAGACACCTCAGGATTGGGGGTTGCGACAGTCAAGGGGTTAAAACCCTTGCAAACTGTTCATCAGGGCCTGGGAATATGTTAGGTTTTAATTTCTCTATTTGTCTGAGGACCATGTCACTAGTTACCCCAATCGTGCATAGTTTATTATCATCCTGTTCCACATAATTTATTATTCCTGGAATTTCGCTAGTATCTTCCTGAGTAAAAACTGAGAGGAAGTAAGTGTTGAAAAGTTCACACATTTCCGTATCACTGTCAGTGATCTGACCTGAATTACTATCTGTCTTATCCCTAATCTTACTTCTATATACCTGAAAGAGCCCTATTGCATTAGTCTTCGAATCCCTTGCGACTTTAGCCTCATAATCCCTTTTTGCTTTTCTTATTCCTTTTTTAATTTCTCTCTCTAATTCTATATATTGATTTCTTAACTGCATATCCCTTATTTTGATATGCCTATATGTGCCTCTCTTTTGACCAGTGAGATGTTTTAGTCTATTGTTTATCCGTTGGGATCATTTTTGTTTTATCTAATTTCCCCAACTTGGAACAAAAGTTGTCTGGGCAGCTAGCACAATGCTCTGAAACATGTCATATTGGCAACCAACACTACCTAGGTAATTTCTCAATCCCATGAAATCTGCCAATCGGAAGAAATCTGCCAATCGGAAGTCTGGGACAGACTTGATTGCAGTTATCTGGGTAATTCCATGATATATTGAAACTAAGTGATTTGTGATTGCTTTACCCAAGCTCACATTAACCTCAGTATTATTAACTAGTGATTGATTGTTGGCAAGAACCAAGTCAAGCAGGTTGTTCCCTCTCCCATTAACCACTTACTACCTCAAAATTAGGATGTCTATTTTTCCATTGTTTTAAATAGTAGTAGATTGTAATACAGTACATCACAATGTAAATTATTCCATTGTAATACCAAATTTCATTGTTTTAAATAGTATTAAACTGTAATACATGATATTGTAAATTGTTTTAAATTGTTAAATTATAATACTGTAATCTTTATTAACTAATTCAATAGTGTAATAAGTCTCTACTAGACTTATCAAAACCATGTAGCATTACCTGATGGAATATACATTTCTACTGTACTCACTGCAACTCATCTAATGACCATATGAACTATGTATTATTGACTTACTAATCTTAAGTTAATCTCTAAGTTTGCCTGAAATGCTCTGCATATAAAGAGGCTTTTGGCGAGTAATCTTGAACTGTATCAAGAAAGTCACTAGACTCAGGATTTCCTGTCACATTGTTCCAGTCAATTTGTCTAAAGTTAAAATCTCCCATTAACACAACATTTTCACATCTAGAGGCCTTATGAAATTCATCCCATAGCAGCCTACCGCACTTCCTATCAAGGTTTAGGGGCCTATAAATCACACCCAAAATTAATTTTTCAATACCTTAGAGAAACTGTAGCCGAATGGATTCTGTGTTCGATGTTTCTAATCCTGTATCTTGTCTAGCACAACAGTTCAAATTATCTAAGACATACATCACCACTCCACCACCCTCCCAGTTGACCCTATCAATGTGGAATAGTTTATAACCCTGTATGTTGCATTCAGAAGACATTTCTCTGTCTTTCAAATTGAATCAGGTCTACATTATAGCAAAAAGATCTGTATTACCTGTACTTGCAAGTAATCTTAGCTCATCTATTTTACTTCTTAGACTTCTACTATATAGGTAGTAGGTTGGTAGACAGCAACCACCCAGGGAAGTACTACCGTCCTGCCAGATGACTGTGAAACAGAAACCTGTAACTGTTTTGCATGATGGTAGGATTGCTGGTTTCTTTTTCTGTCTCATAAACACGCTAGATAACAGGGATATCTTGCTACTCCTACTTACACTTTGGTCACACTTCACAGACACGCACATGAATATATATATATATACATACATCTAGGTTTTTCTCCTTTTTCTAAATAGCTCTTGTTCTTCTTTATTTCTTCTATTGTCCATGGGGAAGTGGAAAAGAATCTTTCCTCCGTAAGCCATGCGACTAAAATGCCGGGAGCAATGGGCTAGTAACCCCTTCTCCTGTAGACATTTACTAAAAAAGAGAAGAAGAAAAACTTTATAAAACTGGGATGCTTGAATGTGCATGGATGTAGTGCGGATGACAAGAAACAAATGATTGCTGATGTTATGAATGAAAAGAAGTTGGATGTCCTGGCCCTAAGCGAAACAAAGCTGAAGGGGGTAGGGGAGTTTCGGTGGGGGGAAATAAATGGGATTAAATCTGGAGTATCTGAGAGAGAGCAAAGGAAGGGGTAGCAGTAATGTTGAAGGATCAGTTATGGAAGGAGAAAAGAGAATATGAATGTGTAAATTCAAGAATTATGTGGATTAAAGTAAAGGTTGGATGCGAAAAGTGGGTCATAATAAGCGTGTATGCACCTGGAGAAGAGAGGAATGTAGAGGAGAGAGAGAGATTTTGGGAGATGTTAAGTGAATGTATAGGAGCCTTTGAACCAAGTGAGAGAGTAATTGTGGTAGGGGACCTGAATGCTAAAGTAGGAGAAACTTTTAGAGAGGGTGTGGTAGGTAAGTTTGGGGGCCAGGTGTAAATGATAATGGGAGCCCTTTGATTGAACTTTGTATAGAAAGGGGTTTAGTTATAGGTAATACATATTATAAGAAAAAGAGGATAAATAAGTATACAAGATATGATGCAGGGCGAAATGACAGTAGTTTGTTGGATTATGTATTGGTAGATAAAAGACTGTTGAGTAGACTTCAGGATGTACATGTTTATAGAGGGGCCACAGATATATCAGATCACTTTCTAGTTGTAGCTACACTGAGAGTAAAAGGTAGATGGAATACAAGGAGAATAGAAGCATCAGGGAAGAGAGAGGTGAAGGTTTATAAACTAAAAGAGGAGGCAGTTAGGGTAAGATGTAAACAGCTATTGGAGGATAGATGGGCTAATGAGAGCGTAGGCAATGGGGTCGAAGAGGTATGGGGTAGGTTTAAAAATGTAGTGTTAGAGTGTTCAGCAGAAGTTTGTGGTTACAGTAAAGTGGGTGTGGGAGGGAAGAGGAGCGATTGGTGGAATGATGATGTAAAGAGAGTAGTAAGGGAGAAAAAGTTAGCATATGAGAAGTTTTTACAAAGTAGAAGTGATGCAAGGAGGGAAGAGTATATGGAGAAAAAGAGAGAGGTTAAGAGAGTGGTGAAGCAATGTAAAAAGAGAGCAAATGAGAGAGTGGGTGAGACGTTATCAACAAATTTTGTTTAAAATAAGAAAAAGTTTTGGAGTGAGATTAACAAGTTAAGGAAGCCTAGAGAACAAATGGATTTGTCAGTTAAAAATAGGAGAGGAGAGTTATTAAATGGAGAGTTAGAGGTATTGGGAAGATGGAGGGAATATTTTGAGGAATTGTTAAATGTTGATGAAGATAGGGAAGCTGTGATTTCGTGTATAGGGCAAGGAGGAATAACATCTTGTAGGAGTGAGGAAGAGCCAGTTGTGAGTGTGGGGGAAGTTCGTGAGGCAGTAGGTAAAATGAAAGGGGGTAAGGCAGCTGGGATTGATGGGATGAAGATAGAAATGTTAAAACAGGTGGAGATATAGTTTTGGAGTGGCTGGTGCAATTATTTAATAAATGTATGGAAGAGGGTAAGGCACCTAGGGATTGGCAGAGAGCATGCATAGTTCCTTTGTATAAAGGCAAAGGGGACAAAAGAGAGTGCAAAAATTATAGGGGGATAAGTCTGTTGAGTATACCTGGTAAAGTGTATGGTAGTTATTATTGAAAGAATTAAGAGTAAGATGGAGAATAGGATAGCAGATGAACAAGGAGGATTTAGGAAAGGTAGGGGGTGTGTGGACCAGGTGTTTACAGTGAAACATATAAGTGAACAGTATTTAGATAAGGCTAAAGAGGTCTTTGTGGCATTTATGGATTTGGAAAAGGCATATGACAGGGTGGATAGGGGGGCAATGTGGCAGAAGTTGCAGGTGTATGGTGTAGGAGGTAGGTTACTGAAAGCAGTGAAGAGTTTTTACAAGGATAGTGAGGCTCAAGTTAGAGTATGTAGGAAAGAGGGAAATTATTTCCCAGTAAAAGTAGGCCTTAGACAAGGATGTGTGATGTCACCGTGGTTGTTTAACCCTTTGACTGTTTCAGGCCCCTCTCTGAAACTGTCATTCTATGTCGCCAAATATTCGAAAAAAAAAAATTATTTTTTTCTTATGAAAATGTTAGGAATATTTTTGTGAGTGTTTTAAGCCTAATAAAAAAATTTTGCCATCAGTACTTACCGAGATATAGAGCCGCAAAGTTTGCAGAAAGTGACGTGCGTACGGCAACAACGGCGACTGCCGCCCACCCGGTATTCTTTTATTTACTCTAATTCAAAGGTTTCTTGCATTTTTCAATATTTTTTTTTTGTTCCAGGTAATTAGTTGCCTGTGAGACCAATGTAAGGTGCATTCTTCAAATATACATCATTGTTTACAACACAATAACAGAACAAACTTTATCACTATTAAGTTTGTGTATACACTTTGTTTACACAAACAAAAAATACAAAACAATGTTTATTACTATTGTTCCATAATATATATACATATGTACAGTCACTAAACACGTTCCTAGAACTGCTGCAGCTTGTGGTACTCTTTGAAACATGGGTATATGCAGAGGGGCACTTCACACTCCTCACACATAAAACGAGTGTCTCTGCGTGTTTGTGGGCGTTTTGTGGTATGCATACATACATAAATCTCTTCTGAGCATTTTTCTTGGCAGTAGTAGGAGGCAGTTGTATGGGGTAGTGATTACCAGGCCTGAAACGAGATGACGTGTGTGGGCGCTGGTCTATTGCAGGAGTTGCTCCTTGGTACTGTGCAATTATTTGTCTGATTACTGACAGGCAAAATTCACCATTTTTTTGGTGTTTTTGGTCTTCACTTGTATATGTTATAAGCATTTAGCATAGAGATATCAACAAGATGGAAAAAAGTTTTATATACCACTTATAACTTTTGGGCGTTACACAGTCTGCAAACCCAATCTGCATGTCACATTTGTCCACTAAGCGCATATTGAGGTTGTAGTCCATGACAGCTGCAGGCTTTAGAATGGGTTCATTGGTCTCTCTGTTGTCCCTGCCACTGGGTACCATTTCGTTTCTGTGAACTGATGTCAACAATGTGACATCACGTTTGTCATGCCACCGAAATGCCATGATGTCATTGGCAGCAAAGGCTTGCACCTCACCTCTGCGAGTGCCAGCGTCGAACCTTGGCATATGTTTACGATTACGACGCACTGTGCCACACACGTCTGTCAAGTTCGCTCACAAGAAATCACTGAGTAAGGGGCTTGTGTACCCTGTTATCAGTAAATAACGTATGCCCCTTACCAAGATATGGTTCCATCATTGTTCGAACCACATCACCAGAGATACCCAATAACTTCATGGTATCTCTCAAGGTATTACTGCCAGTGTACACAATGATATCCAAAACTAGACCACTTCTGCAATCACACAGTACAAATAGCTTTATACCAAAGTGTTTCTTCTTGCTTGGTATATACAGTATTGCTTGAATGAGAGTCTTTCTTTGAATAAAATCAAGGACTCATCAATAACAAGCTTCCTGAAGGGATAAAAATACATGCAGCACTTTTGTTTCAGACACACAAACACATTTCTTATCTTATATAACCTGTTGCTTCTGTCAGGCCTGGTTTTGTCTGAAAAGTGTAACATACGTAACAGTATCAGGAAACGATTGACACCTATAATGTCACTAAAACCTGGAGTTGAAATCAGGCGTTCTGTTGCCCAGTATGTGGTGACAGTGTGCTTATACACATGTGGCATAAGCATTATTGTGGCAAAAAACAGGTACATCTCTGCCACAGTTGTCTCCTTCCACTTGTGTAGCCGTGTTTTTGGTGAGAGAATTGTTTTTTGCCATGGTGTAATCACAGAATGTGTTTGTTTCCCTGACAATGATGTCCACGGGGGTTCATCGAAGAAAAACTCAAAGCAGTCCAGTTCACTGGCATTGTTCCCAAGGGGAAACATGATGGCTTTATTCCACTCTGTGTTTCATCAAAAGTCATGGGGATTGGGAACAAACTCTTTCACTGTCCTGCCAATCCCAGGTGCGGTCGGGCTGGGGGGGTCTGGTTTATTGTACCGGGTTGTGGTTGCGCAGGTTTGTGGTGGTGCAGGTTGTGGGAGTGTGTGGGTACGGTGAGGCTGGTTGTTGTGCAGAGTGCAGCATGGGTAGTACCCGTGGCCCACTGATGGTGCCACAGGGGCCCGTGCCACCCTCACTATCACCACCACTGCCTGCTCCATCACTCACATCATTCATACCCATCGTTACAATATTGTCATCCTCACTAACGGGTCGTGGTGTAGGGCCACGGGATGTGCTCCCAGAGTTTCTCCTTCCCCTTGGAACAACATATGAAACACTACGAGACCGCATGCTACATCGTACATACTGCCGCTTCACTGGGGAATATTCACTCTCACGTCACTAGAACTGCTTCAATGACCTTGAAATCACTATCACTATCACTGCTAACATCTGGGTGTTGTACACGACCAAATAGTTTCCTCTTTCGTCCTGGTACAGGTGAATGTGAACGTGAACAAGCCGGCCCAACACCAGAGGTGGAAGGTTGTGGGTCATCTGGGTTTTCATCACTAATTACGTTATCCTGGGCACTTTTTCCGGTAACACTCGCTTCAAAACCCTGGAATTCAATGTCACTGACATTTTCATTGCTGTTAGAGCTATCACTTGGGAACAAAAGACCTCCAATCCTCCGAGGAGTGAGGAACTTCTTACCGAGAGGCATGGTGAAAATGGACTAACAACATGGCGTTCCCACAATGCACTGCTGGGTCCCAGATTTTTTTCACAGGGTGCACACCGACCACTGAGACCCATTCTCTCTCATGTAGGCCTACCAGGCCTTTCGTGCTTGATTTGAAGCCACTAGAATTTGTGAGTATAAATACGTCAGAAACATTGGCTCGTAAGACGTATTTATACGTTGGAAACAGTCAAAGGGTTATTATTTATAGATGGGGTTGTAAGACAAGTAAATGCAAGGGTCTTGGCAAGAGGTGAGGATTTAAAAGATAAAGAATCACACATCAAGTGGGAGTTGTCACAGTTGCTCTTTGCTGATGACACTGTGCTCTTGGGAGATTCTGAAGAGAAGTTGCAGAGATTGGTGGATGAATTTGGTAGGGTATGCAAAAGAAGAAAATTAAAAGTGAATACAGGAAAGAGTAAGGTTATGAGGATAACAAAAAGATTAGGTGATGAAAGATTGGATATCAGATTGGAGGGAGAGAGTAAAATGGAGGAGGTGAATGTATTCAGATATTTGGGAGTGGACGTGTCAGCGGATGGGTCTATGAAAGATGAGGTGAATCATAGAATTGATGAGGGGAAAAGGGTGAGTGGTGCACTTAGAGTCTGTGGAGACAAAGAACTTTGTCTTTGGAGGCAAAGAGGGGAATGTATGAGAGTATGTTTTACCAACGCTCTTATATGGGTGTGAAGCATGGGTGAGAATGTTGCAGCGAGGAGAAGACTGGAGGCAGTGGAGATGTCAGTCTGAGGGCAATGTGTGGTGTAATATAAGTAGAGAATTCGTAGTTTGGAAGTTAGGAGGAGGTGCGGGATTACCAAAACTGTTGTCCAGAGGGCTGAGGAAGGGTTGTTGAGGTGGTTCGGACATGTAGAGAGAATGGAGCGAAACAGAATGCTTCAAGAGTGTATCAGTCTGAAAGTGGAAGGAAGGCGGGGTAGGGGTCGGCCTAGGAAAGGTTTGAGGAAGGGGGTAAAGGAGGTTTTGTGTGCGAGGGGCTTGGGCTTCCAGCAGGGATGCGTGAGCGTGTTTGATAGGAGTGAATGGAGACAAATGGTTTTTAATACTTGACGTGCTGTTAGAGTGTGAGCAAAGTAACATTTATGAAGGGATTCAGGGAAACCGGCAGGCCGGACTTGAGTCCTGGAGATGGGACGTGCAGTGCCTGCACTCTGAAGGAGGGGTGTTAATGTTGGAGTTTAAAAACTGTAGTGTAAAGCACCCTTCTGGCAAGACAGTAATGGAGTGAATGATGGTGAAAGTTTTTCTTTTTCGGGCCACCCTGCCTTGGTGGGAATCGGCCAATGTGATAATAATAAAAAAAACTTCTACTATTTGTATAGTAAACCTTAAGGGAGCTAGTCACTCGTTGCCCTCTACTATCTCTTTGTTGAACAGTTGCTTTGCCTTTACTAGCGTCTTTATTTTTAAGATTGTCTTTTAAATGTATCCCTGGGGTATCCTAGTAATATCTGCTGTTTTCAATCCTGGTACTGCAGCCTGATTGTTTCCTACAAACACCCATACCTTTATAATCTCTCAGTTTTAAAGTCCCAGATAAGTCATTCAATGACCCCCTCAAATTTTAAATTTGGGTAATGCAACCCACTCCAGCCCCAACAGATAAACCCTATCCCTTGCATGCATATCATGTTTACTATAGAATTTTTCTCAGTTATCAATGAATGGGATTGCAAGTTCCTTGGGAGTACCGCTCTAGCCAGCAAAATTTATACCAATTGCCTTAGACATCCATTCATTGCCCACTCCCTTTCTAGGCAAGAGCTACACATGATTGGGATCCCTCCCTTAGATCTAACTACTTTGTGGCTAACCTGTGCTTAACCACCAGCTCTTGTCTCCCTGCCTTCCCCATGTCATTGCCACCAGCACTAAGGGCAGATAATGGGCTTGTTCCCATTTCCTGACATAAATATTAAACCAACCTGCTGCTATTGTCACCAACATAAGCTCCTGGGAGCACACCCTCCATCGACCTTCCTGCTCCTTTACAAAAAGCACGGTCCATATATCTTATTTGAGAGTGTCCCACAATCAGAAAATTCTTAGCTTGATAAGCAGGGGAGTCATTGGTACCTTTAAACCTCACTAACCACTGAAGTTTCATTCATCCGGAGAACAGAGAATCGATTTCCTACCTTCACATTTTCTATTAACCTTCCTTATCTTCCTTCCTGAATTGTGAACCACTTACCACTCCCCCAACTCACTGCTGGTATCCTTTTCCTCCTTACCAGCTCCAACCATTCATTCACTTCCAAAACCCATCTAGGCAAAGCTTCAGCCTCCTATTTTTCTTCCTGAAGAAGTAGAACCTCCTTCTTCAACACTTTAATCTGAGATTCTAAAAGACTACAGCAAGCCTCGCTAATTCCCAGACAGCTTAGGACAGTAACCTCAAAGTGTCCCCTGAAATGCAGTGTGTTTTGTGTCTGGTACCAATAATTAACCCTTTCACTATCCCGGGGCCATACAGGTACGGCTTTTCAAGACAGTGTTGGGCATATTAGTACGCCAAAATTCTAGTGGCTTCAAATCTAGGGGGGAGAAAGTTGGTTACACCTACATGTGAGAGAATGGGTTCTGCATGGTCAGTGTGTGCAGTTATAAAAAAAAAAACGGGGAGAGCCAGTGGTGTATTGTGGGAGTCCCATTTCAATAGGCCTTGTTTACCATGCTTTTTGGTAAGAAATACCCGACTCCCCAGTAAATTGGGACTCTTCTCTTCCCAAGTGATAGTTCTAACACAGATGGAAGTGTTCAGTTTAAGATGAATTTCATGGTTTTGAGGAGTTTATGACCAAAAGCAATGCCTAGGATACCAGAAATAGTGCTGAAAACCCAGGTGACCATCAACCTAGGATAACCCAAAAAGTCAGTGACATTTCCATATGGATGGTGGGGAAGACAGCATGCTTGTTGGGGAAGACAGTATGGGTAATGGGTGGTGGTGGTCATGTGACACCAGCCACACCATTCTCAGCACAACCACTTCAAAGGCTGCCTTCAACCACCCACACACAAACAACATTCCACAAGCTGTAGCAGTTCTAGGAACGTGTCCAGTGACTCTAATGTGTATATATATTATAGAACAATAGTAATAAACAACTATTTTTATTGTTGGTTTGTATAAACAGGTTTTGTAAACAATATAATGATAATGTTTGTGAGGTTGTGTTGCATATGAGTGGATATACAGCCTCTCCTTACTTAGTGACATACTCATTTGGTGACTACTCAGACTTAAAATGGGCTCTCTGACCAGTATGCATAAGTAAATGATGTATATTACAGCTGATTTACTCTATTCTGTTTATTACAGTATACAGTACACTATTGTATAAACATTTAAAAATATACTAAAAATGTTATAAGTGGTGCAAGGGTGATAGTAAAGCAATTTGAAAGATGGTTGATATAAACCCACTATAATTATAGTATGCTCTTCGTTTAACATTGAATTTTTACCAACAAGGTATTAGGAATGGAAGTCTGTTGTTAAGTGAGGAGAGGCTGTATATACATTACACATTATATTAGTCTCACAGGCCACAAAAAATTGCTTGAAAAAAAAAAATATTAAAAAATAAAAGAAAAAGTGGAATAAATGTAAAAATTTGTACTGGGAAAGGCAGTAGCTAATGTTGCCATAAGAAGATCACTTCCTGTCATCTTCCTGCCTCTGTATCTCAGTAAGTACTGATTGTAATTTTTTTTAAGTACGGATTGTAATTTTTTTTCTTTTAAAACAATCAGAAAAATATTCTTAAGATTTTGGTAAGAAAAAATATTTTTTTTTTCGGATATTTTTTTCGAATATTTTTCTGAAAGGGTTAACCCTTTCAGGGTCCGGACCCCTGATCCTGAACTCATTCTCAGGGTCAAAAATTTAAAAAAAAATTATTTTTTTCTTATGAAATGATAGAGAATCTTTTCCCAATGATAATGACACCAAAAGTATGAAATTTGATGGAAAACTTATGGAATTATGCTCTCGCGAAATTAGCGGTCTCGATATTTACACATCAGTGATTTCACCCATTTTGAGCCCCATTTTCTGCCAATTCCAATGTTCCAGTTGACTAAAATCATAACTATTTCACTAGAACTCTATTTGTTCTATCAGTTGAGTACAAGAAACCCCCATTTACTGATTACAACTTCCCAATAAAGTGGTCAGAAATTGGCATTTGGGCCAATTTCACACAATTTTCAAACGATGCCAATTTCAAAATAGGGTCCAGAATAAACAAGACAGACATTCCTGGCATTAAAATAACATTTTCTCTGTTCATTAGTTACATCTCCAGGCCCCTCATATATTACTCATGCTTTCCATTTTGAATTTTTATTCTCACAAAAATAGAAGATTTACTGTCATGCAGACTACTGCATTATTGTAAAAATGATACAATGGACAAGCACCTAAAGTCGGTTCCTGACCAGCCGGGCTGTGGCTCGTACGTTGGTTTGCGTGCAGCCAGCAGTAACAGCCTGGTTGATCAGGCTCTGATCCACCAGGAGGCCTGGTCACAGACCGGGCCGCGGGGGCGTTGACCCCCGGAACTCTCTCCAGGTAAACTCCAGGCACTTGTAAAAAAATACTAGACTCACCGGTTGATGTGTATTGGATGCTTGGTGTGATTTTTTTTTACTCTGGAACATCGGCAAAAATCGAACATTTCCGCTGATTTGAGCTCAATTTCAAGGTACTTTTTATCATGAAACCAATTAAAATCATCTCCATTTCTGTAATATATCTTCCATTCTGTCAAGTGAGACCAAGAAAATGAGAATGCAGTTATAAATACTATACGAAAATACATACACTGTAAAGTCGCTGTTTAAACCAAAAAACATGGTCAGAGTTTTTTTTTCTCATTATGCACTGTGTTTCTGCAGGATTTTTTTTACTGTGCACACTGACCACATAGACCCATTCTTTTATATGTAGGCCTACCAGCTTTCTCTCGCTAGATTTGAAGGCGCTAGAATTTACGCGTACAAGTATGGCATTGACCTCATTTCTTAACTCTTAAAACTGGGCCAAACTTAGATCTGTGTTCAAATTGCGTAGCACTCCAAAAAGTAGATCTACGTTTTTTTTACATGCTTCTTATGGAGAAAATCAAGGTCGGTTTTGCTATGCGCACAAACGTAGATCTACATTTGGACAGTTTAAGGGTTAAATGAAAATGTTTATTTCCTTGCAAAGCTTATAATGTGTGGTTTATGTTTTTATTTTAAACACAAACGGGTGTCTCCCACCAAGGGAGGGTGACCCAAAAGGAAGAAAAACCCCAAAATAAAGAAGAAATTTACATTTTTCAGTCAACACACTCACCATCACTTATATTTTATATAATATATATATTATATATATTATATAATATAAAATATATATATATTATATATAATTTTATATTTATATATATATATATATTATAAATTATATAAAAATATATATATATATATATATATTTAAAATATATATATATTTATATATATATATATTTATTTATTTATTTATCACTGTCTTTGCAGACACACCCAGATACAACAGTTTAGATAGTCACTCCAAACTGCCAATATCCCAAACCCCTCCTTCAAAGTGCAGGCATTTTACTTCCCATTTCCAGGACTCAAATCTGGCTAACCGGTTTCCTTGAATCCCTTCACAAAATGTTACCCTGCTCACACTCCAACAGCTCGTCAGGTCCCAAAAACCATTTGTCTCCATTCACTCCTATCTAACACACTCAAGTATGCTTGTTGGTTAACATGTTATAAAATGTTAATTACAAAGAAGGCCACTAGCATACCTGGGCATTTCGGGCAGACTAATCCTAATTCTTACTCTGTATTGACATAAATTATGGAGCAGTACATTTTAATACACCTTTTTGCATACTGATTTAAAAGTTAGGTAACTGAAGTGATTAATCAGATTTATAATAGTGAGGTAGTACAAAACGTATAACAGTATTACAGTTAGTAAATTTAGTAATGGGAATGGTTTTGTTGTGGCATAATACACTGTTTCTATTAAAGCTTCTATATTGGGAGAGTATCTTGGGCAAACTTAGGACTAACTTAAGATTTATTAGGCAATAGCTATTTAGGAATTTTATGTTTACTGTCATTTGGGCGAGTGTAAGTGTAAATTAGGGGGAATTTCAGTCAGTATATTTTGTTTTAGATGTGTTCATGATACTAATAAGAGAATAGGTGGTTTTCATATACATACATAGTTAGCTGATGATGGGGGGGGGGGTGTTAGGGAGATAACATTGTTTTAACGGTAGTTTTGAAAATGGCAGTTGAGTCTGCGGTTCTAGAGTTTTCAAGCAGGGAGTACCAGATTTTAGGCCCTTTTATGTACTTTGAATTTTTGTAGAGATTTAGCCAGAGCAGATAATAAATGTAACAGGAATGCAAATAAAAGTATGGAGAAGCAGTAACTTGGTGTGGAATTATGGTGATGATAGGTGCTGGATGTTGGTGAATATATATATTTTTAATGAATTATTGTTATAAATGTTGTTTGTGGGAAAGTTACTAACTTGGAAGAGGGGATCTAAGATACTGTATAGGAAACAAATTAATAGAATAGTATTAATAGAATGCGCTTGTGTTTGAAAAGGTAGTAAGGTAAGGTAGGTGGAAGAACAGATAGATTAATTTTAATTAATGCCATATGACTAAATATGAAAACTGTTGATCAGTTAGTATTGTAAATTTGGCAATTTGTAACCACTCATTGTCACTGCTTTAACATTCTTGTGTCTGGCTGATTTGGTATACTCGCCAGTTCTTAAAACTTTTCTTCTGAGAAAATGCTTTTCAGTAACTTACACTATACGAAAACTTGTATTCTTATGCATAATGTAGCAGTTACAGAATACTGAAGTTTTCTCTTTGCTTGCAATATACATCTTGTATCTCTTGTAATCTGCCTTCTGTGTATCACCCTTTCAGACATCTGTTTCCACTCTTCCATCTTTGGTGCAAATCCTTCCCAGGTATGTAAATCTTTTCATCACTTCTATACATCTGTTCCCACCCTAATCTCCTTGCTATTTTAAGCATATCAACCAGTTATTGAGTTGAATAAACATAGCTTTGTGCTGTATGTCAAATTTTGTCCTATGCAAAGCTTTCTTCAGAGGTCATATTGACTGTCAAGTTCCTTTGACTTTCTGTGATAATTAATTATTAAAATAAGAAGAGTTGCAGATAGCACAAATTCAGCATATTAATTACAGTAAAAAATGTCTTAAATCAATGCACAACAGTATTTATTTACTTAGAAAATGACAAAATTCACCACAATGGCCATTTTGTATCTTTAAAACATTAAAAATCAAAATATAATTTTTTATTATTTTGAATTGCATAAAGTTTTAAGGCATTATTTACAAAAGTTCAAATATTGAGTTCATCCTGATTATCCACAACACCTCATCTACTGCAGAAAAAAATGTGCAAGTTGAAAAAAAATTGTATTCCTTTGAAAGCTATATTGAATTGTACATTTCTGTTGCAGAACTTTGAGGTGTTCAGTAGGAACAATCTACACTCTTTCACACTAAATATTCACATCTGCTGGTCCCAGTAGGGTCTGTCAGTCACTTTTCCACTCACTGTAGGCATCCTCTGTTTGTGCATCAAGAATGCCAAAATCTCCATCAGGAGATCCATATATGTTGAAAGAGAAGACAAGCCAACAGTCAGAATGTTATGCAAGTTGATAAAAAACCTGCTTAAATTATGGAGGAGGTGTATGATAAGCCGAGAAATGGGTATGCAGGTGTGTGATGCTGTCTTGACTCTGAAAGAAATATCCACATACATACTTATAATTTATGGCAAACAAATAAAAGGAGAAGAATTTGTAGAGTTCATAATGAAAAAAGTAAAGGCTGTTAAAAGACAGCTCAACTGGGCTGAATATAAGGTGTGAAACGTGGAGATAAGTTTCATCTTAAACTCATCAAAGGCACATGAGTTCTAGGATCACGTGCTATATGACCCCTGTGGGCTAAATTTTAATAAATACAGTAATATAATAATAATAACAGCGAGAGAAAGAGGTAGACGGAGTACAAGGAGAATGTCTTCAGTGGGTAAGAGTGAAGTGAAAGTGAATGAATTAGAGGAGACAGTGTAAGATATAGACAGCTGTTGGGAGAAAAGTGGGCTAGATAGAGTACAGGTAATGAAGAGGAGGTTGAAGAGGTATGGGGTAGATTTCCAGAATGGAGTACTAGAGTGTGTGGCAGAAGCTTTTGGATATTGGAGGTGGGGGAAAAGAGAAGAAGTGATTGATGAAATGGCTAAGTAAATTTTGTGGTAAGTGGCATACAAAGGTAGCATATGAGAGGTTTTTGCAATGTAGAAGTATATATGGATGGTAGATTATATGGACAGAAAAAGGAAGTTAAAAGTGTGGCACATAGTGCAAATGGAAAGCCGGTGAGAGAATGGGTGAAGTTTTATCAACAAATTTTGCTGAGAATAAGGAAAAGTTTTGGTGTGAGATGAGTAAGCAGAGAAAGCCCAAGGAACAAATGAACTTTGCAGTTAAAAAAAAAGAAAAGAGGAGAAATGTTTGATGGGGAAGTGGAGGTACTGGGAAGATGGAGGGAATATTTTGAGAAGCTGTTAAATGTTGACCCCTCAAATAAGGGAGGTTTCTTGATACCGGTGAAGGGCTCTTAATCCAAGGAATTGGATCTGCCCTTCTCTTACTTAGATCGAACTTGAATGCCTTCCATTCCCTCAGATTTATCCATATGATCCCAATGGATTTAATAGTTTCCCATAATGTAATAATAATGTTAAATGTTGATGAAATTTTGATGCATTAGGTAGGGAAGTAGGAAGTAGGATGTAGGAGTAAGGAAGAGCCAGATATAAGTGGATGAAATGTGTTAGTCAGTGGGTAGGATGAAAGGGGGTAAAGCAGTTCGGGTAGATGAAATAAAGACAGGTATTCAAAGCAGGTGGGGATACAGTTTTGGAGTGGTTGGTGTATGAAAAGGAGGGATAGTACCAAAGGACTGGCAGAGTGCATGGATGGTTTTTGTATAAGGAAAAATGGACCAAAACTATCCCATAAAATGCACAGAATTTGGTAATATGGCCAATTTTATGCAGAACTAAAACAATTGTTTTAAAAACAGAGTCAACAATAAACTCTGTAGACATTCCAGACATTAAAACACCATTTCCTCTGTGCAATAATCATGCTCCCAAGTCTCTCCTAAATTACACCTGCTTTCCAGTTTGAATACATCATCACAAAAATGAATGATTTATCCTATTTCTTGGATAATAAAATAATTTGCCATGGTTTACAGTGTCCCAGTATTTGTATCACTCCTAGTAAAAATCCATAAAATAGACCTGGGGGTGTAGGGTAGGGGAAGTCTTTACCATCAGGAATACCTGCAAAAATTTAATGTATCTACTAATGAGGCCAATTTCAAGCTACTTCCAGTCATCTCTATTTCAGTAGAATGTCTCCCATTCTATCAGATGATACCAAGAAACAGCCAGTAAAACTACAAAAACCATCCTAGAAACCATAAGATTTTGCTTTTCCCATCATACACTACGTGAAGCAGGTTTTTTTTATTTTTTATATTGTGTATACTTACCACACAGACCCATTCTCTCATATCTAGGCCAAAATTCACCGCTCACTGCTTATCTAAGTGAGCTGAGCTCATGACATAGATCTGTGTGATGGATCCTGGTGGCGAGGACTTAGTTCTGTGTGATGGATGGCTTTCAAAGCTATGGGAGCTTGATTCCCCACAAATTACAGTAACACTGGCAATCCCAGTGTGCAACAGAAGAAGACCATGGTTAACAGCCAATAGCAGTGAATATCAGACATTTCACTGGCCATATGTTGAACATTTGACAAAACAAATGAGGACTTAGAACATAGCCTTTGAAGAAACTGATTAGCTACAACACTAACTTTGAAGATGCTGAGGGTCTGTAGATCCTGCTAGGCCCTTAGGATCTGAAACAGAAGGCAAGAGTTATGGGGAGCCTTCACAGGCCAAGAGAGCAAGTGCCCACACACACACACACACACACACACACACACACACACACACACACACACACACACACACACACACACACACACACACACTTGACAGGCATTAGATCTGCTGCTGGAGGAAAACATTGTTGGAAGCCCACAACACGAGGAAGACTGTTTCCAGAAACCTCATTGCAAACAAATAAAGATCCAGTACAGACTGAACACTCATGAAGATGCACTCTTGTGAATAAAGCAACCCTGTTTGACAAGAAGCAGTCAGGACAGGCAGTACTGTACAGAAATTACAAAGTTGGTAGGACAAACAGGAAATGACCATTTTCTAGAGATCCCAGAAGTATAGAAAGAACTGTCACGAATCCTGATAGCTTGGCTTCCTCTCCCCAAAGGTTTAAAAATATGAAGTACAGGTTGTAAAGGTGTCTACTGAGGAGATGGCAGTTTTAAATATTGACATGATTGTAGCAATTAAAAATATGGTATCTTGAGCACTGAAAAAGTCCTCAGAGGGCACTGGCCACACCAGTTATGGTAAATAAAATAAAAATGCTGAGAGGCCTACAATGAATACAAAATGTCATGATAGATCCTATTGGGACTGAGAGATTATTAAGTGTTTAAAGTGAAAAAGTGTAGATTATGGGGCCCTCTAGAGAAATTATTTGCATACTGTAATTTTTTTCCTTTGAAGTACAGTAATTGAAGATATTGTACAGTATAGTATTGTGATGAATTTTGTATTAAGGATTTGCACTGATGTTTTTATTATATCAGAAACTTTCAATATCTAATGCTTATGTCAGTGTCCTTGGAACTGGAGTTAGCATTGACAGGTATCTTTACACTATTTTAATATAAAAGTAAAAATAGAAAGCACACTTAAACATGTTTATTTCATTGAAATTCATGACTTTTGATATATTAGTAGCAACACTAGAAATCCTTTGTGTGTCATTACCAAGGAAGACTAGAGTTCCAAATAAAAGTTGTGCATAATTGTTAACCCCTTGACTGTCGCAACCCCAAATCCTGAGGTGTCTCCTGGTGTCGCAAAATTTCTGAAAAAAAAAAATTATTTTTTTCTCATGAATGATAGAGAATCTTTTCCCGATTGTAATGACACCAAAAGAACGAAGTTAGCGACTGCAGCAATATTTACGAATCGGCGATTTTGCCCACTTTGAGCCCTATTTTCGGCTCATTCCATTGTTCCAGTCGACCAGACTCATAGCGATTTCTTTAGAACTCCATTTTTTATATCGACTGAGTACAAGAAACTGCCCATTTACCAATTTCAACTACCCAATAACATGGTCAGAAATTTGCAATTTGGCCAATTTCACGAAAATTAAAATATGTAACAATTTCAAAATAGGGTCCGGAATGAGCAATGCAGACATTCCTGGCTCTAAAATAACATTTTCTTTGTTCATCAGTCACATCTCCAAGCCCCTCTGATATTACTCTTGTTTTCTATTTTGAATTTTTATTCAAGGAAAAAGTAGAAGATTTACTGTTATGCAGATTACTGCAATATTGTAATAATTGTATAAATAATGTCAACCTATTCATGACTGCATATTAGAATGGCTAGTTGGACATTTATTGGAAAATGACATCATTTGTTTACTTTTAAACATTGGCAAAAATCAAACATTTCCCCTACTTGGAGCTACATTTCAAGGTTCTTTTCATAATTAAACCAATCAAAATCGCCTCAATTTCTATAATGTGTTTTCCATTCTATCAAATGAGACCAAGAAAACGAGAATACAACCATAAATACTATACGAAAATAGACCACAAAGTCGGCATTTTAATTAAAAAAACAGTCGGAGTTTTTTTTTTTCTCATGCACTGCGTGCTGCAGGATTTTTTTTATATGGTGCACACTGACCACACAGACCCATTCTCTCACATCTGGGCCTACCAGCTTTCTCCTGCTCGATTTGAAGCCAGTAGAATTTGAGTATGTATATATACGTCAAAAACGGTGACTCGTAAGACGTATATGTATATGACCAAAACAGTCAAAGGGTTAAACAAAATCAGCTTTTATTTACTAGTAATCTTAAATCATTTATGTCTTGACACAATGGCCTGTTGTACATGTATATTGGTCTGCTTCTCTGAAACTGTGTTAGACATAGGCATGATTTTTAACCCGTAAACGGTCCAAACGTATATATACGTTTTTTCAACATTTGAAAGTATGTAAAAAAGTAGATCTTTTTGTTTTTATACATTTGAAAATGTGTAAAAAAACTTTGATCTACTTTTTTTTTTTTTTGTTATATTTGAAAATATGTAAAAAACGTAGATCTACTTTTGTAGCACTACACATGTGAACGTAGATCTGCTTGGACCGTTTACGGATTAAATCTCCCTCCTTCTCTGGTCCTCTTTCTCCACTCTACTCCATTACCATCCTTTGCTCCCATTCTCCTGAAGTTGATAGTACTCTACCTTATACACTTTTTTCTTTCTGTAGACATGAGAAACCTTGTACAGGGCATATTATTGTCAGTGAGATAATCTAACCTATGTAAAGTGTTAGCTACATGTTAGAATCTTTTACTGGCAGATCAAAGTCACATTTCTCACTTAGATTATGTAGATTTATCTGTAAATTTTATCATCCTTATACTAGACTCAACCCACTATAGTACTAAGCTGATATACTTGTTAATTATACAGGTACTGTACTTAAATTATTTAATCTTTCCCAAGCAATATGCAAATCACCATTGGTTATTTCAGCATTTTTTTTTATAACATGTGCACTGAATAATGTTTCTTAGTAATGGACTACAGTCCATTACTCCATTTTTTTCTTTGAGCTGAAAAATAAATCGTGAAATTTTTAGGAGCTGCTTTTATATGCAGCCAGCAGCACACTGGTTAAAAAAAAAAAAAAGCTAAATCTTAGCCATTAAACTGTCAGCCATGCTCAGATTGAAAGCTTCTAAGTCAGCATTTAAAAAAAAAAAAAAGAAGAATTTTATCTAAAATGATAGAAAAATCATCTAATGGTAATGACAGCAAAAATGCAAAATTTAATGTTAAACTTACGGAATTATGCAGGCTCAAAATTGTAGGTCAGGGAGCAGTCTATGGTACAGCAATTATGTCCACTTTGAGGCCAGTTCCAGTGCTCGGACTGATCCAGTTCCTGGCTATTTCGGTAATATGCTTTCCGTACTGTGCTCTTCGCACCTACTCCAAGGTTGAGGGACTGCTTTCTGTACTACTCATTGATTGTAAGAAACTGCCCTTTCAGTCATCAGAACTATCCAGTTAAGTGCTGGGGAGTTTATAATTTATCTAATTTTACACTTTAACAAATTACAATTTAAAAGAGTCCTAAATGAGCACTGAAGGCATTCCAGCTACTTAAGCAACTTTACTCTCAGTTCATTAATCATACCCCAGACCTCTTCTGTACGTAACACTTACCCTCCATTTTGAATCCATCATCATACTCAAAAAAAATAATGATTTTTCCATATTTCTTGACAAATAAACTATAACCAAGAAGCCTTGGTCATAGTTTAGGCTATCCCAAAAATTGAATCAAGCCCGATAAAAACTCATAAAACAGCCTGAGGGTAGGGGGACCCCTACCTTTCCCCAGGAAAATCATGCAAAATTGACTATTTCCACCAATTTGATGCCTGTTCCAGTCACTTTTGGTTTTAACCCCTTAACTGTGGCATACCTGGAAAAAAATACCTATGTGGAGCAAGAGTTTTAAAAATATATACTTTTTTCTTAGAGAATAAAGGTGTATATTATGAATCAGACAAGACTAAAAGGAGTGGAATCTGATAAAGACTTCGGATTTTACGATATGTTGAAGTTGGCAAAAAAACGATCACTCAGCAGCACCAGCAATAGTTATATACGTACTGCATTCAAACATGCTGGATCTTGAACGACCTGAAGTCCAAACAATTTTGTCAAGAAAAAATTGACTCAGTCTTTGAACATTTTCCTGGAGTCCAAACACACTGGCTTGTTTAAAATTCAGTTGTAAAAACCTTTACACGAAAGCCCCGTTTCAAAAGTGACCTTTGGTACTGTCTTAACTGTCAGGGACTTTTGGAAGAGTCATTCCAGAATCCTCCAGTGTGTGAGGCTGATGATTAGAGCCTGGGAAATACTGTTTCGGACATTAAACTTTTGCACTTCAAACACCTCCTAGGAACCAATTAAGTTCAAACACTGAGGTTCCACTGTATTACATTTTATTGATGCCAAATTATGATTGTTTTTAAGTTTATTTTTTTTTTAATGTTTTGCAGTTTATTTTTCTGTTTAACACTGTTTATATTAGTTTCTTATATTAAATATTTGCAAGGTGTTTAAGCACTTCCAGCATGGGGAAATTCTTGGCCCAGCATTGCTCTATTTGGAATTTACAGTATAAGTTTATGTAAATAATTGTTTTTATTCTATTTTATACTTCATTGATCTTTAACACTATGCACACTGAGTACTTATGATATTACAATTGTTTCAGTGTGTAATACTTCTGCATCTTGAACTTCAACACCCATATCCACTACATAACAGTCAATTATAAAATTAACCCTGCTCTGAAACTCCTATAATTGAGAAGACATTAAGTATGTTGGCAGTGCCTGAAGGTTGGATTTATGGTTCATCTGTTTTAGTTAAGTTTATATCTCTGTTTCTGGACAGTTTTCTAGATCTCAGGATTTTAGAGAGCATTTTCCAGGTCTTTTTCATATCCCCTTTTATTTCGTTAAATCTGCTTGCATTATACACTTGTTTGGACTTTCATATTAGATTAGTGAGTATTGACATGAATCATTTTGTCTGTTCTTTTGTTATTAGGCAAAGTCTGAACTGCTTTTCATACTGATGTTTTTTTATCAATGTGTTTGAGGATACTGTTTGTAAACCAGGGGCTGTTTAGTCATTTGCTGTGGTCTGCTTAGTTTTCATTGGATAATGCCTGTTATAGAGGTTTTAGGTTTTTGATGAAAAATTTTAACACTTTCATCAATATCTTGGCTGTCAGCTAGTCTGTGCCAGTCAATGTCACTTAATGCATGACTCATAATGAGTCTTGAGGCAGTTTACATAAGTTGGTTATGAGGAAGGTGGGGTAGTGGTCTGTTGTGTTATCTGCGATTATCCTTGATTTTAGTGGGGATTTAGTGATGGTCCAGATATGGTCAAGTAATGAGGCACTTGTCTCATAGATTCTTGTTGGCTTAGTTGTAGATGGTAGTAGCAAACAGTTCTTAATAGTGCTTTTGAAGTTGGCTACTTGAGGGTCTGCTGTTTGGATAAGGTTTATGTTGAAGTCACCAGCATGTATCAGGTGGTGTTTATTCATCTCTGAGTCAGTTGTAATATTTTTCAGGTTATTACTGAATGAGTATTAACCTGAAAAACCGTAGACTGCTCCAACTGTTAGTTTTTTAGGATTTTAGATGAGAATTTTACATGTATATATTTATCATTTTTGTACCTGGTGCAAGTAGATTTAATACATTCTAATTGATCAGAGTAGTAGATGGCAAAACTCAAAGGCATAACACAAGACACAAAAGTCTCTTGATATCCTCCGTGTTCAATTCAACCTGAAATCTGGAACACCCTGTCTGAAGATTCTGAAGGTTCACCCAATGCCATCCACTTCAGGACTATTGTTAAAAAGCACCTAATTACCTAAATGTGATCTTGACAGCAATATACTGCCAGACAAAACCTGAACTCTGCTGTTTTCATCCAATCCCTGGTCTTCTTCCAGCCTTCCTTCAACGCTGACATATTATTTGAAGCATATACCATCTTATCATATTTCTGTTGTAATTTAAGTAACTAATACCACTCACTCTGGTAAACTTAACAATTATATCTCCTCCTTGTAATTTTTATGATGAATTAACTAAGTAACTTAGCTTGTAGAATAGGCTGAGTTTTGCCTGAGATGCTTTTCATTCTTTGGGTCTTCAATTTATAGTATGTCCTATGCAGTAATACTGAAATTTAGATTAATATGTGATTTGTATTTGGCCAACATTGATAACCTCAACAAATGTTATAGATAATTATGTTAATAAAACTTCTAACAATTTGTTATTGCAAAATTTTCCACTAGTAGTTATCAGTTACTTTAAGGTTGCCTGAAAGGCTCTGCATAACCAGGGGCTTTCTGTTAAAGTGTGCCAATAATATTTTCTTTTCTGTACTTATTGTAACCCATTCTTTATAAATATAAAGTTTATTTTTCATTATTTTAAAAAATGGTAATAAATCATAGTTTGACTCTACAGTATTGGATTATTCAAGGTAAATTATTATGGTATACATATACAGTGGACCCCCAACTTACGATCAGCTCCCAACTTGAACAATTATGTAAGTATTTTTGTAAGTGCTTTTGTAAGTGTATTTTTGGGGGTCTGAAACCGACTGATCTAATTTACAATATTCCTTATGGGAGCAAATTCGTTCGGTAACAGCACCCGAACAGCCTTCTGGAACAAATTAATATCGTAAGTTGGGGGTCCACTGTATTAAGGTTCAAAGGAATATTCAGGGGCTGATGTGGTGAATGGAGGTGTCCATAACACCTGTATGTCTTAACCCTTTCAGGGTCAAGACCCTCAATCCTTAACTCCCACTCAGGGTCAAAAAATATTTGAAAAAATAAAAAAAATATTTTTTTCTTATGAAATAATAAGAGAATCCTTTTTCAACCATAATAACACCAAAAGTATGAGATTTGATGGAAAACTTACAGAATTATGCTCTCACAAAGTTAGCGGTATCAACAATATTTACATATCGGTGATTTCGTCCACTTTGAGCCCTATTTTAGGCCAATTCCAACATTTCAGTCTACTAAAATTATAGCTATTTCGCTAGAATTCCATTTGTTCTATTGATTGAGTAGAAGAAACTGCCCATTTACCGATTTCATCTACCCAACAAAGTGGTCAATAATTTGCAATTTGGCCAATTTCACACAAATTTCAAAAGATGCCAGTTTCAAAATAGATTCTAGAATAAACAAGACAGACATTCCTGGCACTAAAATAACATTTTATCTGTTCATTAGTCATGTCTCCAGGCCCCTCTTGCATTGCTTTTGCTTTCCATTTTGAATTTTTATTCTCACAAAAGATAGAAGATTTACTGTTATGTATACTACTGCTTCATTGTAAAAATGGTATAAATAATATCAGCACAATTGTGTGAGAATATTAGACTCACCAGTATTGGATGCATAGCGTGATTTGTTGACTTTTGAACATCAGCAAAACTTGAACATTTTTGCTACTTTGCACTCAATTTCAAGGTACTTGTCATTGTGAAACCAATTAAAAATATTTGTGTAATATGTCTTTCATTCTATTAAATGAGACCAAGAAAACAAAAATACAACAATAAATACCATCCGAAAATATACTGCAAAGTCGCTGTTTTAAACCAAAAATACGGTGTGAGTTTTTTTTTCTCATTATGCACTGTGTGTTGCAGGATTTTTTTTATACTGTGCACACTGACCACACAGACCCATTCTTTCACATCTAGGCCTACTAGCCTTTTCCCGCTTGATTTGAGGGCGCTAGAATTTATGCGTACTAGTACATCACCAACACTGGTGCGTAAGGCATACTTGTACATCAAAAACCCTGAAAGGGTTACAGACCACTGTAAAACATATATTCAGAAAGACATCTTATGATACTACAATTATTTCAAGGTGTAATACTCATCAAAACATGGAAATAAGTCACATTGACTATTTGGTTATTTTAGGTAAGATACACATTGTGTGCTTTTTGACAGAATTCCACTTAGTATCATGAAATTGTAATGAATATGAATTAAGGTATCTTCAAACTAGTTGCACACCCTGTTTGCTAGTAGGGAAGCTGGTGGTGGAACAACAGGATCTAGCTTCATTGTTTACTTATGTTAGTTAGGCAGTATTATTTATGTTGTATTAATGTTGGTAGAATTACCGACAACATGTAAAGTAAAAGGACATGAGTGCAACTAATATGACATTTTATTGTGGCAACGTTTTGCTCTCCAGGAGCTTTATCAAGCCGTTACAAACAATACAGGGACACAGAGGATATATATAGGCTCAGAGTTGAGGTGTATTTCTAGTGGTAGTAGTAGTAGTAACATAGGTTGTAATAGTAGTAGTAATACAATACAGTAGAACAATCAACTTGCACATGAGTAAAAGGTTATAAAAGCTATTACTTGGGTAACATAAAAATGGGTTAGACAAATATATCTGTTGGTGGTTTGATCTGAGAAGGTCTGTTCCTTCTCTGTTATGTTCTTGTGTAGCATAGACAATGTGATGGCAGGGTTTACTGTTTTGAGGAGGATATTTGTTAATACTTCAGAGATGATGAATCGGGCTTTATTTTGCTTGATTGTGTTAGAAACAGCGATTAACGATGATCCAAAGCATTTACGTCTCTGGAAATTTGGCTCTCTGATTACCAGTCAGGCGTCGTTGAATTTCATGAGGTGATTGGTGGAATTCCAGTGTTGTATGCAGGCGTTGTTCAAGTTATCATTCCTACATGTGTTAATGTGTTCATTGATGCTTGTTTCGAGATTCCTAGCTATTTCACCTACATAATTCTTGTCACAGACTCCACAAGGTATAGTGTAAACTCCTGCATTGACTAGTTCATGGTGGTTCGATTTTGTCCTGGTTAGGTCCCTTATGGAAGTGCTGGATGCGATGGCGACTAGTGTTAGCTTGTGCGGGTACCTTGGAAACATTCAGTGCAACCTGGCTGTTGGGAAGGATTATAAATTTGTTAGGAGTGGTGTTGGTGCGTGGAGAATTTATGATCTGAAGAGCTCTTTTCTTGCAGTCTTTTATGAAAAAGGAAGGAAAATGTAAATCGGTGAAGGTTTGGTGTATGTAAGTACGAAGTTGATAACAATCTAAGATTTCAAGTTTATCACAAATCTACCATTAAGAATGATCTCACCCACTTCTATTCCAGTCAAGATACTAAGACGAAAAGAGGCATTATCATTGGATTTTTCCTAAGAGCATGCCGAATTTGTAGTCCTGAGTTTCTGGACAAAGAGTGTACTTACATACTCGCATAAACTAACACGAGTCGCCATCACATCCAGCACTTCCATAAGGGATCTAACCAGGACAAAATCGAACCACCATGAATCAGTCAATGCAGGAGTTTACACTATACCTTGTGGAGGCGGTGACAAGATATACAGTAGACCGTCATTTAATACAGTACATAGTTACGTTCCTGAAAATGCCATGTTAGGTAACCGTGTTAGATGAACTGAAGAACTTATGGGAAAAATAGGGTTACGTTCCTGGGAGCCTCTAAAAAGCCAAACAACTTTTTTTAGGCCTCTACATCTTTCATAAATAAAAGTGAATATGTAATTGTAGTTCATTGTTGTGATGTATTCTGTTTTTTTTACTGGTTAAGACTTCAAATGTAACAGAAATAATAGTATTTCTTACCTTAATTAAATTGTGGGTGCTGATGTTTGTGGATGACTGTGACGAGAGTGGAGAGTTATGCTGTGGCCCTACTGGTCTGAGGTAGATGATAGTGGTTCTGGTACAGAAATCGATGGTTGTATTGGAGTGGCTAAGTTATTCAGTCAGTAAGTCATTCAGTCAAGTCAGTAAATCATTCAGTCAAGTCAATCAGTAAGTCATTCAGTCAAGTCAGCAAGTCATTCAGTCAAGTCAGCAAGTCGTTCATTCAAGTCAGCAAGTTGTTCAGTCAAGTCAGCAAGTCGTTCAGTCAAGTCAGCAGGTCATTCAGTCAAGTCAGTATCTTATTCAGTCAGGTCAGTAAGTCATTCAGTCAAGTCAGTAAGCCATTCAGTCAAGTCAATCAGTAAGTTATTCAGTCAAGTCATTAAGTCATTCAGTCAAGTTAGTAAGTTATTCAGTCAAGTTAGTAAGTTATTCAGTCAGTAAATCATTCAGTCAAGTCAATCAGTAAGTCATTCAGTCAAGTCAGCAAGTCGTTCATTCAAGTCAGCAAGTCGTTCAGTCAAGTCAGCAAGTTGTTCAGTCAAGTCAGCAGGTCATTCAGTCAAGTCAGTATCTTATTCAGTCAGGTCAGTAAGCCATTCAGTCAAGTCAATCAGTAAGTTATTCAGTCAAGTCATTAAGTCATTCAGTCAAGTTAGTAAGTCATTCAGTCAGTAAGTCATTCAGTCAAGTCAGTAAGTCATTCAGTCAAGTCAGTAAGTCATTCAGCCAAGTCAGTAAGTCATTCAGTCAAGTCAATCAGTAAGTTTTTTAGTCAAGTCAGTAAGTCATTCAGTCAAGTCAATCATTCAGGAAGTCATTTAGTAAGTCATTCAGTCAAGTCAGTCATTCAAGAAGTCAGTCAGTTACACAAACTCATGTTTACCTCTTTCTTTGTGTACAAAGTAAAGCTTCATTACTGTTATCTCTTGTCTAATATCATTGTTTTCTTCGTTAATTCTAAGACTTAAATGCTTATACCTTTTCCTCCCACTTTCAGCAACACTGGTATGCCTACTGGGTGTCATGATTGCTTGGCTGATACAAGATATAGTACAATTAAAAGATCAAAACACAATTCACAAACACAGCTAGCTTGTAGCAGAGAAGGACTGGACTGGACACACATGAGTTACAAATGCTGGGATGGTGGGGTAGTGGCGGGGGGTGGCAGGGGATGGCGGGAGGTCTCCCCGGCTGATCCACAACAAGGCAGCTGCTTGAGGAAAAGGGAATTTTTTTCTTTCCCACAAACTGAACTGTATTAAATTAATTTTACGACATGTTACATAATATTGTGCCGCAATTCTTCAGTCGAGCTATACCCAAATCGTGCCAAATAAACTCATGCTAAATGACGGTCTACTGTATGTAGGTGAAACAGCTAGGAATCTCGAAACAAGCTTCATTGAACACATTAACATTTGTAGGAATGATAACTTGAACAACAGCTGCGTACAACACCGGAATTCCACCAATTACCTCATGAAATTCAACGACACCCAACTTGTAATCAGAGAGCCAAATTTCCGCAGATGTAAATGCCTTTAATCATAGTTAATCACTGTTTCTAACACAATCAAGCAAAATAAAGGCAGTTTCATCATCTCTGAAGTATTTGCAAAAATCTTCCTCAAAACAGTAAACCCTGCCATCACATCATCTCTGCTACACAAGAACATAACAGAGAAGGAACAGACCTTCTCAGATCCAACCACCAACAGAAATATTTGTCTAACCTATTTTTATGTTACCCAAGTACATGTTAAGCTTTTATAACCTTTTACTCACATGCAAGTTGATTGTCTTACCATATTGTATTACTACTACTATTACAACCTATGTTATTACTACTACTACCACTAGTATTACACCTCACTCTGAGCCTATATATACCCTCTGTGTCCATGTATTGTTTGTAACGGCTTGATAAAGCTCCTGGAGAGCAAAACATTGCCACAACAAAATGTTGCATTAGTTGCGCTTGTGTCCTTTTACTTTACAGTGTTATTCATGATGAACTGCATAGAACCATTTGGTCTCAGATTTTTTTCAAAGGCATGAAGAGGTTGTGGAAGACCCATTTAGGCAGATGGTATATTTGAAGGCACAAAAAATTGTAGTAGCATGTTGGACACACAGTCATCACTTGCATACTAGTATGTAAGTGATGACTCTGTGTACAACATATTCTGTTTCATTAGTATGTCTTCTGGTCTGTTGATTGGAACCAAGAAACAGCCAATGAAACCATGAAAACCACTCAAAAAAAAAAAAAAAAGTTACTATTTTCACCCAAATGCAGGGTCAGAGGTTAGTTGTTCCCATCATGCACTGCTTGAGGCTGTTTTTTTTTTTTTTCTATTCAGCACACGCCCACAGCACAGACCCTTCTCTCATGTCTAGGCCAAAATTTTTCGCTAGTGCTATGAATTATGCATAGATCCCACTGATGCAGATTTGTGTTGCTAAAACTTTGTAAACTGAAGTTAAGCTGTGATCCTATGGGCCTGTTATAAGGCATGCAACTTATGAAATTTGTATGATGAAATAAGTACTGGGTAGGTTTCTAAAATCTTTTAAGTTAATTAACCTACCCTTTCCTTGAATTTTTTTCTTTTGTTTTGCATGTATTTTTCAATAATTGGTTCCATGTAATTTACCTCATTCATTCCGCATTATCATCTTAAATTACAGTATCTTCGTTAAAACAGTCCTGAACTTTAACTCCTGAAACCCAAAAATGAAGGTTGAAAATTGTACATATACTGTAATTTATTTTTGCCTTTCAGTCCTCACTTGTAGTTGTTGAACTAGTAAAGGAAGTGTGATATCAGTCCACTGAGCCTAGGTGGATATTGGTGCTGCTTTTGTATATGTTGTTGGATAATCTTCAGTAATTAATAGTTGTCTTGAAGTGACAAAGTATTCTGTGCAATAAGATTACAGTAAACACGTGATATCACAGAATGCAAAATAACCACAATGAAAAACTAGCGAAATTCCATGTGCTTTTGTGATTTCTCACATTATCAAGGAATAATGTGAGAAATCATGGAAGTGCTTGGAGCCTCTTCATAGACCTACAGAAAACTTTCAGTATGCTGGATCACATCTTGTACCTTAAAATAGAACATTATGGTATCAGAAGTTATACTCATGCATGCCTAAAGTCCTGTCTTAATAACGAACACCAGTATGTCTCCATCAGTGGCATAGCCTCATCGGCTTGGCCTGTTGATGTAGGAATGCCTCAGGGCAGAGTTCTTGACCCATTGCTCTTCCTCATATACATCAATGATTTCCCTAACACATCTCATCTCCTTGAACCTGTTCTGTTTCCAGATGACAATTTTTTTCATCTCCCACTCAAATCCGACTTCACTCAGTGACACCGTTATGATGAGCTCCTAAAAAATACCTGCATGGATAACTGCCAACTTAACAATGTAAATGGTTCTCCCATTGTAAGACACACCAAGGGTAAATTCTTAGGACTGCAGCTTGACTACAACTTGAAACTCAATGCCCACATCCAGCACATAACCAAGGTCTTCAAAACAGTAGGCATCCTCTCCAAGATACGTTACTATATACCTCAAACAGCACTGGAGTGGAACCTCAACATTCGTATATTCCTATTCGTTCAACTTGATATTCCCCAACTTTTTCAAACAAAATTTTACTCAGTATTTTGACATTGCCCTGATATTCAACCTAAACAAAATGGTCCTCTGGATGAAGTCTGATGAAAACAAAGCATAATGCCCTGTTTTACATGATGGTAGGATTCCTGGTGTCTTTTTTCTGTCTCATAAACATGCAAGATTTCAGGTACGTCTTGCTACTTCTACTTACACTTAGGTCACACTACACATACATGTACACGTGTACACTCACCTGAGTTTTCTTTGATTTTATCTTAATAGTTCTTGTTCTTATTGCTTTTCCTTTCATATCCATGGGGAAGTGGAACAAGAATCTTTCCTCCATAAGCCATGCATGTTGTAAAAGTCAACTAAAATGCTGGAAACAATGGGCTAGTAACTCCTTTTCCATGATCCCATCAGTTCTAGCTGCTTTAGTCCCTTTCATTCTACCCAATGCCTCATTTACCTCCCCCCACACTCACATCCAGCTCCTCATCACTCCTGAAAGATGTTATACCTTCCACCAATCACTCAAATATGTATTTATTTGTTTATTTACTTAAACATGCATATACATATATCTGCACACACTCATACACACACATAGGTACATGTATACATAGAATGCTTACCAGTTTGCTGTATGTAGAAGGTTCTATTCCAGAAATCTGGCATAGCATAATGAACCCCCTGAGTATAGTGATTGTCATTTATTAAATTTTCAGGCATCAGGATGCATACATTGCAACACATTGCATAAAATTTGCTTTTTCAGAATGCAACCCGTCAGCTGATAACAATTGTGGGTTGTGTGAGTAAAGGCCGCCCTCCAGAGGTTAGAAATGGCAGTCTTATTTGTGAGGAGCAGCAGCTTACCCTCAATATTACCTCTTCCTCTAGAGCTACTGTGGAAGACTTTATACTTATACCATTTCCAGAACCCGATATATGGTTCTTGGCTCTTCAGAGTATTTGCTACTACAATGGGTAAATGTTTATTGTTGTGTTGTATGGTAAACACCATAACTCTTGAGTTGGCAGGATCAGGAGCTATCCCTTGTTGCTGTTCCATTAATAATTAGCCTTGCTGTAATACTGTAAATTCATGTATAAAACTTTTACAAGTCAGCTAGTGTACATAACAAAGTGGTCAATATGTCGTCTTCCAAACTCTTCATTATAGGTAATGGCAGGGTTGTTGATGTACTATATTTTATTTTTAAAATAATGATTAATATATTCAGTATGTATATAAAGGAATGCCTTTCTGAATATACCTTAATCTCAATAGTATTACAGCATAGTATGTACAAGTAATTATTATATATCAACCCCATAACTATGTTCATGCATCATTACACCATAAAGGCAGAAGACTCCGTGTATTGTAGACCAGTGATGGTTAGTATTGACATCCGTACCCACCAAATTGTCTTCCACCGGAAGAAAACACCCCTGTGGCAGCCATGGCTAAGCCAGGAAACTCACCGAGGCATGTTCTTCTTACCAGCTGTGTGAGTATGTATAATATAATGTTTTTTTTTTCTATTAACATAATGACCTCCACCAGAATCCAAGTACAGTGGCTAATACTTTAAACAAGGAAATTTAATTTAGAAGAGTGAGGCTGTGAATGAAGTAACATACAGTACATACAGTAGAACCCCCATACCCTGGATTTTGATATCTGCGTTTTCAGTTATCCACGGTTTACCATTGCCTGAAATATTGCCCTTAATTTTGGCTTAATAATGAACCACAAACACAAAAGTAGTGATGGGCTGTTTTCTCAAAACCAGAGAAGCTATGAAGTGGCTTCCGGCATCATACAAAAGTGCTAATTCTCCACTTCTTGTGTGTACTTTAATTAATTAAACTTTATCATAGGTATGTATGCAAAAGAACAAAGACTCCATAATAGGCTTGCTACTCTACACAGTTTCTATGTACCACTGAAAGGTCATGGAATGTAATCCCCCACAGATACCGGGGGACTACTTTTTACTGTATTGTCCTGTTAATCAGTTCTTATCAGGCAGGATAGCCTAAACAAGAAGAAACTTTAATTTCCTCTTCTTTTATCTGTTTAGTTATTGACTACATTTGACAAGGATAACCACACATGCCCGGAAAAAACTATTGGTTACCTTCTGGACACCCAAATTTATGCAGGGAGGATGTAACTAGGTATTTCTTAGGAAATATTAACTGTATGGGTAGAATATGAACTCTTGGTTTTGCATAGTCATACATGACATAAGATAAAACTAAACTTTTCCTGTTAAGGCATTAGAGGCTTTAACACCTAAACTGTTGCATACTTAGGAAAAAACATTTTCCGTTGTGTGGTAAGAGATTTGGGTGAAAATCTTAGAGAATGAGAGTGCCATTTTATGAATCAAATAATACAAAACTGAAGTGAACTGATAAAAGCTTAAGATATTTTAACCCGTAAACGTCCAGACGTATACATGTATATTCGTTCACTACCCCCATGCCCCGAATATTATAAAAATAAAAAAATCGGTTTATTAACGGAAAACAAGAGCACATTTTTCTAAGTGTTATAGGATCATAAAAAAACTTAGGGTCAGTACTTACCCAGATTGAGGTCAAGAAGTAGGGCTCTGATGCCTCACATGCCAGCAACATCGAGTCCTGCTTGCTTGCAGAAGTTGTTGCCAATTTACCTTTTTTCTATTTTTCATATTAATTATTTATATCATTTTTATGTTCTGATATTACATTTTATATAGTTTCATGTCATTTTATAACCAATCTTGTTCTGGCACTAGTATTAGGTACTGAAATTGTACTCAACATTATCACAAAACACACTGACAGGTGGACATTTTACACCTGCCCTTGGGTCATTTACTATTATCTATTTATTTATAGTCCCAGCAAATGTATGATATGTGGTGAAGTATATAAGGAGTAGGAGGAGAGTAGGAGAGGAGGATATAGGAGGAGATAGGATGAGGAGAGGAGGAGGTCGTAGGATGAGAGGAGGAGGAGGAGTAGGAGAGGAGGAGTATAGAGAGGAGGAGGAGGAGAGAGGAGGAGGAGTAGAGGAGGAGGAGTAGGAGGAGGAGGAGGAGTAGGAGAGGAGGAGTAAGGAGGCGGTGGAGGAGAGGAGAGGAGGAGGAGGAGAGGAGGGTAGGATGAGGAGGAGGAGTAGGAGGAGAGGAGAGTAGGAGGAGGAAGGGTAGGAGGAGGAGGAGTCGGAGGAGGAGGGAGGAGGAGGAGAGTCGGAGGAGTAGAGGAGGAGTAGAGGAGGAGGAGAGAGGAGGAGTAGGAGGAGGAGGAGGAGGTAGGAGTAGGCGGAGGAGTAAGGAGGAAGGAGGAGTAGGAGGAGGAGGAGATTAGGAAGGGAGAGTAGAGTATAGAGGAGTAGTAGCGGAGGAGGATAGGAGAGGAGGAGTAGGAGGAGGAGGAGTAGAGGAGGAGGAGGAGGAGGAGGATTTATTGTAAAGGAGGAGGAGGAGGAGGAGGAGTAGAGGAGGAGGAGAGGAGGAGTAGGAGGAGGAGGAGTAGGAGGAGGAGTAGTAGGAGGAGGGTAGGAGGAGTAGGAGGAGGAGGAGTTAGAGGAGGTGGAGGAGAGGAGTAGAAGAAGGAGGAGGAGTGGAGAGAGGAGGAGAGGAGGAGTGAGTAGGAGGAGTAGGAGGAGGAGGAGTAGAGGAGTAGGAGGATGAGGAGGGGATAGGAGAGGTGGAGGAGGAGGAGTAGGAGGAGGAGTATAAGGGGATGAGTAGAGAGGAGAAGGGCGGAGGAGGAGGAGGCGAATTAGGCGGCGGAGTAGTAGGAGGAGGAGAGGGAGGTGGAGGAGAGTATGAAGTAGTAGGCGGAGGAGTAGTCGGAGAGGATGAGAGAGGAGGAGGCGATAGGAGGAGGATAGGCGGAGGAGTAGAGGAGTAGGAGGCAGGAGTGAGGAGGAGGATGAGGATGCGGTCGTGAGGAGGTGGATGTGGTGGAGGATGGTGGCGGAGTGGAGGAGGAGGAGGTGGAGCGGAGGGTGGAGGATGAGGCGGTGGAGGCGGAAGGTGGAGGAGGTGGATAGTGAGGAGGAGGAGGAGTGGTGGTTAAAGGAGGAGGTGGTGGCTGCGGAGCGGTGGAGGGCGGTGGAGGCGGAGAGGTGCGGAGGTGGGGAGGTGGCAGGAGGAGGATGTGGAGGACTGAGGAGGATGTGAGTGGAGTGTGGCGGTGGCAGGTGGAAGAAGTAGAAGAAGTAGATAAAGATCGTACGAGAAGTAAGTGAAGTACTAATAATTACTACACAAATCCAAAAATGTTTACCCTGACGGCATGCAAACAAAGTGCACCCCTGCTCAGAGACTGCTACCATCGATCCCCATTGCTCCGAGCTGCCCGATTAAGGAAGAGCAATCCGCGAGGGTGTCATGGATAATCCATTTTAGAAAAAGATAAGGGCCTGCTTTGTATTTGCTAGAACACAAACCTGTCTGATCCTCTTTGGACTTTCAGTCCAACTCCTTCTCAGATAGAGTCACAACGACCAGCGACGACATCACCTTTACTCACACACTTCACGACAGAGTAACAAGCACTTCAACTGGATTTTTGGTATCCAGGTAATTTCACACTATGTATATATAGAAAATTATTTATTAATCAAATATACGCAAACATACCGAGTACAAAAAAAAAAAATACAGAAATAGCCGGCCTGCCAAAGCCACTATCATCATAGCAATACGGGCCGGCTTAAAATTAACATAAGATTCACTAAGCACTGAAGAAAACAGTGTAAGACATTATTGTAAACAAAACAATAAAAGCCCAAATGAGTATTACAAAGACAGCTCATATGGTTGGCATGCATTGCTGTTCATTCAGTAGAATGGGTATTCTGTTAGTATATGTATTTAAAAAAATAACAAAGTTTAGATGGGGACCTAGGTTTAACATTTAAGCGATATCAATGTAAAAACATTTTGGATATACCATTTATAAGGTTCAGTAATTCAGTATTTATTTGTTTTAAGTGAGAAGTGACCTTTGAGACGAGACTTGAATTTGTAAACAGGTAGTGATTTCTTATATTTAAGGTACAGAATTCCAATTTAGGGCCTTTTATGTGGCATTGCTTTTTGCATACTGCGATGGACACGAGGAACATCAAAGAGTGGATCTGTGCCTTGTGTTCTGGTCATGGTTGTTCTGTTGAGGTTGGCAAGATTTTTGAGGGGGGTTAATACGAAGTTAAGTGTTCTATATATGTTATAGGTGCAATAATAAGTTAAGGATGTTATTGTTTGGTGAGTAGGTTGATGTTTTTGAATATGTGGAGTTGGTGTATGCCTGTAGTGAGAAATGTGTTATCATTCAACTCAGCCTTTGTTTGTAATTAGTGGTCTGAGATGGTTAATTGTTGTTGACCCTATGCACCATTTCCATAGGTGAGATACGATGGTAAATAGAGAGTGATAACGGGCCAGGAGGGCTGACTGTGGAACCTAGTACCGTATCTTCGATATTAGGCGCTACAGTCCTTGGAAATTTTCTAGAATTGTTGTACATGTGTAGAAATTTGAGTCTCATACGCGGTGGATTCATAAGAAATTTCCCTCTGTTAGCTTATGTGATAGGTGATCCATCTTACGTTATTTGATTACGAGGTACCATCTGTAGCTCTGTTACCAAAACTGAAAGAAGAAGTTTTTGTCAAGTTTAGTGTAATTTTGTAGTCCCTCATCCAGGTAGATATCTTCAGTAATTCGGTGTTACAGTATTGGCTATCGTGACAAGGGCTACGGTGCGAGAAGACGTATGTAGTGTCATCGCAAAAAGTGTGGGTATTTGAGTAATTGCGAAGCATTTTGGTAGGTCCATTTTTTTTTAAGTATAGGAGAAGAGAAGAGGGCCAAGGACACTTTCCTGTGGGACACCAACTGTTAAATGGTTGGGCGGAAGAGCTGCCCCATTCGGCGTACACATATTGGCTTCTGTGCTGAGGTAAGACTTGAAGGTAGTTGAGGGAGTGCCCTCTAATACCATAGTGTGGACAATTTTACGTGGAGCAAGTCAAGGGTCAACTGTTATCAAAAGCTTATACGAAAGTCAATAGAAGATCCCCAGTGGACTTCTTTTTTCTCTATTGCATTGTATATAAAGTTCAGCATGTGTATACTAGCATCATTAGTATTTTTATTAGCCTGAATCCAAAATGGCAGGGGTTGAGAATGTTTTGGGAGATGAGGTAGAGTAGATTCGTTTATGAATTAATTTTTCGAAGATTTTTGAGAGAGGGTGTAAATTGGATATTGGCACTAATAGTTATCACTCTGTTTGGTCTCTCCTTAAAGGATCTGGGTGACCCTTGCTATTTTTGAGAACTGTAGGGAAGGTGGAGGATTCAATGGATTTGTTAAGGGTGTTGGCAATGATGGTGGATAGTACTTGTGACGCTTTTTGTAATATAAAGGGAGGTAAGGTATTAAAATCACCTGCCATTTTTTTATAGTGCGATGATCCTAAGGGCGACTTCGTATGGTTAGTCGTAGCTAGAACAGTGTGTTCGGGTTAGTTGCCAGTGAGGTAGTCAATTTGGTGGGGTAACAGAGCTTTGGGATTTTATTGGCAAGGTTTAGACCTATAGTGGAGAAGAAAATCCCATGAGTCTGTTTTGCTGTTTCTGTTGGTTGGGAGTTGGGTTCATCTGATTTTGCTAATTTTTATTTCGCTATGTCCGTGATATCTATTTTTGTTTCCCAGAATTACTGATAGGGTCCTTTCCAGGTCCCATTTTTATATCACCTCGTAATTTGGATAATCTGTTTCCCTAATAAATTTTTTTGCCCTTCTAATCAGGCTGTTACGGAATGCCGAGTAACGTTATTGTTAGGTCTCATTGGTTATGTGACCCATTCTGTACTGTTTTTCATATCGTTGGTTTTAGTATTTCTGGATTTGGAATGCTGGTGTTACCAGGGACTGATTATCTCTTAGCCTGTCCTCTGTTTAGTTTTTTTAAGGGCAGTGCTTGATATAAAGGTTATTGGGGTCTTATTTTAGAAAAATATTAAACATTCTCACTATCTGTATAGATTAACTAGCTCAGAGGTGCCATACAATGTTTGTTACCTAGCTGTTGTGACGTTATTATGGCTTTGCCTCATTGTGAAGACCTGAAGGTGACTTTAGTAGTGTCTAGGGTATTTTACCAAGAGTATTGATAATGAGGACAGTAGGGTAGAGGTCTGAGGAATTATCAGTATATATGCAAGATTTTCAAAGGGGATATGGTGTTGGTCCAATGTTGGTCAGTAGGGAACCACTAGTCTCAGTAAACTCCTTGTAGTTTTGTTACTGTTGGAAAGCAACATGCAGTTTTTACTCATATGTATGTGAATGCGTAACTTGTGGTCCTGGTCTTGCAGGAGTTTATATTGAAAGACCCGCTAGAGCGTCAAAGTTATCTTTTGTTCTGCGTGCATCAATATATATCTTCCTAGGTTTTGACTAAATTGGCTAATGTATGATTAGGGAACACTGTAATGTTTATCAACTGTGAGAGGTTTTTAAGTATTTGTATTTGAAATTAGCTATTCTATAATCCCCAAGTTACAATCCCTTGTTAAGTTTAGTGATACATTCTAGTTGGCTGAGTAGTATATACACGTGCACCCCCTTGTTGGTCTGGCCAACAGTTTGTGTAATGGCTTGTAACCAGGAATGGCAGAGACAACTGTAGTATCAGGCATAAAGCCAGGTTTCAGTTTTATGTCAAGCTGGGACAAAAGGCAAAGCAAGGAATTTTAGTAATGCCAAGGAGATCAAATGCTTGCTTAAAAAAAAAAAAAATAAACAAGAAAAAAAGGGATCTGATATTGTAGTTAAAGATAGTTATGTATGTTGTTAGCTCCAGAGAAGTGCCTGTGACTGTTCTTGCAGTGTAGTAAATACAGTAACTGTTTGAATTCATTTAAGATCATTAAATAAGAGGTTGGTATCAGGAACAATGCTGTAATCAATAAGATTGTAGTGAATCTATAGTTAGAATTAAGTTAAAGAAATAAGTAAATATTCTAAAGCTAAAAAAAAAAAAAAAATATAAAAAAAGCACCTGAATTATTTATCAAATGTAAAATAATGAGCAAGGTTAGGTTTTTTTTTAAAAAGCTAAAAAAAAGGAGACAATATAAAAGGGGACTAAAATAATTTTGTGGTGAACAAATAAAGTGAAGATCAAATTAATGGAGCTTGGGAATATGAAAGTAGGTAGTACTTTAAAGGTAATTCTCTAAAGTTAGAATTATAAATAAAAGGGACTAATATAAGTTGTGGTGATCAATATAGTGGTAATCAAATAAATGACTATATGGAGTAAAATGCAAAATATGAACTTATTACTTTATAGAGCACCTGAGAACAGCACCTTGATATTTTAACAATTGTGAATATATGAGCTAAGGTAGTTTAAATAAAGCTAAAATAAAAGGGGAAAACAAATGTATAAGGGACTCCAATTAACGTAATGGTAAACAATAAATGGACAGATAGTCACAATGAAATAATATTGGTTTTGGATAAGATCTGAATTGAGTAATATTAAATAAGTTGTAGCGTTTTAATGCCACAATACAAAGTAAAAAAAAAAAATGAGGTAGTGGATATCACTAGCAAAAGAAGTTTGGTACTTGCAAAAAGTAATTGGAATATACCCTAATGCACACACAATAAAAAAGTGCACTAAAAAAACAAGTAGTGGTAAACAAAGTTACATGGACAGGTTAAGAACAATGAATAATATAATTCGGAGTAAGATTTGACCATGTAACATAAAATTATGAGCAATTAAATAGCATGTAAGAAAGAAGTAAAAAAGTATTGAGGTCAGTTAGCATTAGAATGTGATGAAAAAATAATAAAAATAATAATTCACAATATAATTTAAGGTACACTAAATGCACCACACGTAATGTATTATTAAGCACTTATCTAAATCTGATTTACAGCAATGACAGATTTATCTAATGATGGGGGTAGAGAAATCGTGTTCGGTTGAGATAGTATATTGTTGTCCTTTTTGATGTTTCCTTACAAGTATTTTCCAATCTCGGCGTGAAACACAGATGTAATTTGTTTCCTGTTTAAGTTATTCTCAGCCTGAACCAGAAGGTTTTGACGTTTTCTTGTAGACACCATTTTATTGTACACTCCAATTTTTCATTGTAATAGCTGAATTATTGAGGATCCCTTTCTTTTAACGTATGAATGCAGTCTGCTCATTATACTGAGTTTTACATCCTGTTTTCCTAACAAACGTGTTTCCTTTGATTTCATGTTTTGCACATGACTTGTACATGGTCCTGTATTATCCCTGACAGCATTTTCTTTGCACTGCGCTTGTGTTATGTCCACTTGGAATGTTGGACTGATTATTATAACTGCAGCAGACAACTACCTTGTTCATTTTGTCGACTTGGAAATCAAGGTATTCATTTAGTCGAGTGGGCAAGTTCTGATTCCATCCTTGATTGTTTCTTCAACCTTCATATTTATTGTAGTATTTTTCGGTGTGACAGGCTATAGCCTGCTTTCAGAGTATATTCTGTGTCAACACTTCCCGATGTAATCTCTCTTCAAGGTTTTTTGGATCTTGTTCTCGAGGTTGGTTTATCTGTGGTTCTCGACGTCTCGATGTGTTGCATTGATATCTTTGATTTCGTTTCTTAGAGCAACGTTGAGTCCTTGGATATTGTCAGGAATAATCATACCTTAGTAATCATGGGTGAATCCTTTTGAGAGGGAGTGGAGTTGGAAGGGAGCCAGCCATGTTTGTTGTTGTTGTTGTGTTGTGTTGATGTTGTTTCCCTGGTGCGGTGTATGAGGGGGGGTTTGATGATACACCGGCGTCCTGCTGGGTAACAAGTTGAAGTTCTAAGGTTCCTTTGCTGTTATGCTTTATTACTGATGTTGTTAATTCTGAGATAATCCTTTCATAGTAAATCACTGAGTAGATACTGTGGTACAATGGAGAAGGCTTGTTTTCCCCTCCGGAGCTTGGGTTAAGTGTTGTCTGGCAGCGGAGCATGTTTGGGTAGCATGGCCTGTCTTCCTTATATCTTCTATTTTTGTCATGATTTGGGTTACATTCCTTAGTATTCTTGGGTCATTTTGTGGTCTACGTGGGTTCATGTAGTTGAACTTTCACTTAGGCCATCACAAGTTTTGATGAGCGATGTTTTTTGAGGAAGAAAAGCTGGTAGGATGCGCTGCAAGACGCTGCCGTGACTTGTCCATAACCTTGTATTATGTGTACCTGTGAGACAGAGATACGGGGGGGGGGGGGGGGGGGAGATAGAAAGAGATATAGACAGATAGAGACAAAGAGAGAGAGACAGACAGAGATAGACATAGATACAGACAGACAAATGGAGATAGAGACAGGCTGCCAGCAGCTGGCCAGCCACATAGTCAGCCACATAGCCAGCCACATAGCCAGCCACATAGCCAGCCACATAGCCAGCCAGCCAGGCTGCCAGCAGCTGGCCAGCCACATGGCCAGCCACATGGCCAGCCAGCCAGCCAGCCAGCCAGCCAGCCAGCCAGCCAGTTAGCTAGCTAGCTAGCTTGCTTTAATCGCCAGAAATGTGGGGAATCTGGGAGAGACTTTCAGAGTTTATTGAAATGAAATGCCCAGAAAACTCCTCTGCCTCTCTTTTCCAATCTCCTCTGCCTATCTCTTCTACCCTGTACCTCTGCCAGCATCTTCCATTAGCCCAAGTCATGTGATCTCCAAGGTAAATACATTTTATAAAACCAATTTATTTCTTTACATTCTCTTTTATTATGTTTTATTATGTTTTTATAAAATATTTCTTATTTATAAATACATTTTTTGTATTTAAAAACCCTTAACAAAAAAATTGGGGTGGTTTTTTGGGGGCTAGAATGGATTAATGGTATTTCAGTTAATTTCAATGAGGAAAATTGATTTGATGTACAGTGGTCCCTCATTTTTCGTAGTTAATCCGTTCCTGGAGTTGCTACTATTAACAAAATCAACGATTTGCGAATTAATTTTCCCCATAAGAAATAATGTAAATACAATTAATCCGTTCCTGACACCCAGAAGTATTAAAACAAAAAAAAAAAAATTTACATGAGATACACATATAGTACATAAACAATACAATGGGAAATGATGAATGAAACATTAACAGCATAACACTTACCATTATTGGAGATTCTTCTTAGTGTATGGGAGACTGGAGGAGGAGAGAATTTGGATTGTTTATAGTTTGGAAGGGGAATCCCCTTCCATCAACACCTCAGGTACCATTTGCTTTTCTGGGGTTGCTTCTCTTCTCTGTTTCTTAATGCCACTATGACCACCTTGAGAGTCACTGGAGTCCTGTCTCGCAAAATAACTGTGGAGAGAGCTCTGTTTCTGGCGTCTCTTTAACACTTCCCTAAAATGGCCCAAGACTGTACATGTTGCCAACATGGCTTGCAACAACTTTGTCAGGGTGATGTTTCTCCATAAAGCTTTCCATCTTACCCCACATAGCAAAAGTCTCTTTAATTTCTGAAGAAGGCACCTTCTTCCATCTTTCTTCCTCCTCCTCTGCAGCAAGATTCTGAGCTGCGATCTGTTGCTGTTCCTGCTGAAGCTCTTGCAGCTCCTCAGTGGTGAGCTCTTCGTTGTGGTCTTCCACCAATTCTTCCACATCCTCCAAACTCACATCCAACCCCATGGAACCCCAGTGCCACAATTGATTTAACAACAGACATAGGCTCATCAGGGTCAGTCCCAAACCCTTCAAAATCCCTCTTGTCGACACAATCTGGCCACAGTTTTCTCCAAGCAGAGTTCAAAGTCCTGGTAGTCACTTCCTCCCAAGCCATACCTATAAGGGTTATGCAATGGAGGATGCTGAAGTGTTCTCTCCAAAATTCCCTTAGGGTCAAGTGAGTGTCTGTGGTCACAGTCAAGCACCTGTGAAACATTGCTTTGGTGTCGAGTTTTTTAAAGTTTGCAATGGCCTGCTGGTCCATGGGCTGGAGGAGAGGAGTGGCATTCGGGGGCAAGAACTTCACTGTGATGAACCCAAACTCCTCGAAAATTAGGTCATCCAAGTTTGGAGGATGAGCAGGTGCATTGTCCATTACTAGCAGGCAATTGAGATCCAATTTCTTTTCCAGGAGGTAATTCTTCACACTAGGGCCAAACACTTCATTGAACCACTCAACGAAAATTTCCCTCGTGACCCATGCCTTACTATTAGATTTCCAAAACACACACAATTTACTCTTCATAACATTGTTTTTCCTGAACACTCTGGGATTTTCAGAATGCTACACTAGTGATGGCTTCAATTTGAAATCCCACTTGCATAGCCAGAACATTTAGCGTCAGCTGTCTTTCATAGGCTTGTGACCTGGCATTGCTTTCCCTGTGTAATGAAGGACCTCTTTGGCATTTCTCCTGAAAGAGGCAGTTTCATACAACAATTGAACACTTGTTCAGGTTTCAGTCCTTCAAGCCTCTATGAACTCCTGATTCATGCACATATTTTCATGCGCCTTGTAGTCCCAACTGGTCAGCTCAGCAGCTTACACACCTGTTATGCCAGTACGTGTTCTTAAATCTCTCAAACCAACACTTGCGGTCTTAAATTCCTCACACCACTTTTTCAGGCAATATTCTGTTACCAGATCGTTGTGCAATGCCACCTTTCACAAATAATCGAAGTCATAAGAGTATCTCCTGCAATTGGTTTCTCATTTTCCAACCATATAATCTCACTCTTCGAGTACTGGTATCTATTTTTGTCACATAGTTACCCCCTTGCAACACAGCATCCTTGATTTCCTTTTTCTTGGCCACTATGGAACATATGGTTGTGTAGGGTTTCTTATACATCCTGGCCAGTTCGGCCGCACTTGTGCCACTTTCATATTATTCAATGATGTTTTTCTTAAATTCAGTCGTATTTCTCACCTTCTTTACCACAGGCTTGGCACTAGGGGCTTTCTTTGGAGCCATGGTAGCTTATTTAGTACTTGCAAGCACTAAAATAAATGGAATATTATGAAATATTTCGCTGGAGCACGTGAGGGGACCTTCGCTTACTGGTAAACAATACCAGACTGGCTGCCGCCCCGGCTCACACCGTGTGTACGCGTCCCGGACGAATTACTACTCACGAGTCAACTTACGAAAAGCGAGCCCATGTTTATACGAAAATATCCCTATGATTTCCGAAATCTATGATTCCCAAGAACTACGAAAAGCGAGGGACCACTGTACAAGCAAATTGAGTTATGAGCTCGGTCATGGAACGAAGTAAACTCGTAAGTCAAGGTACCACTGTATTTGATGTGTTTAAACATATTTTAGCTCTCCAGACATGGGAAAATGCTTAATTGGACATTGCTTCTCTTTGAGTATACGGTATATATATTGATGAAATAATTGTTTTTTATTCTATTTTTGACTACTTTGGTCTTTTAACTACATTTACAAGGACTACTTATAATATTACAATTGCTTTACGGTGCAGTACTCCTCAAAACATGGAAATATATCACATTGTTTTATTTTATTTTATTATCCTGAGTTAAATATAGTGTGCTTGGTGGTTGAATTCCATTGTTAGTATCGTGAAATTGTAATAAATTTGGAATAAATTAGTCATCTTCACGTCACTACACCATGTTTGCTGGTAGGGAAGCTGGTGGTGAAACAACAGCACTTGATTTCATTGTTTACTTATTCTAGTTAGGCATACTAGCACATTGGTCATAGTCATCACCCATGTAGTTAACCATGATACACTGTGTGGACCCTGCTGGCCTTTGATTTTTTTCTCTAAGATATGAAGAGATTATAGAAGACTCAAAGAGTTATGATGAGGTCAAAAATATTGGCAGATGGAAGATTTGAAGGTACCAAAAATGTGCAAACTAGTACATTGGACACACAGTCATCAGTTGCATACTAGTATGTTGGATACAGTTTAGAGGCTAAGTAACTGTGTATTTATCAGCAGTATGTGTAATTTTAGTTCATTGATCAACTTACTGACAGAGGCTTTCCAGAGAAAACTTACGTAAGCAAAATTTACGCTTAACTAACTCCATTTTTCCATGCACTTCCATGTTATAATCAGAGCTGTTTAGGAAAAAATCCATGCCATTCCAGTGTGTAATTAATTGCTACATCATCACAGGATATAAAATTTCTTGGATCTTAACCCTTTTGGGGTGGGTCCCATTGTACTATGGCATTGAAGTACAGGTCAGTCCCATTGTTCTATGTGATGAACTCAGCACTCTCAGATAAACTGTGAGCAGTAAATTTGGGCCTAGATAAGAGAAAATGGGTCTGTGCAGGAAGTGTGCACCATACAAAAAAAAATCCTGCAGCAAGCAATGCATACTGGGAAAAAACTGCGACCATGATTTTTGCTTTAAAACAGCAACTTTGTGGTGCATTTTCATGTGGTTTTTATGGTTGTATTCTCGGTTTCTTGGTCTTATTTGATAGAATGGAAGATATATTACAGAAGTAGACATGATTTTCATCGGTTTCTGGACTGAAAGTCACTTGAAATTGAGCTCAAAGTAGCAGAAATGTTTGATTTATGCCAGTATTCCAGTTACACAAATTACATCACTCTTCCAATATGTGTACAACTGGTCAGTCTAACATGCATTCACAAATGTTGTTTTGGTACCAGGAATGTCTACATTGTTCATTTTGGACTCTATTGTGAAATTAGCAATTTTTTAATTTTGTGTGAAATTGGCTAAATTTTCAATTTCTGATCACTTTATTGGGTATTTGAAATAAGTAAATGGGCAGTTTGTTGTACTCAGTCATTAGAATAGAAGGAATACTAACAAAATAGCTACGAGTTTGGTCAACTGGAATGATGGAATTGGCTGAAAATAAGGCTCAGATTATGCAAAATCACCAGTGCATAAATATCGCAGAGACTGGTAAATTTGTGAGAGTGTAATTCCATAAGTTTTCCATGAAATTTCATACTTTTGGTTTCAATACCCTCAGAAAAAAGATTCTCTCTCATTTCATAAGAAAAAAATAAACTTTTTTTTTTTAATTCTCCGACATGGTTAGCAAGTTTCAAATCAGTTGTTCTGACCCTGAAATGGTTAAAAAATAAGACAAGACTTCAAGATAAATTAAGCATAAGCTTGGATGTCTGCTCTGTATTGGTAAGCAAACAGCATTCTAACATTTTCCTCATCTGCTCTAGGACACAGGGGAGGATACATGAATTCTTAGCAAAGGACTCGAAAGTAATATACCTCAGCCATCTGAAGGGGGATGTTGAAAGTGATTGAAGGAAATCACTGATGGCTCCCAGTAAACCTGAGAGGCATCATTTTAATCAAAAAAAAAATAAATAAAAAATAAGAGAGAGAGAGACAAAACAAGGGAAAATTCTAAAGTTTGTACCCTGACAGCAATTTGAAATTCAGTGATTTAATCCAACACATAATAAAGGAGGTCTCCAAATCAATCGGCATCCTCTCAAAGACTTGTTACTGTTACTGTATATCTCAAACAGCACTACTTATGTTGTACTAGTCTCTAATCTATCCTTACCTTACCTATGGTATTTGTGCCCAGAGATATATTGCAAAATACTTGAAGCCAATAATAACTCAACAAAAAATAGCTGTGCAAATGATCACACAGTCTAGTACTAGACAACACATGCCCGCACTTTTCAAAAGTTTTAAGTTACTCAGTATATATAATATTCACTCATACTACAGGTACAACACTGATTTCCCAGCAGTGAATGTACCAGCACCTCCTTTGGTTTGGACAAAATTACAAGGGTGATACAGATAGCATTGTGTGTAGCCTGCTCTCTCTTATGTTGTTTACACTGCAGTTGTTGGTTGTGACCCCTTGATTTTTTAGTTTATTTTGCTATAGCTTCTCAGAAAGATGCAAGTTTCAGTGGTGGTGCCAAGTGTAAACACCAGTCCATATAGATACGAGATAAGGTAGAATTTGAAAAAAACTGGTCTGAGGTGTTGTCATGCAAAAGCTGTGACACATGTATGGTATTGGTTCATCAACTGTTTGTGATGTAAGATAAGATACTTGAGCATGATAGTGTTTGTACAGAGGTGAATGGCATTTAGGTGTGCATGCAGTTAGCCCCTTAATATGCAGAGCATTTTGGGCTAACTTAAGATAAATAACTCAATGACAAATTTAGTGATTTTATATATACAGTCTCTTAGGTGATTGTAAATAATAATCTCTTAGATGATTATAAATATAAATTTAGGAGTTACAGTGAATGCAAGAGAATTGAGTACAGTCACTCACTTACGAACAGGCTTGGTTCTGAGTGGTCGTTTGTAAGTCCATTTGTTCGTAAGTCCAACATATGTATGTATACAGTATATGTTTACCTGGAGAGAGTTCCGGGGGTCAATGCCCCCGTGGCCCAGTCTGTGACCAGGCCTCCTGGTGGATCAGAGCCTGATCAACCAGGCTGTTACTGCTGGCTGCACGCAATCCAACATACGAGCCACAGCCCGGCTGGTCAGGTACCGACTTTGAACACAGGAAATAAAATAAAATAAATAAAATAAAACATGTGTTATAAATGAAATAAAGCTTGTAATGTTTATAACAAAATTTGTTATAAACATTATAACATGGACAAAGAACTTTGTCCATGAAAGCAAAGAGGGAAATGTATGAGAGTAGTTATACTATTCCTCTTATATAGGTGTGAAGCATGAGTGGTAAATGTTACAACAAGGAGAAGGCTGGAGGCAGTAATGTCATGTCTGATGGCAATATGTGGTGTGAATATAATGCAGAGAATTTGTAATTTGGAAATTAGGAGGAGGTGTGGGATTACCAAAATTATTATCAAAATGGGATGAGGAGAGGTTGTTGAGGTGGTTCGGACATGCAGAGAGTATGGAACAAAATAGAATGACTTTGAGAGTGTATAAATCTGTAGTGAAGGGAAGGCGGGGTAGGAGTCGGCCTAGGAAAGGTTGGAGGGGGTAAAGGAGGTTTTGTGTGCGAGGGGCTTGGACCTCCAGCAAGCATGCGTGAGCATATTTGATAGTGAATGGAGACAAATGGTTTTTAATACTTGACGTGCTGTTGGAGTGTGAGCAAAGTAACATTTATGAAGGGATTCAGGGAAACCGGCAGGCCAGACTTGAGTCCTGGAGATGGGAAGTACAGTGCCTCCTCTCTGAAAGAGGGGTGTTAATGTTACAGTTTTGTAATTGTAGTGTAAGCCTGCCTCTGGCAAGACAGTGATGGAGTGAATGATGGTGAAAGTTTTTCTTTTTTGGGCCACCCTACCTTGTTGGGAAACAGCTGATGTGTTAATAAAAAAAATAACAGAATTTGTAAATACAGCCTCTCCTCACTTAACAATGGAGTTTCATTCCTAAGACCACATTGGTAAACGAATTCGTCGCTGAGTGAGGAGCATGCTATAATGGTGGTGGGTGTGTCACCCATCTTTGATATTGTTTTAATGTCACCTTGTACCATTTATAAAATTTTTAGTATATTTTTGAATGTTTATACAGTGGTGTACTGTATATTTTAATAAACAGAATAGAGAAAATCAGCTCTAATATACATTATTTAGGTATGCATACTGGACAGAGAGCCCGTCATAAGTCCTAGTCATCAGTAAACGAGCACATTGCTAAGTGAAGAGAGGCTGTAATATAAATTTAATAAAACATTGAGAAGGTGTTGGCCTGGGCAAATTGTTTGTATTACCGAAAGTTCACAGTACGTATAAATATTCATATGTAAGGAAGTCTTTGTATCCTATTAGTACATGCTTATTGGCTTCTATCAGTTTTAATTGTTTAAAGAATTACAGGTTTGATTATGATTATAGGTAATGAGGATTCTAGCATAAAAAGAAAGAAAGGGACCAGATATTGAAATTCTGCCCTGCCCTGTCTGCACTTCTTGTAGATAATTATTTTTTCACTGGCAACATAATTTCCAGTTGAATACAAGAGGCTTGTCTACTACCACAATGAAAATGGATAAGTCCTGGACAAATCCTGGACAGAATAAACTTGTGATTAAGCGGAATTAGTTCATTTTATTGAGTGGATGGCCAAATTAGACAACCATTCAATATTGTAGATTTGCTTCACTTCATGGCTATTTTTATCAGACATTCCATTAAATGTACATGTTGAGCCTTTGTCCCGCCATGTTTTTGTCTGTTTTATCTGACATCCACTTGATGAGGGTTTGTTTTATCAGACTTTTACTGTATCTTTAAGTATTCTATGGTGGTGAGTCATTAAACATTTTTGCTTTCCATTTGATCATGATTAGATAACTAAGTGCATTTAAGTGATCCTATGTACTAATTTAAGAAGAAAATACTTTCGCTCGTAATCTTTTCTGTACTTTCGCTTCTCTAATAGATTTACTACAAAATATCAAAATGCCTTTTATTTTTTTATTGTTACTTTGTTTAATAAGTATTCTTGGTTTGCAGGTTTGTTCAGCTGGTTGGCAAGGATGGGGTTGTGAAGATGGAGAAGCTGCTCAGGGCTGGGACACTGTCATCACTGGACTGTGTTTGCTTACCCTTAGCAACATATTCTTCTTGCCTCCTACTATTATAGCTGCACGCAGACACTTGTACTCACAAGCTCTTTTATTCACAGCTACCATGATAGCATCAATATTCTACCATGCTTGTGACAATGAAGTAAGTTGATCTCACAGCCATTATGTTATATTTTACTTCATATAGATCTAATCATGTCACAAATAAAATAATTTTAGAAAGGTAAACAAATGTGTATTCATTTAAAGTGCCTTAAGTACTGTAATTTACCTTTCCCAAAATGCTTTTAACTTTCCCCTTTTGAGTCCGGTCGTTTTGTAAGTCATGGGAGATCCCGTGTTTTCGTATCTAACGCATAAATTCTAGCGGCTTCAAATCCAAGCGGGAGAAGGGTTTGGTAGGCCTACACGAGAGAGAATGGGTCCTCATGTCGGTGTTACCCTGTGAAAAAATCTGGGACTCAGCGGGCATGTGGAACGCCATCTTGGTAGCCATTTTCCATGCTCGCGTAGAAGTTCTCATCCCGGCGGATTGGAGGTCTTTGTTCCCAAGTGATAGCTCAAACAGTGAATGGATAGGGTCAGTGAAAGTGAATTCCCGGTTTTGAAGCGGTGTGACCGGAAAATTACCCAGGAAAACATAATTGTGATGAAACCCAGATTCCCCCAACCCATCACCTCTGGTGCTGGCCGGGCTCGTTCATATTCCCTGTCCCAGGACAAAGAGGAAACATTTGCCCGTGTACAAGACTCAGATGTGACAGTGCAAGGATAGGGGATAGTGTTTCAAGGTTATTGAAAGCACTTCTAGTTTACGTGAGGGTGAATATTCCCCAGTGAAACGGATAATATACGACGTCGCATGCGGCTGGAGTTTTTGCCATATGCTCTTCCAAAGGAAGGAGTACATTCGAGCACATCCCTTTGGCCTACCACGTCCTGTAGTAAAGATGACATATTGTTACGATGGGGGTATAAGATGGGTGGGGCAGCAGGCGGTGGTGGTGATAGTGACGGTGCCATGAGTCATGTGACACCACCCGGGCCACGCTAGTGCCGCGAGCTGACTCTGCACAACTACAACCCCTTCGGCGAACCCCCCTCTCACAACCACAACAGGCCCGGTGGCCTGGTGGTTTAAAGTTTCCCGCTTTAAACACACGGAGGGCCCGGTTCGATTCCCCGGCAGGTGGAAACATTCGACACGTTTCTTACCCCTTTGTCCTGTTACCTAGCAGAAATAGGTCCTGGGTGTTAGTCGACTAGTGTGGGTGCATCCTGGGGGACAAGAAAGGACCCCAATGGAAAAAAGTGACAGCCCCTCGATGACCACTGACTTTTTGGGTTTCCTGGTGGCAAACCTTCTGGGGTTAAAAAGTCCGAACGAATCTTATCTTATTATCTTAACACAATGGACATTACAATATCCAGAACGCACCAGCTGACCGCATCTGGGATGCATCAAGATGACGAGTTTGTTCCCGAATCCCTTACTTGTGGAGGACAAAGGGGAAATTTGCCATCATGTACACTTGGAACAATCCACTGAACTGGAATGCTTTCAGTTGTTCTTCGAGAACCCCAGAGGGACATTATTGTCAGGAAAGCAATACATACATGAGTAAAACCATGGCAAACACTAGGGCTTTCCCCAAGATAAAACCCTACACCGTGGAAGGAAAACTGTGGCAGGATTATCTGTTCTTTGCCACTTTTCTTATGCCACATGTGTTTAAGCATAGTGTCAACCATACTGGGCGACAGCCCGCCGGGAATTTCCCCTGCTTTCGTGACATTATACCAGTGAATAGTTTTGGGTGTTACTTTTTACGTATGTTTACACTTTTCAGACAAAACCAGGCCTGACAGAAGCGACAGGTTATAAAATCAGACGTGTGTTTATGTACCTGAAACAAAAGTGCTGTATGTATTTTTATCCCTTCAGGAAGCTTGTTATTGCGAGTCTTTGATTTTGTTCAAAGGAAGACTCTCATTCAAGCAGTATAACCACAAGAGGAAATGTTTGGTATAAAGTTATTTGTTCTGTGTGTTTTGCAAACTGGTTGGTTTTGGATATAATTGTGTACACTGGCGGTAAAAAATGGAAGATACAGGAAGTTACTGGGTATCTCTGGTGATGTGGTTTAGAACAATGATGGAGCCATATTTGGTAAGGGGCATATTTTATATACTGACAACTGGTACACAAGCCCTATACTCAGTTGATTTCTTGCGAGTTTAACATGACAGATGTGTTGGGACAGTGCGTAGAAATCGTAAACATATGCCTAGGTTCGAAGCTGGCACTCGTAGAGGTGAAATGCAGGTGTTTGCTGCCAATGACATCATGGCATTTCGGTGGCATGACAAACGTAGATTTTCACACTGCTGACATCAGTTCCACCGACACGAAATGGTAGAGACTGGGAAGCAGAATAGAGAGACCAATGAACCTTTGTAAAACCTGCAGCTGTGATGGATTACAAAACCCCAATATGCGCTTAGTGGACAAATGTGACATGCAGATTGGGTTTGCTGACTGTGTTCGCCCAAGAGTTATAAGTGGTACATAAAACTGTTTTTCCATCTTCTTGACATTTCCATGCGAATGCTTATAATATGTATAAGTTGAAGACCAAGAACAAACCCAAATATGGTGAATTTTGTTTGTCAGTCATCAGACAAATAATATTCAAGTACCAAGAAACAACACCTGCATAGACCAGCACCCACGAAATTATCAACACATGTCCTCTCGTCTGAGGCCTGGTGATCACTACCCCATACCACTGCCTGCTACTACTGCAAGAAAAATGCTCAGAAGAGGTGTTTTGCTGTGGACATACCACAAACGCCCACATAAACGCAGAGACACTCGTTTTATGTGTGAGGAGTGTAAGACACCATTGTGCTTATACCCCTGTTTCAAAGAATTCCACAAGCTGCAGCACTTCTAATAAAGTGTCCAGTGATTGTACATATGTATTATATTATAAAGCAATTGTAATAAACATTTGTTTACATTGTTTGTGTAAACAAGTTTTAGCAACATTATAATGATACGAGTGTTTTTGCTATAATTGTGTTACATTTAACGAGTGTATATTTGAACATTGCTCAATAATTTGGTCTCACAGGCCACAAAAGTTATGTGAAAAAATAAAATAGTGAAAAAAACAAGAAAAACCCTCGAATACAAGTAAATAAAAGTTTACCGGTTTTAGCGGCAGTCGCCGCTGTTGCGCCAGCAGATCAATTTCAGCAAACTTCAGGACTCTATAATCTCGGTAAAACTGATGGGAAAAATTTTTTTTTGGGACTAAAACAATCAGAAAATTAAACTTAACATTTTCATAAGAAAAAATAAATTTTTTTTTTTTCGAATATTTTTCGACACCAGGAGACACTTCAGGATTGGGCCCTTCGACAGTCAAAGGGTTAAAAAGCTGTGCATATGCTCTTGCCAGTCATTGCAACACTTTAACTAATTTCTTGAAACTCAGACTGTCTCAGGCCTGCACAAACAAGCTAGGGTTAAAACCAGTTCACAAAGGGTGAGGATACCATTGATATAAAACCACTACAGACAAGTTTTCAGATTTACCAATACAACAAAATTATTTGAGACAATAGCATACAAACAAAAATAACTCCAACATTATAAAGCACAATGTACTGCACCCATGTCAGTTTGGTTTCAGTCCACAAGCTATGCACTATTTTAAAGTAATGAATGTCTACTGGGGCCTTTTATAGATTAACCCTTTGACTGTTGCAACCCCAAATCCTGAAGTGTCTCCCGGTGTCGCAAAATATTTGAAAAAAAAAAAAAATCTTGTGAAATGATAGAGAATCTTTTTCCCCATGATAACACCAAAAATATGAAATTTTATGGAAACTTAAGGAATTATGCTCTCGCGAAGTTAGCGACCTCGGCGACATTTACGCATCAGCGATTTTGTCCACTTTGAGCCCTATTTTCAGCCAATTACCTTGTTCCAGTCGACCAAACTTAAAGCTATTTCTTTAGAACTCCATTTGTTCTATCGACTGAGTACAAGAAACTGCCCATTTACAGATTTCAACTAGTCAATAAAGTGGTCAGAAATTGGCAATTTGACCAATTTCATGCAAATTAAAAAATAAATCAGAATGAACAATGCAGACATTCCTGGCACTAAAATAACATTTTCTCTGTTCATCAGTCACGTCTCCAGGCCCCTGTTGCAATACTCTTGCTTTCTATTTTGAATTTTTATTCACACAAAAAATAGAAGATTTACTGTTATGCAGACTACTGTAATATTGTAATAATTGTGTAAATAATGTCAATCCATTCATGACTGCGTATTAGAATGGCTAGTTGGACATTTATTGGACAATGACGTCATTTGTTTACTATTGAACATCGGCAAAAATCCAACATTTCTGCCACTTTGAGCTCCATTTTCAAGATCCTTTCTTAGTAAACCAATCAAAATCACTTCTATATTTTATACATGTTTTCCATTCTATCAAATGAGATCAAGGAAACAAGAATACAACCATAAATACTATATGAAAATACACCTCAAAGTCAGCGTTTAATCCAATGAACATGGTCGGAGTTTTTTTTTCTCATGTACTGCATGCTGCAGGATTTTTCTTATACTGCGCACACTGACCACACAGACCCATACTCTCACATGTGGACCTACCAGCTTTCTCCTGCTTGATTTGAAGACGCTAGAATTTTTGAGTATATATACGTCAAACACATTGGCTCGTAAGACGTATGTATAGGACCGAAACAGTCAAAGGGTTAAGAGATCATTTATTATCAATAATATTGTGAAACATCAGTGGTCGGGGTGCATTTACAAGATGAAGGAAATTAATGCAGTAGTTTTTTGTAAATAAATTTGATGCTGCTCCTAGTAAGAGATCATTAACAGGATTGTAAAATTTTTCTTGTTATTCCCTCAGAATATGAACCCCTGTCCTTCCCAAAGTCTAGAAGATATGGCATCATTTTAGTTAGCGAGAAGCTGTAAGATGTAAACAATCTCAATCAACACTTGCTAGTACTGGAGGAGGATGTGTGATGAGGTAGAAGATAACATCAAGGCTATAAGCATAAAAGATTCAGATTGCCCTTGGACTGCAACATCCTACCTCTCTGTCAGTGTGCAGACACTGTCTTTCTCACTTCCAGGACTCAAGTCCACCTAACTATTTTCCCAGAGTCCCTTCATGAATGTTACCTTGCTCACATTCCAACAGCATATCCATTAAAAATAATTTTTCTCCATTTCCTCTTATCTAAAACACCCACAGAAGCCTGCTGTCTCTCATTTAATTCCTCCCCCCTTCCAACCATTCCTGTGATCATCCCCACCCCTCCTTCCTTCCATTTTAGATTCATACTCTTGGAGAGTGTATAAATCTGTAGGGGAAGGAAGGCGGGGTTGGGGTCGGCCCCATAAAGTTGAAGGGAGAGGTAAAGGAGGTTTTGTGGGTGAGGGGCTTGGACATCCAGCAAGCGTGTGTGAGCATGTTAGGAGTGAATGGAGACGAATGGTTTTTGGGACCTGATGAGCTGAACATTAAAATGGTATAAAATACCGACAGGTTGTTAGGTAAGACACATATGCAACAGTTAGGTATCTTTATTTCGAAATAAAGATACCTAACTGTTGCATATGTGTCTTACCTAACGACCTGATGAGCGTTGGAGTGTAAGCAGGGTAATATTTTGTGAAGGGATTCAGGGAAACTGTTAGCTGGACTTGAGTTCTGGAGATGGGAAGTACAATGCCTATACAGTGGACCCCCGGGTTTAAAGATATTTTTTTCATTCCAGAAGTATGTTCAGGTGCCAGTACTGACCGAATTTGTTCCCATAAGGAATATTGTGAAGTAGATTAGTCCATTTCAGACCCCCAAACATACACGTACAAACACACTTACATAAATACACTTACATAATTGGTCGCATTGGGAGGTAATCGTTAAGCGGGGGTCCACTGTACTTTAAAGGAGGGGTTTGGGATATTGGCAGTTTGGAGGGACGTCTAAGCTGTCGTGTCGAAGTGCCTCTGCAAAGACAGTGATTACGAATGAGTGATGGTGAAAGTGTTGAATGATGCTGAAAGTTTTTTCTTACCTTTTTGGTCACCCTGCCTTGGTGGGAAACAGCCGACATGTTAAAAAAAAAAAATCCTCCTCATAATATTATTGCTCTCCATCCATTCTAATTGTCCAAAGCACCTGAGCAAATCTAGCCCTCTGAAGTATACCGTTTCACCTCATACCATCTTTTAATTTCTACACTCCAAACCATTTGCATAATATTCACTCTGCACATTGCTTTCAAACATGACATTTTAATCTATATGTACCATATAAGGATAATTTGTACAAGATATCACTAGGATTGTAAATTCTTATTTTATTTTTTACAGGTGGTTGCGTATTGTGTGACCAAATATGAGGTGCTTCAGTTTACAGACTTCTTCTTCTCACTGCTTTGTTTTTGGGTCACAGTTGTTGGTCTTGGTGGCATTGATGAAGCCTTTTGTCCACTGTTACATACTTTGGGAGTTGTTATTATTGCTCCAGCCGTCCAATACAGCCGCACAGCCCTTGCATCATTTACCGTACCCATGGCTTTTGCAACTGCTGTACCAGTATGTATTAAGACAGGTTTATATGATAGCTAGTCTTTTGCTTTTGTTAAAGTTAGAAATTTTTCAGGTATTCATTCTCAGGTAATGCCTTCAAGAGAAATTCTTCATTGTTTTACTGTACTCTGTTATTTTTCCTGCATTTATATTTATTTCTAGATTTATTTTTTAACACACTGGCCATCTCCCACCCGAGGTAGGGTGACCCAAAAGAGAAGAAACACTTTCACCATCACTCACACAAAATATATAGTGGTCCTTGAGTATGATAGTCTTGAGTTATAATAATTTTTGGATACATTACTCATACGGTGGTTGGCTCGTGTGGATGGGCATCAGCCCAGAGACAAGACAGGGTGATAAAAAGGTCTTAAGGGGAGTGACGGTGGAGGGTGTGTAAAAAGTGAGTGGGAGAATGGAGGAGGGAGCAGTTGGAGTGAGGGAGGGAGAAAGGTAGGCAGGCAAAGTAGGAGGGTGACTGTGCATATGTTCCAGACATGAGCAGTGGGAGACTGTGACAACAAGAGTGTAAATATTAAGTCTACAATTTTTTTATTAACACATCAGATGCTTCCCACCAAGGCAGGATGGCCCAGAACAGAGAAAACATTCATCATCATTCACTCCATCACTGTCTTGCCAGGGCGTGCTTACACTACATTTTAAAAAACTGCAACATTAACACCCCTCCTTCAGAGTGCAGGCACTATACTTCCCATCTCCAGGACTCAAGTTTGGCCTGCCAGTTTCCCTGAATCCCTTCATAAATGTTCCCTTTGCTTACACTCCAACAGCACTAAAGTCCTAAAACCATTTCCTCCATTTACTCCATCAAACATGCTCACACATGCTTTTTGGGAATCCAAGCCCCTCACACACAAAACCCTTTTTTTTACCCCCTCCCTCCAACCTTTCTTAGGCCGACCCTTACCCTGCCTTCCCTCCACTACAGATTTATACACTCTCTTTCTTTTCTTTCCAACACACCGGCTGTATCCCACTGAGGTGGGTGGCCCTAAAGAAAAATGAAAGTTTCTCCTTTTACATTTAGTAATATGATACGGGAAAAGGGTTACTAGCCACTTGTTAACACTCTCAAAGTCATTTTATTTTGTTCCATCCTCTCTACTTGTCCGGACCACCTCAGCAACCCCTCCTCATCCCTATGGATAATAGTTTTGGTAATTCAGCACCTTCTCCTAATTTCCAAACTATGGATTCTCTGCATTATATTCGCACCACACATTCCCTCAGACATGACATCTCCACTTCCTCCACCCTTCTCCTTGTTGCAACATTCACCACCCATGCTTCCACCCAAAATAAAAAGCGTTGGTATAACTATACTCTCATACATTCCCCCTCTTTGCTTCGAGGGGTAATGTTCTTTGCTCCACAGACACCTCAGTGTACCACTCACCTTTTTTCCCTTGTCAATTCTGTGTTTCTCCATGGGAAGTGGAAAAAGAATTCTTCCTCCGTAAGCCATGCGTGTTGTAAGAGGCGACTAAAATGCCAGGAGCAAGGGGCCTAGTAACCCCTTCTCCCGAAAAATTTAAACTAAATTTAAAAAGAGAAACTTTCTTTTTTTCTTTTTGGGCCACCCTGCCTTGGTGGGATATGGCCGGTTTTGTTAAAAAAAAAAAAAAAAAAAAAAAAAATTCTGTGATTCACCTCATCTTCATAGACCCATCTGCTGACACATCCACCCCCAAAATATCTAAATACCTTCACCTCCTCCATCCCTCTCCCTCCAATCTGATATCCAGTCTTTCATTTCCTAATTTTTTTGTTATCCTCATCACCTTACCCCTTTCCCAATGTTCACTTTTAATTTCCTTCTTTCCATACCCTACCAGACTCCCACCCAACTCTGCAAATTCTCTTCAGAATCTCCAAAAGCACCCGTTCATCGCAAAAGAGCACTGGGATAACTCCACTTTGTTTAGATTTTTTATCTTTTAACCCCACACCTCTTGCCAACATCCGAGCATTCACTTTTCTTACTCTCCCTCTTAAATATATTGAAAACCATGGGGACATCACACATTCCTGTCTAAGGCCTACTTTTACTGGGAAATTTAAAGCCCCTCATGCCTCACTCTAACCTGAGCCTTATTATCCTTGTAAAAACTTTTCACTGCTGTCAACAACCTACCTCCCCATTCCATACATTTGCAACATCTGCCACATTGCCCCCTCATCCACCCTGTCATACCCTTTTCCAAATCCATAAATGCCACAAAAACCTCTTTACCCTTATACTGTTCACCTGTTTTTTTTACTGCAAACACTTGGGCCCACACACCTTTCCTAAGCTTCCTTGTTCATTTGCATCCTGCTCCAACTTTCCCATAACCCCTAACTTCCATTTAATAACTCTCCTCTCCTATTTTTAACTAACAAATCCATCTTTTCCTAGCTTTCTCAGCTTATTAACTCACTCCCAAAACTTTTTCTTATTTTTACAAATTTGTTTGATAACATCTCACCCCCTCTCTATTTGCTCTCTTTTTACATTGCTTCACCCACTCTTTTTAACCTCTCTTTCTCTTCCATATACTCTCCCTCCTTGCATCACTTCTACATTGCCCTAACTACTCATTCTAACTTTTTCTTCTTATAAATCTATTTACATCATTCATCCACCACTCTCTAGCATTGTATTATTCTTAAACTTTCCCAAACATCTTCTCCCATTCGTATTCTCACTAGCCCATCTGTCCCCCCAACAGTTGTTTATATCTTACCCTAACTGCTTCCTCCTTTGTCATAAACCTCACTTTCTCTACTTGCTGCTTCCATTTTCCCTTTTATCCCATATACCTTTTACTCTCACTGAGGTGCAAAAAAAGTGATCTATATACTGTGGCCCCTCTATAAACATGTGCTCCCGAAGTCTACCCAACAATCTTTTTTCTACCTATACGTAGTCCCAAAAAACTACGTCATTTTGCCCTACCCCATATCTTGTATACTTAAAATTTTTCCTCTTTTTTTAACCCTTACAGGGTTGGTGCCTACTAGTACCATAAATTCTAGCGCCTTCAAATCCACAGCGAGAGAAAGCTGTAGCCACACATGAAAAAATGGGTCTATTGGTCATTGTGCATGTAAAAAAAAATCCCGCGCACACAGTGCGTTTAAAGAAGAGAAAAAAACTTCAACCGTGTTTTTGCTTTAAAACAGCAACTTTTAGTGAATTTTGTATTTGCAGTGAAATTTTGATTTTTATGGTTGTAATTTGTCTCCTGGTCTCGTTTTATAGAATGGAAGACAATATTACAGAAATTGAGATGATTTGATTGGTTTTCACAGTGAAAGTACCCTTTAAATTGAGCTCAAAGTAGCAAATGTTTGATTTTTGCCGAAGTTCAAAAGTAAACAAATCATGCCACACGTCCAATACACATCAACTGGTGAATCTAATATTCTCTCACAAGTGCGCTGATATTATTTATACTATTTCTGCACTAATGCAGTAATCTGCATAATAGTAAATCTTCTATTTTTTTGCGAGAATAAATATTCAAAGTGGAACGCAAAAGAAATGTAACAGAGGTCTGGGGATGTGACTAATGAACAGAAAAAAATTATTTTAGTTCAAGGAATGTCTGTCTTGTTTATTCTGGACCCTATTTGAAAATGGGCATCTTTTGAAATTTGTGTGACATTGGCAAAATTGCTAATTTCTGACCACTTTATTGGATAGTTGAAATCAGTAAATGGGTGGTTTCATGTACTCATTTGATAGAAAAATGGAGTTCTAGCAAAATAGTTATGATTTTTGTCGACTGGTACATTGGAATTGGCCAAAAATAGGGCTCAAAGTGGGCAAAATCGCCGATGCGTAAACATTGTTGAGACCGCTAACTTCGCGAGAGCATAATTCTGTAAGTTTTCCATCAAATTTCATACTTTTAGTGTCATTATGATCGGGAAAAGATTTTCTATCATTTCATAAGTTTTTTTTTTTTTAAATTTTCAATTTGAAAATTTTTCGACCCTGAGAACAAGTTTAGGAGAGGGCCTGTCGACCCTGAAAGGGTTAAAATATGTGTTACCTATAACCAGACCCCTTTCTATACAAAGTTCAGTCAAATGCTCCCCATTTAGGTTCCTTAACACAATTACTCATTCACTTGGCTCAAAAGTTCCTACACACTCTTGCTTAACATCTCCCAAAATCTCTCTACTCTACATTCCTCTCTTCTCCAGGTACATCCACACTTATTCTGACCCATTTTTCACATCCGATCCTTATTTTAATCCACATATTCCTTGAATTTATACATTTATATTCCCTCTTCTCACTCCATAACTGATCCTTTAACATTATTGCTACCCCTTCCTTAGCACTAACTCTCTCAGATACTCCTGACTTAATCCATTTATTTTTTCCCACTGAAACTCCCTTACCCCCTTCAGCTTTGTTTCACTTAGGGCTAGGACATCGAACTTCCTTTCATTCACAACCTTTGCAATTCAAATTCAAATTCAAATTCAAAGTTTATTCTCTATAAGGATTACAATGCTGAGTTTACAGAATTTGGTTATTGTGTGGTTTACATGTAGTAAAATAATAATTACAAGGTACCACTAGAACACCTAGCATGGCTAGGCATTTCGGGCAGACTTAGATTAAATCTTAAGTTTAAAATATTACAAAATTATGAGGTAAGTTGGTATTATGGCTAAGTGACTAAATACTAATTCGTGAGTTTAGCAATGTGAATGCTTTTGTTTTGGCACTATACATAGTTTCAGTATTGGAGCATCACTTCTTTCTTATCATCTGCGCTACATCCAAACACATTCAAACATCCCAATTTTAAAAAGTTCTTCTTTATACCTTTTATCTTCATGTAATAAATTTGTTGGCTTGGAAATTAGTGATGTCCTCCTAAACCCAGACTCAGAAAGGGCAGAAAAGAACAAGCACATGTAAAGAGTAGCTATAATTTTTGGGGACATGGGTTTTTAAATTAAATGAACAGTATTTAGATAAGGCTAAAGAGGTTTGTGTGGCATTTATGGATTTGGAAAAGGCATATGACAGGGTGGATAGGGGGGCAATGTGGGAGATGTTTCAGGTGAGGTGAGGAGGGAAATTACTGAAAAATGAAGAGTTTTTACGGATAGTGAGGGTCAATTAGAGTAGAGGAAAAGGGAAATTATTTCCCCGTAAAAGTAGGCCCAGACAAGGATGTGTGATGTCACCATGGGTTTAATATATTTATAGATGGGGGTTTAAGAAATAAATGCGAGGGGCTTGGCAAGAGGCGTGGAGTTTAAAAGATAAAGAACACACATAAAGTGGGGTTTCAAGTTCTCTTGCTGAGACATGTGGGGGGGGGGGGGGGGGGGGGGGGGGGGGGGGGGGGGGTTTTTGGGGGTTGCGGAAAAATTAAAAAGGGAATCAGAAAAAGGGGTTATGAGGAAAAAAAAACAAAAAGAATTAGGGGGATTGAAAGATTGGGGTATCAATGGAGGAGAGAGTATGGAGGGGGTGAAAGTATTCGATACTTGGGGAAAGGGCGGTCAGCGATGGGGCATGAAAGATAAGGTGATCAAGAATTGATGAAGGGGAAAAAGGGGGAGGTGCATTTTGGAGTCTGTGGGAAAAAAGAACTTTTTTTCTTGGAACAAAAGAGGGAATTATGGGGTATAGTTTACCAAACCCCTTAATGTTGTGAAACATGGGTGGTGAATTTTGCAGCGAGGGAAGGCTGGGGGCAGGGGAAAGTCAATCTAGGGCAATGGTGGTGCGAATATAATGCAAGAATTCAAGTTTGGAAGTTAAATGAGGTGGGGATTGCCCAAAAATTTGTCCAAGGGCTGAGGAAGGGTTTATTT
>NC_069426.1:45608160-45625410 GCF_026875155.1 Cherax quadricarinatus | reverse complement strand
TCCCCTTAAACCCACCACCATCACCTCACACCACCTCCATCCCACCACCACCATCACCACCACCACCATCACCACCATCGGCCCACCACCACCATCCCCCTCGCCACAAGCACTCCCACCACCGCCCCCACCACCACATCACCACTACCACCATCACCACCAATATCACCACCACCACCACCACCACCTCACCCCACCACCACCATCACCACCACCACCACCATCACCACCAACCACCATCACCACCACCACCACCATCACCACCATCACCACCACCAACAATCACCACCACCACCATCACCACACCACCTCCACCACCACCACCATCACCACCACCACCATCACCACCGCCACCTCATCACCCCCACCGCCACCACCATCACACACCACCCACCACCATCACCACGCCACCAAGCACCACCACCACCCCACTACCACCACTACACCACCACCACCACCATTAACCACCTCCATCACCACCACACCATCTCTACCACCCCCACCTCCATCACCACCACCACCACCCTCACAATCAACCACCATCATCACCACCACCACGATCACCACTACACCATCACCACCACCACACCACCACCACCACCACCACCACCACCACCACCACCAACCACCATCACCAGCACCACCACCACCATCACCACCACCACCATCACCACCACCATCACCACCACCACAACCACCCCCACCACCTTCCACCACCACCACCACCACCCCATCACCATCACCCCCACCAAATACCATCACCACTCCCAAACACTAACCACCACCATCACCACCCCACCACCACCCACCATCACCATCACCACCACCATCACCATCACCACCACCACCCCACCACCACCCACCCACTACCGCCACCAACACCAACCAACTACCCACCACCACACCACCACCCGCCACCACCACCACCATCAACCCTCACCAGCAACAGCACCATCACCACCACCACCACCATCCCCTCCACCACCACCGTCACCATCATTATCATCACACCACCACCACCACCATCACCATCACCACCACCATCACCACCACCACCACCACCACCACCACCACCCCCAAACCACCACCACCATCACCACTACCGCCACCATCACCTCAATCAGCATCACCACCATCATCATCGCCACCATCACCACCATCACCACCATCACCATCACCACCATCACCATCACCACCTCCATCAACACCATCACCACCACCACCCTCACCACCACGACCATCACCATCACCACCATCACCGCCACCATCACCACCATCACCATCACCACCATCACCACCACCACCACCATCACCCCCACTACCACGTCCACCATCACCACCATCACCCCACCATCACCACCACTATCACCGCCACTGTCACCACCCCCACCATCACCACCACCATCACCACTATCACCACCACCATCACCACCACTATCACCACCACTGTCACCACCACCACCATCACCACCACCATCACCACCACCATCACCAGCTCCACCACTACCACCTCTACCACTGTTACAAAAAAACGCGATTCTAAAAGCTTAGACATCTGCAGTGAATACTAGAAAGGACTGCCCTTCTAGTCCTTCTAGTAGTCAGCATCCTTGTCCAATTATCCATTAGAATTCAGTATAATTCAATAGTGCTTCAGGATTACAACTGGTAGGCTACTAACTAGAGAAATTAAAATTTATAAATTTATTAAGTCTAGATGTATAATTATCAAATTAAATTAAATTAAACTATCACAGTAATCAAAATAATATCACGTCTCTCGAGTACAATATTATTGTGCTGAAAGCACATATCACATTTATAATTCTTAAGTACTGTCTGGTACATTAACATTTAATAAGATATTACAAACATGTGCAAGTAAGTTTGTGTATGTGTGTAAGTGCTCTAAGTAGTTCTCTGTCTCACGGCTCGACTGGGACCTTAAACAAGTGACTGACAAAGTCCTCAAATAAACTACTTCTTGACCAACTGGCAACCAGAACAGTCTGCTTGAACAACAAAAAGAATGCTAAGCCCAATAGCAATACAACAAGCAACTGCGACACGGAATCAGGAACAAGGAGATAATGTAACGACACTAAGTAGGGACCATCTGCAGATCCTCCACAAAAGTCACAAAAACTTCCATACTACTGAATCTAAGTTCAGCATAAGAAAATCCCAGACTGTGATAATACACAGAAACCATCATCATCACCACTACCACCCGCATCACCACACCACCATCATCACCCCCACCACCGCCACCACCACCATCACCACCACAATCACCACCACCATCACCACCACAAAAATCACCACCACCATCACCATCACCTCCACCACCATCACTCCCACCACCACCACCACCACCACCACCATCACCACCACTACTACCACCACCATCACCACCACCACCACCATCAACTCCACCACCACTATCACCAAACCCCCACCAATGCCACCACCAGCATCACCACCACCATCACCACCACCACCATCACCACCACCACCATCACCACCACCATCACCACCACCATCACCACCATCACCATCACCACCACCATCACCACCACCATCACCACCATCACCACCACCAGCACCATCTCCACTACAAACACCACTACCAGCACAACCACCACCACCATCACCACAACCATCACCACTACCACCATCACCAGCACCATCACCACCACCATCGCCTCCAGCAGAAGCTAAAGCTCAGGACCTGAGATGTTTCGAGTGTCTATGGGGACACAGAACCTCAGTACAACGTCGAAAATCATTAAGTCTATACAAGGTTCTGTGAACAGAGTTCTACAGAACTAACAAGAATAGTGAGACAGACAATCTGTCCAACCTCCAAGCGAGTCTAGAGCAGACTGAATACTTCAGGCGAGCTGAGGACACCCCCCCTCGATCACGTGATAGCTCCGTGGACAGCAGTCGCCGCAGCAAGAACGGCAGTATAACAAGCAACAAGCGATAATTACAGTAGTTAGACAATCAAGACTTGAACTGAGCACATAATATGTTACATCCTACCTAACAAAGGAAACTACGTCAAATAACAATATAAAGCAATACATTTACGATTTAGCTATTATCGCAAATATAAGCAATATAAAATTAAATGAAAAGGTAATAATTATATATATACATAATAATCATTGCAACCATTCAGGGGTTGCAACACCCCCCCCAACACGACAGACGGTTGCACTAGGAGTTGCATTAATGTCTTTCACATTATTACTGATTACTCAGGTTACATTACTAACAATATAATATAAAAATTAATCAGAGTCACTCTCGTGCCAAGCACCTCTACAATTTCACAGCAATCCGTTACTAGGATATGCCCCTAGACTAGGGCAGTACACAGTATCGTATCTCTGCATACTCGTGGTTATGTACATCAGTGTAGAGACAGGATAGCGTAGATGAGTAGGGCACTATCAGGCTCGATCATAGTAGAGGAGACTGCATTCCACTCTTAAGAAGTGGTTGTGGAATGCTATGCAGTATGGACACCTGAGTATGAAACAGCTTAAGGTGTGTCGTGAGGGGGGGTCTGCGGCAGGACAGTGTTGCGTCACGCAGTACATCACCTACACCACACTACCCACTCATCACTCAGCTTATGTGTCCTCCTCACACAACAATACTGTGAATATATAAATATAATAATTAGACATGACATGAGTATACATAGTTAATATGGACTGGAGGGTTACGTTACTTTACTGAATTTGACATAGCAAGTAACAAAAGGAATTTGGGCATAATATTACGTTAATTTAATGTAACTGATAATTATTAAGGACGTGACAGAGCGTCAGCAATTACATTACAATGACCACTTATGTGTTTTATACTAATTGAAAAAGGGTTTTGGATTCTGAGAGCCCACCTCATGATCCTAGCATTTTTACTCTTCATAGTATTTATATAAGTGAGTGGATTGTGGTCAGAAAAAACGTTAATTTTAAATGGGGAAGTGCCCAAATACACGTCAAAATGTTCCAAGGACACCACAAAAGCTAGAGCCTCTTTCTCAATAGTGGCATAATTTTTCTGGTGTCGTTTAAGCTTAGATGAATAGTAACATATAGGATGGAGAATGTCAGTGGATGTTGACTGTTGGAGTAGCACAGCACCCACTGCATAACCACTCGCATTTATATGTAAAAAGAAGGAAAGATTGAAATTAGGACTTTTCAACACAGGAGCAGAGGATAGCAAGCGCTTCAACCTTTTGAACGAGTCTGAACAATCTCTAGTCCATGTGAACTGAACTTTGCTACTAGTAAGCTCAGTGAGAGGAGCTGCAATCTGAGAAAAGTTTGGACAGAACCTGCGATAATATCCTGCCATACCCAGGAATCTCTGTACTCCCTTCCTATCCTGTGGCACTGGAAATTCAGAAATTGCATGAACCTTAGCCTCAATAGGAGCAACCTCACCTTGGCCGATACAAAAGCCTAGATAGGTAATCTTGGCTTGACCAAAACTACATTTAGCTAAGTTAAAAAGTGAAGTTGTAGTGTGCCAGTCTCTCAAACAATGCTCTGAGACGCGTCAAGTGCTGTTCCCACTCGTCACTGTACACCACTAAGTCGTCAAGATAGGCTTTTTACTCCTTCTAAATTGTGGGTCAACTCGTTCATTATACGCTGGAATGAAGAAGCCGCGTTACATAGGCCGAAGGGGGTGACGAGGTAGTTAAACAATCCATCTTGAACAGTAAAAGCAGATATTTCTTGAGCACGTTCAGTAAGCGGGACTTGATAATAGCCTCGTAAGAGATCTTTTTATTTTTTTTTTATTTTTATATTTTATTTAAAAACAACATACACATGATACAAGCCGACAATTAGCAAATCCAAAACTGTGACAGACAATGTCAGTACACACACAATAAACAAAAAAAAACAACATTTTAACATATTGATATAACGAAATTCTACCGTAAGAAACCCAACCCGTTTACGGAAAAAAAAACATACAGACTACAAAACAGAACGTCGGAGTCATAAAACATGTAGGAATAAGTCCTATAATCATGTATATATGTATATACATACATATGCACATATACACATACATGTATGTGCACATATGACTGGATTATACTAGAACAAACAAACCAACAAAAAAAAAAAAAAAAAGAAAAAAAAAAAAAAAAAAAAACTTATCACTAAAAAAAACTAGACAAACTAAATACATAACATCCAAAACAGAAGTGGCAGACAATGTCAGGTACACACAAAAAACATTGTAACACAGTGATATAACAAATTCTACTAAAATAACCCAACCAACCGACTTCCAAACAAACAGTCGGAGTCATTATAAAACATGTAGGAATGAGTCCTACAAACATATATATATATATATATATATGTATACATATACGCATGCATATACACACATACGTGTATGTGCACTTGTTCATACAGAACAAACTGGATCATACATAGAAATAAAGCTCTAAATGACTTTTCACCAAATAAACTAAAAAAATATTACATCCAATGATAGAACTATCCCTAAGACATTGGTTCCCACAAACACACCTACATACACACAAAATTAATGTTACCTATTAACACTCAATATATAATATGACCTTCCAGTCAAATGAAGGGTATATATAAACCCCATCAAATACTTTTATATTTTCGTACATAGGTCATTTTGTACCCATTCATACGATAAAAAGAAGACATATGACAAGGATAAATCTAACATCAGATTCGAATGTATAAAAACATATCCTCACAATATACATATAAATATAAACCCCCTATATAAAATGGTTCTTATAACAATAAGAGAAAAAACAGAAAATCACATACTACTTTTGACTCTGTGATTTTACAAATTCATTAAGGTCTACATACCCCGGAGCCCCCGACGGCTCCCTGCAAAATAAACTTAACCACATCTACCACCTTGCAAACCAATCAACCTTCCTCATCAGGCTTCCAATCACTCCAAGAGGACACACCACTGAAGAGACCAACCCCTTGCCTCTACCCCGTCACCAAACGGAGTAGACGTTCAACAGTAAGTTCACGATATCCCTCCGGAAAACTAATTACCCACCTTCCCCCATATAATTATTTGTTCCTACATGCTGTCCTATAAAAACACGCAGCCAACGCTTTTATCCTAATGTTTCCCTCCACCTCCCTCATCCCCCAAGAAACATGCAAGTAATCAACTATTACGTATCTGATAGCCCTCCCCACCTCTTTGGGTACCCCTCCCATATCTAACATTAAAGCCCTGAGGGTTGATATCTGTCCCCCCCAATAAAAAGAAAATCCTCTTCAACCACAATCTTACCACCTCCAAAGCAGAACAAAAATATACTACATGAAAAGCCGTTTCAACTTCCCCACAAAAACTGCATGATGCCTCTCTCACAAAACCCATTCGTCTTAGCACCTCTTTCGATGCTAACGTCCCCATAAGAAATCTATATACTAATTCCCTCGCTCTTGCCGGTATTCTTAATTTACTAAATTCCACCATATCACTCTCCAATCATATTGTGGGATACACTGCCATCCCTTGCATTGATTCCTGACGACGGACCCACACCCCACTAACCGTTTTTACCTTGAGTTTTTTTAACATTGCGTACCTTTAACATAAACCGCAACATATCTTCACACTCCACTAAGTCCCTGCCACCCCACCATTTGCGGATATCCCCCATCACCTCCCCCACCGAAGACCCCCTTCCACCCGCTGCCCGAATATACCTCTGCTTCACATAATATGCCTTTCACCCTAGACCCCTAATGCCAATCAATCCCAATCCGCCCTGTCTTACCGCAGTCATTACCACATCTTTACCCAACCACGCCTCCCATAACCCACACATACTTAAGGGCTCTTCTTTGTAATTCCATAATATCCTGACTTCTTAAGGGGTAAATTTCCGCCACTCCCCACATCAGCGTATTTACCACCATAACCCTTTGATGCAAGGTTACATCCCCGGCCCTTAGACTCCTGAGCCTGCTCAAAGCTCTGTCCATTACCATTTCTGAATTAACCCTCCTGCTCTCCTGTACATCTGCTAAATACAAAATCCCACAAATCTTTAGCCTATCTACAGTTATCCATCCAAACTCCTCCCCCAAGGTCCCTCCTACCCAATTGCCTACCTCCAGCAACCGTGATTTCTGCTTATTAACTCTCATCCCAGTAGCATTCCCAAAAATCTCAATTACCCTTCCCACTTTACTTAAATCTTCTATCTCATTAAGTAAAAACAGTTGTATCATCTACATAACCAACAATATTCCCACAAAATCCACCTCTCTCCCCCATCCTTCCCATCCCACAATCAACAGAACATTGAAAGGATTCTGCATACATGCAAAGTATTTGGGAGAGTGGACACCCCTGCCTTAAACCCCTCCCCATGCTTACTGAAACTACCCAACCTACCATTTACCTGTACTCTCATCGATGCATTCTCATACAATGTCCTCACCCATCCAACCACCCTCCCTCCAAAACCCATTCTCATCATACTCTCAAACAAAAAGTCCCTATCCACATAATCATAAGCTTTCTCCCAATCCAGACCTAGAATACCTCCCTTACTACTACCCTCAAGGAAATCCCGAATACGTCCATGACCTACCCACATACTCCTCCCCGGGATACCAAATTGTCCCCCATGTATCACCGACCCCATGACCTTCTTCAGTCTATTACCCAAAATTTTCCCAAAAATCTTGTAATCTGCACACATCAAAGATATTGCTCGGTAAGCACTCAACTCTCTTCCCCCCCTCTTCTTTGGCACCAAAACTATGACACCCGTACTTTGCGATGTGCCCAACTTCCCACTAGTTAACATATGATCCAATAGCCTAACAAAGCACTGCCTAATACACCCCCAATGTGCTCTATAAAATCATTTGGTATAACCGTCTATCCCTGGTGTTTTCCCGGTACTCATCCCGAAAACTGCCTCTTCCACCTCAACCTCACTTATACCAACCTCCAACCCCACTCTATCCTGCTCACTTTAAAATGCTAGGAACCCCCCTTCAAAAATACCTCTCCAGGAACCCCCCTCCCTCCACTCCATTTCTCCCTAAACCAACTATCAGCATAGATACTCATACTTCCATATTGGATAGGACTCGACCCACTGGATACCCTCCCACCCCAGGGCTTGTCTCCAATTGTAGAATGGTGGTTACACTCTGTCGGTCCCTAAATTTACGTAAAACAAACCCAGACGGCTTATCACCCCACAATACATCCTCTAACCCCCGCCCTAACCCTAATTGCATCAAACCTATCATTGTGTAATTCAGCGATCCTGCTCCGCAGACTGTCCATGTCATCCCTCCTACCACCTCCCCCAACATAACAATCTTGCAACTGTCCCTCCAGATAATTTTGCAACCCAAAACACCACCTCGCCTCTTCCCGTCCCTAACCTTAAAAAAATTCGCTATTCCCGTTTTGCCTGCATTTCCCACCAATCTAACAGATCTATCTCCCTGTCCCTAGCCTCCCAAAAAGGCAACCACCAATCACTGAAAAAAGGCCCCCCTCCTCCTCCTTAAGAAGCCTTACATTTAATTTCCAGTACCCAGAATAAATACGCACCACACCATCCCACATCAAATCTGTTATTACCGCCCTGTGATCCGAAAAACCCCACATCGAAGGTTTGCACCCTCACAACATCTATACCCTGCTTAATATAAATTCTGTCCAATCGCGCTTCATACCCCTACGGACGAATGTGTGCTCCACTAGGTATCCCCCCCTCCCCACCACATCAACAACCCCAATATCTCGCAATACATCCCTCAGCACACTCAGCACACAACCCGCCCCTCTCGGTTCGACATCACCACTCCTAATCACACATTTCCAATTCACCACCTATTACTGTTATAGCAGGCAACCTCTCAAGTGATACAGCAATACCTCTCTGACAAAATCTACTTTTACCCTGGTATTACTAGTTGCTGGCATGTAAACTCCTACAAAACTAGCTCGACTCTCACCCAGACACCATCCACCCTCACGACCCTCCCACCCCCCTCTCTTCCCAGCCGATGACTCGCAAGGGGCTGGTCTCCTTTATCGCTACTGCTACCCCACCTTTCAATTGCAAACCACTGGTAACATACATCCGATATCCTTTTAACCGCAACACACAACCAGCCCTATGATTATGCTCTTGCAAAAAGCAAATATCTACATCAAACCGCCGTAAAAACCACTCCAACCAAACTTTCTTAACCTCAGTCTTAAGTCCATTGACATTAAGCGTGACACTTCTGAAAATTATAGAAGTGGCGGCTTTCCCCTATGCCGCTGGGATTTACTCGCTGCACTTTTCACATTATGTATTCCCTTACCACTCGAGTTATCCTGTGCAGTCACCTCCCCCCTCCCTCTCCCACTGGCAACTCAGGCGCACCTCTACCACTATGTGGCATCGGCTCCACAACCGCTGCCCATGACTTCTTCCCCGGCCTCTGCCCCGGGGTAATAACCTCGTCTATCTCTGATGCCGCAGTTCTTTTTCTAGAACTTCCACTTACACACATCTCACCCTCAGACGAATCCTCCTGGTGTACCTCCACGGCCACCACACGCTCCAGCCTTTTCTTACTCAAATCTTTCTCCCCAATTTGTTGTCCCTCCAGCTCTCCAACTTCACATAAACTGAGGACACCTTCTGCACCGGGCTCATCCCCATCCAAAAAATCCTTGATGACATCTGCCAGTAAACCCTCCTGAGTCGAAGCTTCCTGGACTAAAGACTCCTCAGATAACACCTTCGACTCCCCCGACTTCCCTGGGATAGTGACACACGTCTCCTCCTCTGCCACCTCCCGGTCGACCTCCTCGCTCCAGAGATCAGGCCTCCGGCCTCCCGAGGCAACAGAGCCAGGCACCAAATCACACGACTGTTGAATCACAATCGGCGTTTCCAGAATTCGAGGAGCCCGCCTCCTAGAACACTGGGCTGCCATGTGCTCATAAGAGCTGCACAGACGACATGTTTTTCTCTGACCCGCATAGTACACATAAACCTGTGTTCTACAACCGGTCATCGTTACATAGGATGGTATAGGCATTGTTAAAGACATTTTAAGGGTGTAAGAACCTTCCGGCATTCCTTCATACGGACCATCCCTCCATACCCCCATGGTTGCAGAATGCACTGTCCCATAACTGCGAAAAAACTCCTGTAGTCCATATGCCATAGCCTCGAAGGGTACATTCCGTACCTTCACCCATGTGAAGTACTTAGAAACATCATGTAACACAACATCCATCGCTGAATTCACACTCATGCGTTGTTCCTGGTACTGCTCGACAATTCTTGTGTAGAAGCCGGCTCTCAGAAATTTCACGAAGATTCTTGTCAAACCATTAAGAGCGACGCCATATAATTCCTCGTTGGGGATACCATATGTGTCCCTGATGATGTTAGGGAGAAGTACGTTCATTGTATCTCCACTTAACGTACCACGAACCAGCTCTATGCAGATAGTATTTACTCTCCGTACTGTATGTTCAGCCATTTTGATATCCAAAAATGAGCAGCGCACGTCCACACTTCTCAATGGTTGTTGATGTACTGTGGTAGCTCGCATGAAAAACAGCAGAGGGGTGCTGAGCACAACCGCACTCCACCGTAGTCAGGCAGAGAATGACATAAGAGATCTAAACGGCTGACAAACTGGGCTCCTGACACATGGTCAATAAGGTCGTCAATGCGAGGTAGAGGATAACCATCAGGCAAGGTGACACAGTTCACTTTCCTGTAATCAGTGCACATCCTGAAACTACCATCAGGTTTAGGCACTAAAATACAGGGAGATGCCCATGGGCTTTTACTGAGTTCAATAAGTCCGTGAGATAACAGAAAATCAACATCTTCTCTCAATGCTTTATGCTTTGTTGGACTCATCCTATATGGTGACTGCTTAATCGGTGATGCTCCCTGTACATCAACGTCATGTACACCCAGAGTACAACATTTAGGAACATCACTGAACAATTCAGGGAAATGCAAAATCATGTTTTTAATATCACCAGCTTTATCAATCCCAAGGTTACTAAGAAAATCGTCTAGAAGTTGCATCTCTCTTGGCAATCCAACCTGGGAGAAAAATTTCATCAGCGCTCTCACAATAGCACGAGCATTAATTTTTCTCATAGGAATAGCTTCGGGATAGCGTGTTGCAGCGTCCATAATAGTAAATAAGTATTGGTTTCCTAGTTTGGTTCTAGGCAAAGGACCAACACAATCAATAATAAGACGTGAGAATGGTTCACCATCCACGGTGATAGGAATTAGAGGCGCAGGTGGAGGTGAGTGCGCTGGCTTGCCTGTCACTTGACACACGTGGCAACGTCGCACATGATCAGCAACTGTTTCCTTCATCTTTGGCCAAGTAAAATGTTTTGCCAGTTTACCGAGTGTCTTCTTGACACCCAAATGTCCTCCTATGGGACTATTGTGAGCAAAATCAATGGCTTGTTCACGAAATGTAACTGGTAACACTACGAGATGCTTGACTGTGGTGGAAACACTATCAGCTGACAACTTACATGTATTTTCTCCATCAGTACACCGTTACTATAATAGTAACAATTATCGAGATCCTTTGCTTCACTCTCAGTAACTGCTATATCTCTCAGTCTTTCCAGTGACTGATCAACAAACTGATCCTTGATTAAATCATCATAGAGTTAGAAAATTTAACGTCAGTTGAGTCCTGACTAGGTTGATGACTGGGGGGAGTTGGTGTTAATGACCCTGGACGCAGAGCGTCACTAAATAACATATTCAACCCCAAATCATTCTCATCAACTAACTCAACAGGAGACAAGGATGGTTTGTTTGTATTTTGACATAGCTCTAGTAATTGTGCTGAGAGGAAATAAAATAGGTTTCTCTCTGCAAGCTTCAATGGCATAATTATCATCAGTGTTATAATCAATCACAAGTGGTTCTTTACATATACCAGCATGAAGGATATCGTTCCCTATCAACAAGTCCACTGACCTGATGGGAAATACACCACTGGATATACCCACTGAAATATAACCAGTATAATAGCTTGTTTGAATATAAACTTTGTGCAGAGGCACTTTTATAACAGCCCCTCCATAGGCTTCTAACAATACATCTATCTTGCAATAGGTATTGTCAGTTATGGGCAGTACATCTTCTCTCAATAACGTGAGATAACCGCCAGTGTCTCTGAAAGTAATTATCTCAGTTAGATGTGATTCGTCAAATCCTATTCTACCTCTCGAAAAGTAAGGACTCATGGCTGAACGAATCTTTTCGTCAGATACACTTTCTGATGCTAGTCATCTATCCTGAGTAACATTATCTAAAACAGTAGGATCAGAGGTATTACTAGGATTTGGTGCCTTTGTTGCTTGGAAGAAGATACGACTTGTGTGGGGCACCAGCCATACGACTGCTTCTGGTATATCTTTCTAACTATAGCAATACTCTCTAGCATGTTTTTTTCTGTTACAATAGTTACTTTTCTTCTTCTCGATATCAGATTTCTGTCTAGCCACAGGGGACAGATTCAGGATTGTGAGTTTTTCCTGGTAAAGGTACGAGAAGTTACAGTAGCAGGTACATCAGGCCGGCAATGAGCAACTGATTTAGGTTTGCCAACTTCTAGGACAATTTTTAGTTACCTTGTTTTCTCTGTGTTTTAGTACGTACAAGTTTGTGAGAAATCTCGTAATTGTCTGCTAATGCTGCAGTTTTCAGAATATCTGAGGTAGTATGATCGACCAGATATTCTTGTATGTCAACAGACATACAGTTGTTAAACTCTTCGTGTAGTAACAACTGAACAAGGCTGTCTTAGTTGTTACATTTAGCAGCTCTACACCATCTCTCAAATGCAACTTTTTTCTCACGAGCAAATTCTACACAAGTTTGATCTTGTCGTCGTTGTAACGTATAAAATGCTCTTTGATAACTTACAGTTAACAAGTTATATATATCTAGAATAGTTTGTTTGACAGCGTAATAACTAATGTACTTGGCAAATGGTAAGGTAGCAGTACAAGTTTGAGCTCTTCCTGTCAAAGCTGTATGCAACAAGGTTGCCCAGTGCTTACGTGGCCAGTTTTATAGCACGTGCCTGGTTCTCAAACACATCAAAATAGGTGTCTAAGTCACTCTCAAAAAACTTAGGAACCATGGACGCAGCTTTCTGCACATTAAATAGGTCCTGTGATATATCAGTCTGTTGTCTTCCCAACGAACATTTTTTTCTCTGGAAATCTTCGTTCAATTTCCTCTATGCCTCTATTTGTGCGGTCTGCAACTTTATGAGGCGTTCAAACCTCTCAAACTGTTCCTGAGAGATAGGACCAGTAGGTAATGGAGGAGTAAGGAATCTAACGTGGCCTGGACGGTCCTTAGGTCGGACACTTCGTTCATCCGTCTCTAGAGAGTCTAGATCTGGTCTAGGATAAATAGATACAGGTGTAGCATACACTGTATTAGGCTGTGTCATGCTAACAGTTAGGAGGGAAGGCGTGAGCGAGAACTGAGCTACACTAGGCTCAGACACTAGGCTCACTTCTGCCTTAGTTGCTATTTCTTCTACGTCATCAAGTAGAGTCATACTTCCTAATTGTGACACTAGGCTTTCTGAATCTGAATCATAATCACACATCTCTGTATGAGCAGGAAACAATATATCTTTAATCAATGCTCTGACAGTTTCTGTGGTGTAATTCCTGTTATACGTCACACCGAGATATGTGGCTACTTGCCAACACTTCTGAAGTTTTAATGTACTCAACTCAGACAACGTCAGAGTATCAATTAACTGTTTCACTTTGGCATACATCACGAAAATAATTGTACTACGAGAGAGTGATTATGGGAAACTACAATCCTAATAGGAATTTTAGTGTTGGTTGTCTTAGAGCCAGAGCTCATCAACAGTATTTCCATCTCCTTGGATCAAGAGACTCAGTCAGGTACATACATCCACCTGGTATGTTGTACAAGACTAAACTCAAAGTCTTCAGATTAGGAAAGTACTCAAAGTGTTTGATCATAGTTACTAGTATTTCAAAATGGACAATTTCTCCAACACCTTGGATCAAGAGCGTCCCGGACAGTTTCTCCAACACCTTGGATCAAGAGCCTCCTGGACAGGCCCCCATTTGTTACAAAAAACGCGATTCTAAAAGCTTAGAGATCTCCTGTGAATACTAAAAAGAACTGCCCTTCTAGCATCCGGCCTGTTACTGGGTTTTTGTAACAAGTAGTCAGTATCCTTGTCCAATTATCCATTAGAATTCAGTATAATTCAATAGTGCTTCAGGATTACAACTGGTAGGCTACTAACTAGAGAAATTAAAATTTAATAAATTTATTAAGTCTAGAGGTATATTATCAAATTAAATTAAATTAAATTAATCACAGTAATCAAAATAATATCACGTCTCTCGAGTACAATATTATTGTGCTGAAAGCACATATCACATTTATAATTCTTAAGTACCGTCTGGTACATTAACATTTAATAAGATATTACAAATATGTACAAGTAAGTTTGTGTATGTTTGTAAGTGCTCTAAGTAGTTCTCTGTCTCACAGCTCGACTAGACTTAAACAAGTGACTGACAAAGTCCTCAAATAAACTAACTTCTTGACCAACTGGCAACCAGAACAGTCTGCTTGAACAACAAAAAGAATGCTAAGCCCAATAGCAATACAACAAGCAACTGCAACACAGAATCAGGAACAAGGAGATAATATAATGACACTAAGTAGGGACCATCTGCAGATCCTCCACAAAAGTCACAAAACTCCCATACTACTGAATCTAAGTTCAGCATAAGAAAATCCCCGTCTGTGATAATACACAGAAACCAGTACAAATTAGGTCAGAAGCTAAAGCTCAGGACCTGAGATGTTTCGAGTGTCTATGTGACACAACCTCAGTACAACGTCGAAAATCACTAAGTCTATACAAGGTTCTGTGAACAGAGTTCTACAGAACTAACAAGAATAATGAGACAGACAATCTGTCCAACCTCCAAGCGAGTCTAGAGCAGACTGAATACTTCAGGCGAGGTGAGGACACCCCCCCTCGATCACGTGATAGCTCCGTGGACAGCAGTCACCCAGCAAGAAGCCGGCAGTATAACAAGCAACAAGCGATAATTACTGTAGTTAGACAATCAAGACTTGAACTAAGCACATAATATGTTACATACTACCTAAAAAAGGAAACTACATCAAATAACAATATAAAGCAATACATTTACGATTTAGCTATTATCGCAAATATAAGCAATATAAAATTAAATGAAAAAATAATAATTATATATATACATACATAATAATCATTGCAACCATTCAGGGGTTGCAACACCCCCCAAAAACGACAGACGGTCGCACAAGAGTTGCATTAATGTCTTTCACATTATTACTGATTACTCAGGTTACATTACTAACAATATAATATAAAAATTAATCTGAGTCACTCTCGTGCCAAGCACCTCTACAATTTCACAGCATCCGTAACTAGGATATGCCCCTAGACTAGGGCAGTACACAGTATCGTATCTCTGCATACTCGTGGTTATGTACATGAGTGTAGAGACAGGATAGCGTAGATGAGCAAGGCACTATGAGGCTCGATCATAGTAGAGGAGACTGCATTCCACTCTTAAGAAGTGGTTGTGGAATGCTATGCAGTATGGACATCTGAGTATGAAACAGCTTAAGGTGTGTAGTGAGGGGGGTCTGTGGCAGGACAGTGTTGCATCACACAGTACATCACCCACACCACACTACCCACTCATCACTCAGCTTATGTCTCCTCCTCACACAACAATACTGTGAATATATAAATATAATAATTAGACATGACATGAGTTTTACATAGTTAATATGGCTGGAGGGTTTACGTTACTTTACTGAATTTGACATAGCAAGTAACAAAAGGAATTTGGGCATAAAATTACGTTAATTTAATGTAACTGATAATTATTAAGGACGTGACAGAGCGTCAGCAATTACATTACAATGACCACTTATGTGTTTTATACTAATAGAATAAGGTTGGATCTAGAGCCCACCTCATGATCCTAGCATTTTTACTCTTCATAGTATTTATATAAGTGAGTGGATTGTGGTCAGAAAAAAACGTTAATTTTAAATGGGGAAGTGCCCAAATACATGTCAAAATGTTCCAAGGACACCACAAAAGCTAGAGCCTCTTTCTCAAAGTGGCATAATTTTTCTGGTGTCGTTTAAGCTTTGATGGAATAGTACATATAGGATGGAGAATGTCAGTGGATGTTGACTGTTGGAGTAAACACAGCGCCCACTGCATAACCACTCGCATTATATGTAAAAAGAAGGGAAGATTGAAATTAGGACTTTTCAACACAGGAGCAGAGGGTAGCAAGCGCTTTAACCTTTTGAACGAGTCTGAACAATCTCTAGTCCAGTGAACTGACCTTTTCTACTAGTAAGCTCAGTGAGAGGAGCTGCAATCTGGAAAAGTTTGGACAGAAACCTGCGATAATATCCTGCCATAAACCCCGGAATCTCTGTACTCCCTTCCTATCCTGTGGCACTGGAAATTCAGAAATTGCATGAACCTTAGCCTCAAAGGAGCAACCTCACCTTGGCCGTTACAAAAGCCTAGATAGGTAATCTTGGCTTGACCAAAACTACATTTAGCTAAGTAACAGTGAAAATTGTAGTGTGCCAGTCTCTCAAACAATGCTCTGAGATGCGTCAAGTGCTGTTCCCACTCGTCACTGTACCCCCACTAAGTCGTCAAGATGCTTCTACTCCTTCTAAATTGTGGGTCAACTCGTTCATTATACGCTGGAATGAAGAAGGGCCCCGTTACATAGGCCCATGGGGGTGACGAGGTAGTTAAACAATCCATCTTGAAAAGTAAAAGCAGATATTTGTTGAGCACGTTCAGTAAGCGGGACTGATAATAGCCTTGTAAAGAATCTAAAACGGCTGACAAACGGGGTCCTGACACACGGTCAATAAGGTCGTCAATGCGAGGTAGAGGATAAACCATTTGGGGAGGTGACACAGTTCACTTTCCTGTAATCAGTGCACATCCTGAAACAACCCCCCAGGTTTAGGCCTAAAAAAACAGGGATGCCCATGGCTTTTTAGTAGTTCAATAAGCCGTGAGA
>NC_069426.1:45570775-45607660 GCF_026875155.1 Cherax quadricarinatus | reverse complement strand
TGTTTCCCGAAAAAATCAAGCGGGTTTATTACCCCTTGTATTCTGTCAAAACTGCTTCAAAAAACAATCCTGAACTACTTCTAAGAATCGTGTGATTCAAAATTTCCCATCAAGAAATTCCATAATGACAAAAGGGTTAAAGTCTCCTAAATTACTACATTATGGGCCCTTGGGGCCTTAACAATTTCCTCCCATATAGCCTCCCCTTGGTCCCAACAAGTTTGGGGGAGGGGTAACACACCAAAAAACAGTTTTCCATCCCCCTCAAAAATTCTATCCAAAAGACTCGTATGGTTACTTCGATTTAAACCCGATTTTGTGCAACATTTCAAGCTCTGGGACTTTTCAATGCCCCCAACCCCCCTTCCCAAAAATTCTATCTACTTGGAACATTTAAAAACCCCTGAAGGACTTTCCACAGGAATGTCCCATTTTTTGAATTAAACCACGCTCAGTTAAGGCAATAACATTTACCTGACTAAAACTAACTCAACTCGTCCACTTTTTCCTACAATTACATTAGAAAATAATCTTTGAAAGACTCCCCTTTTCTTTTTACCCTTCCTCTTTTTCTGTTTTTCTACTAAACCTGTTACTGTCCTTTCACCTAGTGTCACGGTTTTTCATATCACCTCGTTCTGTTTATTGCTTTTTTCCCCTAAACTCAAATAACAACACGGGGACTTCACTGTTTTCCTCCCAAAACCGATACAACAAACTGTTCCTATTTTAAAGCCCAAACAGCTCCCCCACTGCAGTTGCAAGTGCCCCCCCCCCAGACCTAGATAATGAACCCCATCCCGGGCATACATGTCATTTTCTGCCATAGAAGAGGCCCCCTTTTCAAAAAAAGTTCCGCATTTCCCTTTACAGTATTTCCAGCCACAATTGACACCAATTGCCCGGGAAAACCTTCATTTCCAACTCCTTCCTTTTAAAAATCCCAATATACAGGGTTCCCACCCTTCCCCCCAATTATTTCTAAGCTGACCTATACCTCTAATCAGGTCTTTACCCTAGGGGCTGCCAACATCTTGCCTCCAGCACTGATACAGAAAATAGGATGCTCCCATTTTCCTCTCATGAGTCATCCAAGGCTAACAAAACCCCATCCCAGCCCCCGGAAAACAAACCCCCTGCTCCTACTCATGTCCTCAAGCAGAAACGCCCTATCCATATCCTAACTGCTATTCCCCAACAACAATCATTATTCTTACCTTCCTTGGTGTCGTTCATCGTGACGTTCCCAGTGTTTCGCCTCATCTCTCGTCGGGTAGCACTGAGAATATATTAGATTTTTTCACAACAGTTTTCCACGGCAGTCTCTTTCTTCTTCATCTCGTTTCTACCTTCCATTCGTCTTCTGAGACACGTCAACTTCGTTCCTGCTGTCCAGCCACTGACCAGTTTCCCCTTCTTGACCTGAGGACTCAAAACAGGAGGACTACTACTAATCTTCTGTTTTTCCTCGGTCCCAGTCGCCGAGTCTCCATCTTCGCCATCCTCACTCTTCCTTAGCTGCTGGTAAATTGCTCGATGGAAGGCATCTTGGGTTCAACCGTAGAGAGCGACAAACCAGGTCTTCAAGAGCTAAGTACAGCACCCACTGAGTAAGTACAGGTCACCACTGAGTTAAGTACAGGTCACCACTGAGTTAAGTACAGGTCACCACTGAGTTAAGTACAGGTCACCACTCTTAGTTAAGTACAGGTCACCAAAAGCGGTCACAAATCATTCAATTAGCATTGAATGAAGTATGATAGTAGGGATAATTCAGTACTGGTCCCAGATTTTCGCTTAGCAGATAACTTATGCAGGGCAATTGGTGTCAATTGCTGGCTGGACAAATACTGTAAGGAAAATGCGGTAACATTCATTGACAACTGGGACCTCTTCTATGGCAGAAATGACATGTATGCCAGGGATGGGGTTCACTTATCTAGGTCTGGGGTGGGGGCACTTGCAACTGCAGTGGAGGGAGCTGTTAGGACTTTAAACTAGGAACAGTTAGTTGTATCGGTTTTGGCAGGAAAACAGTGAAGTCCCTGTGTAGTAATATTATGAGTTCTAGGGGAACTAGCAATAAGCAGAACGAGGTAGATACTGAAAAGCCAGTGACACTAGGTGATAAGGACAGTAACAGGTTTAGTAGAAAAACAGAATGAGCAGAAGGGTAAAGAGAAAGGAGAGTCTTATCAATGATTATTTTTGCTAATTGCTAATTGCTAGGAATAAGATGTACGAGTTGAGATAGTTGCTAGTGCAGGTAACATTGATGTATATGCCTTAACTGAGACGTGGGTTTAATTCAAAAAGTTCGGACCATTCCCTGTGGAATGTCACATCAGAGGTTTTAAATTGTTCCAAGTAGATAGAAGTATCGGGAAGGGGGTAGGGTTGGCATTGACATGTCCCGAGGATCGCTTGAACTGTGCACAAATCGGGTATTAATCTGAAGTAACACATACAGAGTCTATTTGGGATAGAATTTTCAGAGGGGCATGGAAAACTGATTAAGGTGTGAATACCGATCCCCATACTTAGATAGGGACCAGGGAGGCTACTATGGGAGGAAATGTTAAGGACACAAGGCACGATAATGGTATAATTCTAGAGGACTTTAACTTAGTCATATTGATTGGATTTCTTGACTGGGAATTTAGAATCACACGACTTCTTAGAAGTAGTTCAGGATTGTTTTCTGAAGCAGTTGTGACAGAACCCTACAGGGGTAATAACCTCTTGACTTTGTTCTGGGAAAACAATGAATCCCTTGTAATAATTTAGAAATTTCAGAGGAACTGGGTGCTAGCGACCACAATCAATTACATGTAAATGGGAATGGAAGTACGATAGTAAAGGATAACTCAGTAACAGTCCCAGATTTTCGCTTGGCAGATTACGATTGGCTTAGAAACACTTGTCATCTGTTGACAGGGAGAGTAACGGAGAAACTATCAATATGACAGTTTTCTGACACTATACTTGCTGCTCAAAGAAACGTTTACCTCTAAAGAAATTAGATCAAATAGAAATGACCCAAAATGGATGAATATTAGCGAAATATCTACTAGGGCGTAAGAAGGGAATTTATAGGCGCATCAAAAGAGGTGAGGGCTTCTTATGAATCAGTATATTAGACATTAAGAGAACGGTTTAAAAAGGTTAAGAGAATCTAATGGGAACTATGAAATAAAGTTGCTAAGGATCGAAAACAAACCCAAATTTTTCCAGATCAATGAACCAAAAGTTAGAGATAAGATAGGTCCCCTTAAAAATACTATGGGCAGCTACTGAAAAGGAGAATGACATGTGCTCGATTTTAAATAATTATTTTATTTCGGTTTTTACACAGGAAGACAGTACCACTATCCCAGTAATTAATTTTTATCGTGGGCCTGGATTGAAGATAAATTATGTAACATCATAGGTCACTAGCGAATGGTTATGAAACAAATAGACGACTGAAGCAAATAAGTCGCCGGGTCCTGATGAGCTTTTTTCAAGGGTTCTTAGGAATGCAAAATGAACTCTATGAACCATTGACTAATATTTTGAAATTGTTTTTTTCTCTTCAAACAGGTGTAGTTTTCTGATAGTGGAAAGATGGCTAATGTAATTCCTATTTTTAAAACAGGGACAAGCGTTACCGTCAAATTACCGCCCAATAAGCCTGACCTCAATTGTAGCAAAATTTACTAGAGTCAATATAGCTTCGATTATACGAAGCCATCTCGATAACTACTTGATTAAATGTTACTCAGCTGGATTCACAAGAGGCCGGTCTTGTCTAACTAATTTATTAACTTTCTTCAGTAAAGCTTTTGGGCTGTTGACCACGATAAAGAATTTGATATTATTTTTCTTAGATTTTAGTAAGGCTTTTGATAGAGTTCCGCACCAAGACTGTTAAAGAAAATGGAAGCTCATAGCATTGGGGAAAAGTGCCTCTCGTGATCGGAGTCATAGCTCGCAGTGTCCATAAATGGGGTTAAATCCGAGTGGGGATCTGTAACAAGTGGCGTTCCACCAGGGATCAGTCCTTGGGCCCGTTTGTTGTTTATAATATAATCAATGATCTTGATGAGGGAATTACTAGTGATATGAGCAAATTCGCCGATGACAAAAAGATAGGTAGGTTAATTGATTCAAACGAAGATGTTATGGAGCCTTCAGGAGGAGTTATACAAACTACTATTCTTGGCAGAAAACTGGCAATGCAGTCATTGTAGATAAATGCAAGTTCTGAAGCTCGGGAAGTGTCCCATAACCCTAGCACTTACAAGTTAAATGATGTAGAACTTAGCCATACAGATGCAAAAGTACTTGGGGGTTATGGCGAGCATCACCTTAAACCAAGACAGTAAATGCTAAGCGGTACGTAATAAGGCAAATCGATTCCTGGGATTTATATCAAGAAGTGTAAGCATCAGAGGTCCAGAGGTCATACTGCAGCTTTATACATCATTAGAAAGGCCTCACCTAGATTATGCAAGCTCAGTTCATGTCTCCATATTACAGAATGGACATAAATTCGTTAGAAAACATTCAGCGTAAGGATGACTAAATTAAAACATAGCACTAGAAATTCTTCCTTAATGAAGAAAGATTGAAGACGCTTAAGTTACATTCACTCGTTAGCCAAGAATGAAGGAAACCTATCGAAGTGTAAAGTGGAAGATAGGTATTAAAAAGGGATATTAATAAGGTCTTGAGGATAACTCTCCAAGAAGTGAACCCGCATTAAAGATCTAAATTAATAAGTTGAGATTTAGAAAGGACATAGGAAAGTATTGTTTGTAATAGGGTAGTTGATGAGTGGAAGAGTCTACCTATTGGGTTATTTGAGGCAGGACTTTGGGTATGGCAAATGGTGGGTGAAGTACGTGAGTGGGAGGGGTTGGATTTGAGTGGGACTTTCACATCCAGAGCTTATTTCTTGCAGCATTGAAATGGGTTGGTCAAATGTTTTGTTAATGGATGAATTGTAAAGGACCGCCAGTATGGGCCAACAGGCCTGCTGCAGTGTTCCTCCTTTTCTTATGTTCTTATTTTTCTTATTTTTTCCTGTAGTTTAAAATACGTAAAGCAGGATTTAGCTGCATTGGTTTTGATCCCTCTCCATTTTTGTTCCCAAATGGCTATCTTGTCGACCTCATTTTGTTTTGTGTGTGAGTGTAACATATTGGCATGAAGTGATTATAGTTGTATGTAATGTCGTCTGCATAGGCTAGTGTGAATGGAGTTGTGGCATACAGGGTGTTTGGAATGTCGTTAGTGTATAAAATGTAGAGGGCTAGGGGAAGGACAGATCCCTGGTACTCCCAGCATTTTAGTGTGAAGTAGTCAGAGTAATCAACTTCGAATTTTTTCTCATGGTACGGCCGTCTAGGAAGTTGCAGAGGAAGTTTACGAGTAGTGACAGGCAGGTTAAATTAGTGCAGAGTTTGTACTTGAGCCCTTGGTGCCAGACAGCGTCAAAAGCTTTTCCAACGTCTTTTGCCAACCAGGGCTGTCCTTTTTCTTTGTTTTGTGTTATATGGTGGATGTATTGAGAATGATGTTATGGCATCCTGTGGTGGATCTGTGTCTCTGAAGCCAACACTGGCATCAGAAATAGAAAATTGTGTTCCAGGTATCTGCGAAGGCGATGATTGAATGAGTTTTTTTTCAAAGAGTTTTCCTAAGTTTCGAGGAGGCTGGTAGGGCGATAGTTTTCTAGGGTCAGAGGGTCTTTAATTTGGGTTTAGGAAGGAGGATAGCAGTAGCAGCTTTGAAGAGGGGAGGGAAAGTATCCAGAGGCAAGGGAGGCATTGAGGAGGTTGCGTAGCAAGTAATGATAGAGTCAGGAAAGGTGTTTTACAGGATAATATTGTTAGGCCAAGCCCCCAGGGCCTTGGGAGGAAGTTGTCTGAGGGGAGTTTAAAACGTCTGTGTAGGTGAAAGGGAGTGTCAAGTTATTGGGAGGAGGTAAAGAGAGTCCAATGTATGTGGCTAGTCCTGGTGTATTCGATGTGTGTGTAGTGTTCCAGTGTTCTAGTTCTGAATGTGTTGGATAGCGTTAGGGTGGGTGGGTGAGGGTGGAAGATGGATCTTTCCCAGAATGTTTTGGAAGATGTTAGTGCAGCCTGCGTGGTCTGAGGTGTGTAGTGTTGGTTGTGGTTATTTGTGTTGAATTTGTTTTGTTGGGAGTGGTGCCTCTGAGACTTTTTGATAAAGTTCCCCAAGAAGGCTTTGGGTGTTTTTGAAACGCTGTTTGTCCCCTTTGTAGTATGAGCTGTGAACCAGTGATATGTGGCTTGGTCTAACTGTTTATGAAAGTGTTTTCTGGAGGTAAGTGAGATCTAATCGGACTTGATAAAATCGTGTGTGTTGTAGAGAAAGCAATTGTGGTAAAAGATAATTTAGTCTTCTTGTTCTGATTGAGGTTTGAAGAAATAACGAGTGGTGGTGGTTTTTTTTGGTATTGCGGTGTTGGCTGCTGTGTAATGTGTATTGGATGAGAGCAAGTGAGTGTCAATATGCCAGAGATAGGTTTGTTTGTTGTAGTCATAGGTGAGGTTAGTATTATCTATGTGCTGTTTGAAGCATCCCAGTCAGCGTTCCTTGTAGAAGGAAAGGAGTGGCCGGGGATGAGGATAGGGTTGGAGGAAGATGTGCAAGATACGGGAATGTGATTCAGAGCCTGTAAAGGACCAGTGATATGTAGTGTTGAAAGAGAGAGCTGGCACGGTTTGCCAGAATGTATGTCGGGTTTGGGCGGCTTGGTCAGTGTGATTGTATAAAGTGGTTGAAGTCTGGCCGAGGTGAATTAGGTTTTTGTGGTTTGTGAAGTTGAGTAATGGTGACCAAGTTGGGTTGTTACTGGTGTGATAAAGCGGTGTGTTTTGCATTCATATTCAGCTAGTATTATGTTGGTGAGGTTGGTGTAGTTGAAGACAGGAAAGGGTCGTATATGTATCAGAATAGTGTTTGGGCGAGCACGGGTGGTGAAAAAGATAAAGGGCAAGGTGGGTGTTATTCTGACTACCTGCAAGACAGTGTTGTTTTGTATAAAAGGATTGGAGAAATTCGTGTTTTTATGTTGGAGTTGACAAGATGCCAACCCCATCGTGGGATCATAGGGGACGTAGTGGCAGTATAACCATAATGGCGGATACGTTAGGGGCTTTGAGGCAGGTGACTGTTTAGCAAAATAATATCTGGCCTCTCTGCTTCAAGGAGTCTCGGCCAGTAGGTTGTTTAATTGTAAAGGTAAGAACGTACGTTGAAATTGAATCACCTTAAACATGATTTAATGGTTCGTCATAGCAAAGTTAATGTCGGGGAGGAGTTTGATTAAAGCCCGTGATAGTGTGCCATCAGTGGATGTGTTTGTGTAGGTGCCACAGACCCGTTTCCTGGAGGGAAGGAAGAGATTGGATCTGTTGTTTATGTACTTTGGTCTGTCTGTCAGAGGTTGGGGCAGGTCTAGTTTGAGGTGGATTTTGGTCTGGAGGAGTGGAGTTGGACCTGGATGAAGTTTTGGTTGTGGTGGAGGAGGTGGGACGAAGGTGATGCAGAGAAGTGGAAGCTTTGGTAGTGGATGAGGAAGAAGAACTAGGTAAAGGATGAGGAAGTGGAAGCTATGGTAAGGGATGGAGAAGTGGAAGCTTTGAAGGGGATGAAGGAAGTGGGAGGAGGTGGTCGTAGCAGCAGCAGTAGGGGTGCTTGGTGGGGAGGTGTAGAAGGGAAGAGGGGTAAGGGAGGAGGATAGCTGTGGGAGTAGTAAGTGGGGGGTGGGAGAAGGCAAGAAGAGAGGATGTAAGGAGCTTAGAAGAGAAGCAGATGGAGGGATAATTAAAGAGGGAAGATTGTTAGCAGACAAGATTAGTTTAAGAACATGTGAGTAGTCTGAATTGGTAAGCTTGTGAGATTACCATCGCAGAAGTGGGCAGCAGTGGGCGAGTTGACAGTTAGTAATTGTAGTCTAGTGTGGGTGTAGGTTGTAGAAGGAGAAGTGCTTGTATTCTGTGTGTTGGTGTTTGATGTGTTAGAGTAGAAGAGGAGACCAAGTGCGTGGGGTGGCCCAGGCATTGAGGTATGGGAGGGAGGTATGGACGGTGAGGAGGTGCAGGGAAGGGGGGGGGGGGGGAGGGGTGGAGGGGGGGGCGAGCTCTGAGGGAGGAGAGAAGTGCTTCTAGTGTGGTGTGTTGTGGGTGTGTGTGTGTGTGTGTGTGTGTGTGTGTGTGTGTGTGTGTGTGTGAGTGAGTATGAGTTGTGTGTTGTGTGTGTATGAGTGTGTGTGTGTGTGTATGAGTGTGTGTGCGTGTGTGTGTATGAATTTGTGTATGTGTGTGTGTGTGTGTGTGTGTGGTGTGTGTGAGTTGTGTGTGTGTGTGTGTGTGTGTGTGTGTGGTGTGTGTGTGTGTGATTATGTGTGTGTGTTGTATGAATTTTGTATGTGTGTGTTGTGTGTGAGAGAGAGACTCAGCAATCAACATTTGCAACCATAACTTCACTACAGTTTGACCGGGTGTGGAAGTTTGAATTGCTCATTACTCTAAATTTGTTCATGATTGCAGCCATGTATACACATATACCATTCTTACAGTATTCATTACTTTGAACTTGTGAGTTCATTACCTTTGTAACTTGTGAGTTTCATTACCTTTGTAACTTGTGAGTTCATTACCTTGTACCTAGTCAGACCATCAAAACTTTGGAGCCCGGTCCCTGGAACCATTGTGTGACCTCGAATCTGTAATACCTTTGTAACTTGTCATGATTGTGGACTAGACCTACCTGGAGTTCATTACCTTTGTAAATTGTGAGTTCATTACCTTGGAAATTGTGAATTCATTTAATTACCTCTGTAACTGCTCAGGCAGCTATCCAAAACTTTGAGGCCCATCGCCTGGACCATTATGTACTCTGTAATCTTTTGACTACCGCCCACAGGAGGGTATGGGTGCATAATAAACATATTAAACTAACAGAAGGGCGGGAATTTGACAGTCTGCAGTGTGTGGACCCACCACAGTTAAACATTTAAGGGGGAGGTTGCAAGTATTCCAAAGTGCCATTTGCTGAACATCTGGAGCAGACTTTGTAGATGTGCATGTGTTTTTTGTCGTGGCCGAATTGTAGCCATTAAGACATTGTGTGTGGGTGGAAGTTCGGAGTGAAGAGAGAGTTTTGGAGGAAGGGGGATGGTCTTGGCAAAGATTCATTGACTGAAGAGTGTAGAGGCGGTCAGCAGGATAGAACAGCGTATTTGAGAATGGTAGAGTTCTCGGTCTGTAAAATCGTCAACAGACCCCTTTTCTTAGTACGATAACTTATATTAAGTCTCTTTGTCCTGTGCATAGGCTGTCAGGAGAGAATAGTCTAATGTATAGCAATGACGAGCGTTTGGCACGGTGCTCAGGTGTCCAAATAATGGTGAACCTGCGTTTCAGAAGTTTTTGTCAGTATCGCTTAGAATGTACGTTTCGTAGGAATGTTGTCAAGTAAAAGGAGTTTGAAAACCTGAGTTGTTTTTGAAGACTTTAGTTGAGTTGCACCAGTGATCTGATATAATTAAATTTTCCGGACAGATAGTGGCATCAGGATTAGAGAATTGTGAGTTTAGGAAGAAGGAATGGATTAGAAGAAGCAAGAGGCAGGTGTGGAGGTTTGGGGGAGAGTGGAAAGGGGGTGGGAGGTGGAAGGCTAAACGAAGGCCATCGCTAATTACGAAAAGATGAAATTGGCGGTGACAATCGGCCAAAAAGTGAGAGTACTCAAGCAAGGCAATTACGTGTAAGTAGACACACTTACTTGCCTGCGCAGGACAGCTTTGGAGTGAACTGTAGCTTGATGGAGCAACTGTAAATCCTGAAATGGCGGCGAGACTGCTGTATGGCGTGCAGTCAACATGCGATAGAATTCAGGCAAGCAACAGGCTACCTGCCCTTGGGTAAGGCCACCAACGACGCACCAATCCTGATAGTGGAGTGAAGACGAAAGGCCCAGCAAGCACTACTCAAAGCGAAGTCCTCTCCCAACACCAAGGTACATCGAGAGAGGCGAGATCGTCGATGTGTTAAGTGGATGTTTAGGTAAGCACACGTCACCACTCGAGCTAAGTCCAAACGAGGAAAATGAAGATCCAAGCGACAGTGCGGAGACCCTTAAATACTGTCGGAAGAGAGGTGCAGAGTAGTAGAGTGAGAATACAGCCACTGAAGAGGTCACGTCCTCCAGATCCAACAATTCTCCACTTGAAAAATGTTGTCAAAGGTGTTTTTCTGTACCAAGATACCTTGTGTTGAGTGTCTGACAGGTGTTGAACATCAAAATGGTAGACAAATACCGACAGGTTGGTAGGTAAAACATATATGGCACAGTTAGGCAACTTATTCCGAAATGTTTCGCCTACACAGTAGGCTTCTTCAGTCGAATACAAAGTAGGCAGGAAACAGTAGAGATGTAAAGACGATGTAATTCAGTCCATCACATACTGTTGCCTATGTTCTTACTACCAACCTGTCCGGTATTGTATAACATTTGATATTCAACTTTTGTTCTATAGACCTGGAAAAAACCCTTTTTGGATTAGTTTTCGATCTCTAGCAAACTTTAAATTTCATATCCCTTTTAGTTTTTTCTTATCCCCTTGTTTAATGTCCCACTTAAGTCCAATTATACTGATTTCATAAGATGACCCTCACCTCTTTATGATACGCCATAAATTTCCCTCTTATTGCCGTAGAAGATATTTCCGCCTATTATTCATCCATTTTGGGTTATTTCTATTTGATCTAATTTCTTTATACGGATAAACGTTCTTTGAGCAGCATGTATACGTGGTACAGAAAACTGTCATATTGATAAACTCTCGTTTACCCCAGTCAACAGATGATAAGTGTTCTCTAGGCCCAATCGTAATCCTGCTAAGCGAAAATCTGGGATTGTTTTACTGAGGTTATCCCTACTAATCATACTTTCCATTCAATGCTAAATGTAATTGATTTGTGGTCGCTAGCACCCAGTTCCTCTAAAATTTCTAAATTATTAACAAGGGATTAATTGTTTGCCAGAACTAAGTTGTTTACCAAAAACGCGATTCAAAAAGCTTAGAGTCTCTCCATGAATACTAGAAAGGACTGCCCTTCTAGCATCCATCCAGCCTGTTTACTGGTTTTCGTACAAGTAGTCAGTATCCTTGTCCAATTATCCATTAGAATTCAGTATTATTCAATAGTGCTTCAGGATTACAACTGGTAGGCTACTAACTAGAGAAATCAAAATTTAATAAATCATTATTAAGTCTTAGAGGTATATTATCAATTCAATTAAATTAATCACAGTAATCAAAAATAATATCAACATCTCTCGAGTTCAATATTATTGTGCTAGAAAGCACATATTCACATTTTATAATTCTTAAGTACCGACGGTACATTAACATTTAATAAGATATTACAAATATGTCAAGTTTGTGTATGCGTGTAAGTGCTCTAAGTAGTTCGCTATGTCTCAACGACTCGAACAGACTTTAACAAAGTGACTGACTAAGTCCTCTAATAAACTAACTTCTTGACCGACTGGCAACCAGAACAGTCCTGCTTGAACAATAAAAAGAATGCCTAAAGCCAAATAGCAATCCAACAAAGCAACTGCGACAACAGAATCAGGAACAAGGAGATAATATAACGACACTAAGTAGGGCCATCAGCAGATCCTTCCACAAAAGTTACAAACTCCCATACTACGAATCTAAGTTCAGCATAAGAAAATCCCAGACGTGAATAATACTCAGAAACCATACAGATTAGGTCATAAGCGTATAGTTCAGGACCTGAGTTGTTTAGAGTGTTCCTATGCGACACACAACCTCAATACAACGTCGAAAATCATAAGTCTATACAATGTTCTGTGAACAGAGTTCTACAGAACTAACAAGTACAATAACAGACAATCTGTCCAACCTCCAGCGAGTCTAGAGCATGACTGAAATACTTCAGGCGAGTGAGGACAACCCCCCTCGATCACGTGAATAGCTCCGTGGACCAACTGCAGCTCAGGAAGCCGGTAAGAAAATATACGAGCCACAAGTGATAATTACAGTAGTTAGACAATCAAGACTTGAACTGAGCACATAATGTGTAACATCCTACCTAACAAAGGAAGCTATGTCAAATAACAATATAAAGCAATACATTTACGATTTAGCTATTATCGCAAATATAAGCAATATAAAATTAAATGAAAAGGTAATCATTATATATATACATAATCATTGCAACCCATTCAGGGGTTGCAACACCCCCCCAACACGACAGACGGTCGCACTAGGAGTTGCATTAATGTCTTTTACATTATTACTGATTACTCAGGTTACATTACTAACAATATAATATAAAACTTAATCAGAGTCACTCTTGTGCTAAGCACTTCTATAATTTCACAGTGTCTGTCGCTAGGATATGCCCCTAGTACTAGGGCAGTATACAGTATCGTATCTCTGCATACTCGTGGTTATGTACATCAGTGTAGAGACAGGATAGCGTAGATGAGCCTGACACGATGAGGCTTGATCATAATAGAGGAGACTGCATTCCACTCTAAAGTAGTGGTTGTGGAATGCGAGGCAGTATAGACTTCTGAGTGTGAAACAGCTTAAGGTGTGTAGTAAGGGGAGGGGGTCTGCGGCAGGACAGTGTTGCGTCACGCAGTACATCGCCCACACCACACTACCCACTCATCACTCAGCTTATGTCTCCTCCTCACACAACAATACTGTGAATATATAAATATAATAATTAGCCATACATAGTGTAACATAAGTTTAATATGGGCTGGAGGGATTACGTTACTTTACTGAATTTGACATAGCAAGTAACAAAAGGTATTTGGGCATAAAATTATGTTAATTTAATGTAACTGATAATTATTAACGACGTGACAGAGCGTCAGCAATTACATTACAATGACCACTTATGTGTTTTATACTAAAAGAATAAGGTTGGATTCTGAGGGCCCACCTCATGATCCTAGCATCCTAGCAATGGGAATATAAACACATATGCAGTATAATGTGATCCTTTATTGACTACGTTTCGCCCACACAGTGGGCTTTTTCAAGTAGTTCTGTTTGTGACTTGAAAAAGCCCACTGTGTGGGCGAAACGTAGTCAATAAAGGATCACATTATACTGCATATGTGTTTATATTCCCATCCTAGCATTCTTACTCTTCATAGTGTTAATATAAGTGAGTGGATTGTGGTCTGAGAAAACATTAATTTTAAATGGGGAAGTGCCCAAATACACGTCAAAATGTTCTCAAGGACACCAACAATATGCAAGCCTCTTTCACAATAGTGGCATACTTTTTCTGGTGTCGTTTAAGCTTAGATGAATAGTAACATATAGGATGGAGAATATCAGTGGATGTTGACTGTTGGAGCAGCACAGCACCCACTGCATAGCCACTCGCATCTATATGTAAAAAGGGAAGATTGAAATTTGGACTCAACACTGGAGCAGAGGAAAGCAGATGCTTCAACCTTTTGAACAAATCTGAACAATGTCTAGTCCAGATGAACTGAACATTGCATACTAGGAGCTCAATAGTGAGAGGTTGTAGGTGGAGGTGTGGTGTTGCCTGGCTGCCTGTTCATCTTGACACACGTGGCAACATCGCACATGATCCAGCTACTGTTTCCTTCCATCTTTGTCCAAGTAAAATGTTTGCCAGTTTAACAGAGTGTCCTCTTGACACCCAGATGTCCTCCAATCGGACATTGTGAGCAAAATCAATGCTTGTTTCACGATAGTAACTGTAACACTACGAGATGCATTGACTGTGGTGGAAACCAAACTAACAGCGACAACTTACATGGTATTTTTCTCCATCAGTACAAACCAATACTATAATAGTAACAATTATCGAATCCTTTGCTTCACTCTCAGTAACTGCTATATCTCTCAGTCTTTCCCAGTGACTGACAACAAACTGATCCTTGATTTAAATCATCATGAGATAAGAAATTTAACGTCCAGTTTGTGTCTTGACTAGGTTGATGGACGGGGGGGGGAGTCAGTGTCTTAATGACCCTGGGCGCAGAGCGTCACTAAACAACATATTCAAGCCCAAATCATTGTCATCCACTAACTCAACAGGAGACCCAGGATGGTTGTTGTATCTTTGACATATCTCTAGTAACTGCGCTGAGAGGAATTAAAATAGGTTTCTCTTACAAGCTTCATGGCATAATTATCATCAGTGTTATTATCAATCACAAGTGGGTTCCTTACATATACCAGCATGAAGGATATCGTTCCTATCAACAAGTCACTGACCTGATGGGAAATAACCACTGGATATACCCCACTGAAATATAACCATAATAATACTTGTCTCAATATAAACTTTGTGAAGAGGTACTTTTATAGACAACCCCACATAGGCTTTCTAACAATACATCTATCCTGCAACTAGGTATCATCAGTTATGGGCAGTACATCTTCTCTTAATAACGTGAATAACTGCCAGTGTCCTCTGAAAGTAATTATCTCAAGTTAGATGGTGATTCGCCAAATCCTATTCTAACCTCTTGAAAAGTAAGACTTCATCCGCTGAACGAATCTTTCGTCAGATACCACTTTCTGACGCTGGTCATCTATCCTGAGTAGCATTATCTAAAACAGTAAGGAGCAGAGGTATTACTAGGAATTTTGGTGCCTTTGTTGCACGGAAGAAGATACACTTAGTGGGGGCGCCAGCCGCACGACTGTCTCTCACATCTCTTTTCTCTAACTTATAGCAATACTCTCTAGCATGTCCTTTTCTGTTACAATATGTTACATTTAATTTCCTTTTTCTCGATATCAGATTTCAGTCTAAGCCACAGAAGACAGATTCAGGATGTGAGTTTTCCTGGTAAAGGTACGAGAAGTTACAGTAGCAGGTGCATCAGGCCGGCAATGAGCAGCTGATTTAGGTTGCCAGCTTCTAGGACAATTTTTTAGTTACATTGTTTCTTTGTTTTTAGAGTACGTACAATTTGGAGAAATCTCGTATGTCTGCTAATGCTGCAGTTTTCCAAATATCCGAGGTAGTATGAACGATCAGATATTCTTGTATGTCAGCAGACATACAGTTGTTAAACTTTTCGTGTAGTAACAACTGAACAAGGCTGTCGTAGTTGTTACATTTAGCAGCTCTACACCAACCACGTACTGAAATGCTCTTTGATAACTTACAGGTAACAAGTTATATGTCTCTAGAATAGTTCGTTTGACAGCATCATAACTAATGTACTTGGCAAATGGTAAGGTAGCAGTACAAGTTTGAAGCTCTTCCTGTCAAAGATGTATGCAACAAGTTCCCAGTGCTTTACGTGGCCAGTTCATACACGTGCCTGGTTCTCATACTCATCAAAAGAGGGGGTGCTAAGTCACTCTCAAAAAACTTAGGAACATGGATGCAGCTTTCATTCTGCCCATTAAATGGTCCTGTATCTATCAGTCTGTTGTCTCCCCAGACGAACATTTTCCACCTCTGGAAATCTTCTTCGTTCAATATTCCTCTGTGCCTCAATTGGCATCTGCAACATAATGAGTCATTCCAACCTTTCAAACTGCTCCCTGAGAGATTAGGACCAAGTGGTAATGGAGAGTAGGGAAATAAACGTGGTCTTGGACGGTCCTAAGGTCGGGCACCTCGTTCAGGCGTCTCTAAGAATCTAGATCTGGTCTAGGATAAGTAGATACAGGTGTAGCATACACTGTACTTAGTATGTGGGCTGCGTCAAGTAACAGTTAGGAGGAAGCGTGAACGAGAACTGAGCTACACTAGGCTCAGACACTAGGCCTCACTTCTGCCTTAGTTCTCTTTTTTCTTATCAAATAGAGTCATGACTTCCTAATTGTGACACTAGGCTTTCTGATCTGAATCATATCAACATCTCTGTATGAGCAGGAAACAATATATCTTAATTAACGCTCTGACAGTTCTCTGCGGTGTAATTACTTTTATAACCGTCCACAAACGAGATATTTTAGGCTACTCGCCACAGCACGTCTGAAGTTTCAATGTACATAACTCAACAAAGTCAGAGTATCAATTAACTGTTCACTTTTGGCATACATCACAAAAATAATTGTACACAAGAGAGTGATTAATTGGAAACTATAATCCTGATAGGAATTTTAGTGTTTGGTTGTCCTTAGAGCTAGAACTCATAAACAGTAATTTCCATCTCCATGGATCAAGAGATCTCAGTCAGTACATACATCCACCTGGTGGGTTTGTACAAGACTAAACTCAAAGTCTTCAGATTAGGAAAAGTAAACTCAGAGGTGTATTGGACCATTATAAGAGTTACTAGTATTCAAACTGGAACAATTCTCCAAACGACGCCCAGGCATTTTGTTCCTCGATAGAGGTCTTGAGATCCTCAGTCGATAAAGAAATGTTTGTCCAGCCGTTTGACGAAAACGGAACGTTTCGCCAGGAAAAAAGGTGAACTGTCGGTCTCTGAGGGTTTTCTTAGAGGTGTCGGCGATCAGCTTTGAGACTTCATAATCGTTAGTACAGACGACGATGAATGAGTCTTTCGTCGAGTGGATGGCTGTAAATTTAACCTGTAGGCAAGTCTTTACAGCGGCACCAAGGGCAAGTTTAGTAGAGTCATTTATTATTCCACTGTTGGGTTTGATCCTTATACGGTTTGCAAGCATCATGAAGGAGTAAGGCAGGCGCTGGTACGATGATTATAGGTTCCCCTCCCCGACGGGGATCGAAGGAACACTTCTTGAGGTGAGGAGCGACTGTGTCTTAGGCGTGCAGCATAGGGCCAGAGAGATGTCTTATATACTGCAGTCATTAAGACGCATGTGCAACATCTGGGTATCTTTATTGTAGACGTTTCGCCATCCAGTGGCTTTATCAATACAAATTCTAGGACATAACTTGAAGACAGTAGGACTATGTACAGAAGATGAGGTAATCAGTCCCTCAACCTTGGAGTAGGTGCAAAGAGCACCGTAGTCGTGGAGATTCTGAAGCAGAAGCAAGGAGCCTGGCGCTTATATAGTAACGTCAGGTGTAGCAGACGAAGGCATAGTCACGGGTAGGCTGCTACACCTGACGTTACTATATAAGCGCCAGGCTCCTTGCCTCTGCGCTAACCCAAGTCAATGCCCAGGAATTCCTAACCCTAGAAGCCTCAACCAGGAGTCAAGGTCAAGAACCTCCTGCACCCCTACCTCAACGAAGAAACAGAAACAAGAGGAACAGGAGGCGTCAACAGGGTTGTTACAAAAAACGCGATTCTAAAATCTTAGAGATCTCCAGTGAATACTAGAAAGGACTGCCCTTCTAGCATCCAGCCTGTTACTGGGTTTTCATAACAAGTAGTCAGTATCCTTGTCCAATTATCCATTAGAATTCAGTATGATTCAATAGTGCTTCAGGATTACAACTGGTAGGCTACTAACTAGAGAAATTAAAATTTAATAAATTTATTAAAGCTAGAGGTATATTATCAAATTAAATTAATCACAGTAATCAAAATAATATCACTTCTCTCGTTTACAATATTATTGAGCTGAAGGCACATATCACATTTATAATTCTTAAGTACCGTCTGGTACATTAACATTTAAAAAGATATTACAAATATGTACAAGTGTGTGTATGCGTGTAAGTGCTCCAAGTAGTTCGCTATGTCTCACGACTCGACTAGACTTAAACAAGTGACTGACAAAGTCCTCTAATAAACTAACTTCTTGACCGACTGGCAACCAGAACAGTCTGCTTGAACAACAAAAAGAATGCTAAACCCAATAGCAATACAACAAGCAACTGCGACACAGAATCAGGAACAAGGAGATAATATAACGACACTAAGTAGGGACCTGGAGTTTACCTGGAGAGAGTTCTGGGGGTCAACGCCCCCGCGGCCCGGTCTGTGACCAGGCCTCCTGGTGGATCAGAGCCTGATCAACCAGGCTGTTGCTGCTGGCTGCACACAAACCAATGTATGAGCCACAGCCCGGCTGATCAGGAACTAACTTTAGGTGCTTGTCCAGTGCCAGCTTGAAGACTGCCAAGGGTCTGTTGGTAATCCCCCTTATGTGTGCTGGGAGGCAGTTGAACAGTCTCGGCCCCCTGACACTTATTGTATGGTCTCTTAACGTGCTAGTGACACCCCTGCTTTTCATTGGGGGGATGGTGCATCGTCTGCCAAGTCTTTTGCTTTCGTAGTGAGTGATTTTCGTGTGCAAGTTCGGTACTAGTCCCTCTAGGATTTTCCAGGTGTATATAATCATGCATCTCTCCCTCCTGCATTCCAGGGAATACAGGTTTAGGAACCTCAAGCGCTCCCAGTAATTGAGGTGTTTTATCTCCGTTATGTGTGCCGTGAAAGTTCTCTGTACATTTTCTAGGTCGGCAATTTCACCTTCCTTGAAAGGTGCTGTTAGTGTGCAGCAATATTCCAGCCTAGATAGAACAAGTGACCTGAAGAGTATCATCATAGGCTTGGCCTCCCTAGTTTTGAAGGTTCTCATTATCCATCCTGTCATTTTTCTAGCAGATGCGATGTTACAATGTTATGGTCCTTGAAGGTGAGATCCTCCGACATAATCACTCCCAGGTCTTTGACGTTGGTGTTTCGCTCTATTTTGTGGCCAGAATTTGTTTTGTACTCTGATGAAGATTTAATTTCCTCATGTTTACCATATCTGAGTAATTGAAATTTCTCATCGTTGAACTTCATATTGTTTTCTGCAGCCCATTGAAAGATTTGGTTGATGTCCGCCTGGAGCCTTGCAGTGTCTGCAAAAGGAAGACACTGTCATGCAGATTCGGGTGTCATCTGCAAAGGAAGACACGGTGCTGTGGCTGACATCCTTGTCTATGTCGGATATGAGGATGAGGAACAGCAGATCCTCCACAAAAGTTACAAAACTCCCATACTACTGAATCTAAGTTCAGCATAAGAAAATCCCCGACTGTGATAATAACAAGAAACCATACAAATTTAGATCAGAAAGCTATAGCTCAGGACTCGGTGGGACTGAGATGCTCAGAGTGTCTATGAGAACACACAACCTTTAACAGTATAATGTCGAAAATCCCTAAGTCAATACAATGTTCCGTGAACAAGTTCTACAAACTAACAAGAATAATGAGACAGACAATCTGTCCCAACCACCAAGCGAAGTCCTAGAGCAGACAGGAAAACTTCAGGCAAGGTGAGAAACCCCCCCTCGATCACGAAAGCTCCGTGGACACCTGCAGCACAGAAGCCGGCAGAGTAACAGCAAGAGCTATAATTCCAGTAGTTAGACAATCAGACGAACTGAAGCACATAATATGTTACAAACCTACCTAACAAAGGAAGCTACGTCAAATAACAATATAAAAGCCATACAATTAACGATTTACTATTATCGCAAATATAAGCAATATAAAATTAAAATGAAAAGGTTAAAATTATTTATATAATAATCAATTGCAACCCATTCAGGGGTTGCAACACCCCCCAACACGACAGTTGTCGCACTAGAGTGCATTACTGTCTTTCACATATTAATGATTACTTCAAATTACATTACTAACAATATAATATAAAAATTACTCAGTCCTCTTGTGCCAAGCCCCTCTACAATTCCACAGCGTCCGTCACGTAGGATATGCCCTAGTACTAGCAGTACACAGTATCGTACTGCATACTCGTGGTTATGTACATCAGTGTAGAATAGGATAGCGTAGATAAGAGGGCTCGATAAGGCTCGATCATAGTAGAGGAGACTGCAATCCACCTTAAGTAGTGGTTGTGGAATGCTAAGCAATATGGACATCTGAGTATGAAACAGCTAAGGTGTGTAGTGAGGGGGGGGGTCCCGGCTGGCAGACAGTTGTGCGACACACAGAACATCGCCGCACACCAACTACCACTCACACCTCACTTATGTCTCCTCCCCATACACACAATACAGTGAATATATCATATAATTAGACATGACATGATTATACATAGTTAATAGGGCTGGAGGATTAAGTTACTTTACTGAATTTGACCCATAGCAAGTAACAAAAGGTATTTGGCATTAAAATTACGTTAATTTAATGTAACTGATAATTAATTAAGGACGTGCAGAGCGTCAGCAATTACATACAATGACCACCTTACGTGTTTTTATACTAATAGAATGAAGGTTGGATCTGAGAGCCCACCTCATGAATCCTAGCATTTTTACCGCTTCATAGTAATTATATAAGTGAGTGGATTGTGTCTGAAAAAAACGTTAATTTTAAATGGGGAAGTGGCCCAAATACACATCAAAAAGTTCCAAGGCACCCACAAGAGCTAGAGCTCTTTCTCATAGTGCAAAATTTTCTGTGTCGTTTAGCTTAGATTGAAATAGTAAAACATATAGGATGGAGAATATCAGTGGATGTTGACTGTTGGAGCAGCACAGCACCCACTGCAAAGCCACGTGCAATCTAATGTAAAAAGACGGGAAGATTAATTTAGTACTTTTCAACACAGGAGCAGAGGAATAGAAAGCGCTTCAACCTTTTGAACAAGTCTGCACATCTCTATTTCCAGGTGAACGGAACTTTGCTACTAGTTAAGCTCAGTGAAAGGAGCTGCATCTTCTGAGAAAGTTTGTACAGAACCTGCGAAAATATCCCTGCCATACCAGAATCTCTGTACTCCCCTCCTATCCTGAGGCACTGGAAATTCAGAAATGTACGAACCTTAGCCTCAATAGAGCAACCTCACCTTGGCTGAGTACAAAAGCCTAGATAGGTAATCTTGCTTGACCAAAACTACATTTAGCTAAGTAACATGGAAGTTGTAGGCGCCAGTTTTCCAATGCTCTGAAGACGCTCAAGTGCTGTTTTCCCACCGTCACTGTACAACCACGTAAGTCGTCAAGGTTAGGCTTCTACTCCTCCTAAATTGTGGGTCAACTCGTTCATTATACTGTGGAATGAAGAACCGCGTTACATAGCCCAAGGGGTGACGAGGTAGTAAAACAATCCATCTTGAACATTAAAAGCAGATCTTTCTTGAGCACTTCAGTAAGCGGGACTTGATAATAGCCTCGTAAAGATCTAAACGGCTTCCAAACTGGCTCCTGCCACACGGTCAATAAGGACGACATGCGAGGTAGAGGATTAACCATCAGGCAAGGTGACAAGTTCACTTCTGTAATCAGTGCACATCCTGAAAACTTCCGTCAGGTTTTAGGCACTAAAAATACAGGGAGATGCCCATGGACTTTTACGCGCTCAATAGTCCGTGAGATAACAGAAAATCAACCTCTTCTCTCAATCTTATGCTTTTGACTCATTCCTATATGGGGATTGCTTAATGGTGATGCCCCTGTACATCAACATCCTGTCACCTAGAGTAACAACGTTTAGGAACATCACCGAACAATTCAGGAAATGCCAAATCCATGTTTTTTAATATCCCAGTTTTATCAATCCCAAGGTTATCTAATAAAATCGTCTAGTGACTGTAGGGGGGGGGAATCACTGAAAATTTCTAAACTGCACCTCTATTCCTCTAGAGATGTCAGTAGACTGCCGTTTCTTCCTCTGTCCTAGAAAATAGATGTAGTAGGTGAAGGACTAGCGTAGTATGCCTTAAGCTGGGTTAACATGTGTACACATGGTTTCCTAGTTTTGGTTCTAGGGAAAGGTCAACACACAATAATAAGACGTGGAGAATGGTTCACCATCCACTGTGATAGGAATGAGAGCGCAGGTGGAGGCGAGTGTGCTGGCTTTGCCTGTCACTGACGACACGTGGCAACATCGCACATGAATCAGCAATGTTTCCTCATCTTTGGCCAAGTAAAATGTTTTTGCCATTTTACCGAGTTGTCATCTTGACACCCATGTCTCCAATGGGACTATTGTGAGCAAATCATGGCTTGTTCACGAAATGTAACGTGACACACGAGATGCTTGAACTGTGTGGAAAACACTATCAGCTGACAACTTGCATGTATTATTTTCTCCATCAGTACACCATACTATAATAGTAACAATTTTCGAGATCAATTGCTTCAACTCTCATAACTGCTATATCCTCAGTCTTTCAGTGACTGATCAACAAACTGATCCTTGATTAAATCATCAGAGTAAGAATTTAACGTCCGTTTGTGACTCGAGTAGTTTATGACCGGGGGGAGTTGTGTGATATGATCCTGGGCGCAGAGCATCACTAAACACCATAATCAACACTCAAATCATTGTCATCACAACTCAACAGAAGACAAGGATGGTTGTTGAATTCTTTGACATAGCTCTAGTACTTGCGCTGAGAGGAAATAAAAAAATAGGTTTCTCTCTACTAGCTTCAATGGCATAATTATCATAGTGTTATTATCAACACCAGTGGTTTCCTACTTATACCAGCATGAAGGAATATCGGCTTCCTATCAACAAGTCCACTGACCTGATGTTGAATACACAACTGGTTATCCCACAGAAATATAACCAGTATAATAGCTTGTTCAATATACAGCTTTGTGCAGGGTACTTTTATAAACAGCCCCACCTTAGGCTCTAATAATACATCTTCTCGCAATAGGTATCATCAGTTATGGGCATACTCTTCTCTTAATAAGGTGAAATAACTCCAGTGTCCCTGAAATTAATTATCTCAGATGTGAATTCGTCGAATCCTACTTTACCTCTCGAAAAGTAAGGATTCATCGCTGAACCGAATCTTTTTCGTCAGATACACATTCTGACGCAGACATCTATCCTGAGTAACATTATCTAAAACAGAGAAGCATAGTAATTACTAGGATTTTTGTGCTTCCGTTGCTCGAGAGGAGACGACTTGTGTGGGGCGCCAGCCGCACGACTGTCTCCATCTCTTTCCAACTTATAGCAATACTCCTCTAGCATGTCCCTTTTCTGTTACAATAGGTACATTTAACTTTCTTCATCTCGATATCAGATTTCTGACCAAACCACAGAGACAGATTCAGGCTTGTGAGTTTCCTGGTAAAGGTAAAGTGAGAAGTTACAGTAGCCAGGTACATCGCCGGCAATGAGCACTGATTTAGGTGCCACTTCTAGGACAATTTTTAGTACTTGTTTTTCTGGTTTTAGTACGTACAAGTTTGTGAGAAATCTCCGTAATTGTCCTCTAATGCTGACGAGTTCCAGAATATCCGAGGTAGTATATCGAATCAGATATTCTTTATGTAGCAGGGCAAACAGTTAAACTCTTCGTGTAGTAACAACTGAACCGGCTTGTCGTTAGTTGTACACTTGGCAGCTCTTGACCCATCTCTCAAATGCAACATTTTTTCACACAGAGCAACTCTACCACAAGTCTGATCTGTCGTCGTTGTAACTCCGAAATGCCTTTGAATACTTAGCAGGTAACAAGTTATATGTCTCTAGAATAGTTTGCTGACACGTCATAACTAAATTTACTTAGAAATGTAAAGCAGCAGTACAAGTTTTAGCTCTTCCTGTCAAAGCTTGTATGCAACAAGGTTGCCCATTGCTTACGTGGCCAGTTTCATAGCATGTGCCTGGTCTCAAACACATCAAAAATCGGCGTCCTAAGTCACTCTTAAAAAACTTAGGACCCATGGATGCAGCTTCTGCCATAAATGGGTCCTGTGAGCTATCGTCCTGTTGTCCTTCCCAGACAAACATTCTCTTTGGAAATCATCTTCGTTCAATTTCCTCTGTGCCTCTATTTGTGCAGTCTGCAACATAATGAGGCGTTCCAACCTCTCAAACTGTTCCTGAGAGATAGGACCAGTGGGTAATGGAGGAGTAAGGAAATTAACATGTCTTTCTGGACTGTCCTTTGGTCGGAAACTTCGTCCAGCCGTCCCTAGAGAGTCTAGATCTGGTCTAGGATAAGTAGATACAGGTGTAGCATACATTGTACTAGTATGTGGCTGCGTCAAGCTAACAGTTAGGAGGGAAGGCGTGAGCGAGAACTGAGCTACACTAGGCTCAGACACAGGCTCACTTCTGCCTTAGTTGCTCTTTCTTCATCAAAGTCATACTTCCTAATTGTGACACTAGGCTTTCTGAATCTGAATCATATCAGACATTTCTGTATGAGCAGGAAACAATATTAACGCTCTTGACAGTTTCTGTGGTGTAATTCCTGTTATATGTCACACCGAGATATTTGGCTACTCGCCAACACGTCTGAAGTTTTAATGTACTCATCAACTCAGACAAAGTCAGAGTATCAATTAACTGTTTCACTTTGGCATACATCACGAAAATAAATGTACTACGAGTGATTATTGGAAACTATAATCCTAATAGGAATTTTAGTGTTGGTTGTCTTAGAGCTAGAACTCATAAACAGTATTTCCATCTCCTTGGATCAAGAGACTCAGGTACATACATCCACCTGGCATGTTGTACAAAACTAAACTCAAAGTCTTCAGATTAGGAAAGTACTCAGAGTGTTTGATCATAGAGTTACTAGTATGTCAAACTGGACAATTTCTCCAACACCTTGGATCAAGAGCCTCCTGGACAGTTTCTCCAACACCTTGGATCAAGAGCCTCCCGGACAGGCCCCCATTTGTTACAAAAAATGCGATTCTAAAATCTTAGAGATCTCCAGTGAATACTAGAAAGGACTGCCCTTCTAGCATCCAGCCTGTTACTGGGTTTTCATAACAAGTAGTCAGTATCCTTGTCCAATTATCCATTAGAATTCAGTATGATTCAATAGTGCTTCAGGATTACAACTGGTAGGCTACTAACTAGAGAAATTAAAATTTAATAAATTTATTAAGTCTAGAGGTATATTATCAAATTAAATTAATCACAGTAATCAAAATAATATCACTTCTCTCATTTACAATATTATTGAGCTGAAGGCACATATCACATTTATAATTCTTAAGTACTGTCTGGTACATTAACATTTAAAAAGATATTACAAATATGTACAAGTATGTGTATGCGTGTAAGTGCTCCAAGTAGTTCGCTATGTCTTATGACTCGACTAGACTTAAACAAGTGACTGACAAAGTCCTCTAATAAACTAACTTCTTGACCGACTGGCAACCAGAACAGTCTGCTTGAACAACAAAAAGAATGCTAAACCCAATAGCAATACAACAAGCAACTGCGACACAGAATCAGGAACAAGGAGATAATATAACGACACTAAGTAGGGACCATCAGCAGATCCTCCACGAAAGTTACAAAACTCCCATACTTCTGAATCTAAGTTCAGCATAAGAAAATCCCCGACTGTGATAATACACAGAAACCAGTACAAATTAGATCAGAAGCTATAGCTCAGGACCTGAGATGCTCAGAGTGTCTATGAGACACAACCTCAGTACAACGTCGAAAATCACTAAGTCTATACAATGTTCTGTGAACAGAGTTCTACAGAACTAACAAGAATAATGAGACAGACAATCTGTCCAACCACCAAGCGAGTCTAGAGCAGACTGAATACTTCAGGCGAGGTGAGGACACCCCCCCCCTCGATCACGTGATAGCTCCGTGGACAACTGCAGCTCAGAAGCCGGCAGAGTAACGAGCAAGGAGCGATAATTACAGTATAGCCCTTGTGGCTTAGCGCTTCTTTTTGATTATAATAATAATAATAGACAATCAAGACTTGAACTGAGCACATAATATGTTACATCCTACCTAACAAAGGAAGCTACGTCAAATAACAATATAAAGCAATACATTTACGATTTAGCTATTATCGCAAATATAAGCAATATAAAATTAAATGGAAAGGTAATAATTATATACATAATAATCATTGCAACCCATTCAGGGGTTGCAACAAGGGTGCATCTGGTCAATGCGATCAGCAGGCGGCACTAAACGAGCCCCCATCGGCCATAGCACAATGCAGGCACTCCTTATTCGGCACAGGCGCTTTGCAGGCTCAACTGGCACCTCGCCAGCAGATCCCGGCTACCCAACCTGGTATGCAGCAACAGACCACGGTGCATACAATAAAGAAATCCAACCCTCAGCAGTCCCTACAGACCACAACAGCCCAGATAATATCCACTGTTTCGAACCCAACTCCAAAGCAGGCCCTCACCAGGGAGGATCTCGTAGCACTCGTCAAGGTGTTCACGGATCTTATTTGCAACACAATCAACTCCACGGAACAACAGAGCGCATTCCGGCAGATGGTCAGTACGCTCCTAAGAGTGTGCTTTCTGACCGAAGAGGAGACAGTGGATGCCATGAATTTGCAGGTTCTCAGAGCGGGCAGGACTCAGTCTCCAGCTCAGGAAACAACAGCGATGGAATAACCTCGGTACCAAATCACACCCTCAAGGTCCTACAATGGAACATTCAGGGCCTGAGAGGCAAACAGCACCTCTTGCTGGAGGAAAGTAATTCGGGACGGTTGACATCAATTTTGCAAACCAAGAAACTCGACTTTTCCCATTTGTGCCCAAGACTCCCCGGTTTTGCTGGGTATTTTGGGCACGTGGCCCCCGGGCGTTCACTGCAGAGGCACAGCTGTATTTGTATCCAATACAAACCTCACGGGGTTAAATACCCAAACCCCTGTGACTGGGGGGAGGATTCGAGGTACAGGCCATCCTTGTGAAATTTACCGGGGGCGCCCATTACCATCTATAACACTACAAAAAGCCCAAGACACACCCTCAAACATTGCAGAGCCCTTGCACTAGCACGAAACTGATGTTTTTTTGTGGGTGGAAAATTTCTTTGAAACATCACCCAATGCTGCACCCCTCTCTCACAACCAATGCTGCGGCAAAAACAAAGAAATGCCCTACACAAAATTTTCCCCAGAGGAAAAATTTTCTAAAAAAAGGAGACCCCACACCCCCTTTTTGGGTGGCTGCCTCAAACCTTACCTTGGGGTCAAGACAACTCCAGCAGGACCCACAGGGGAAACTCACCCCTCCCTTTGTCAGTGACCACTTTCCCGTGATCACCACCTTAAAAACATCAACGGGCCCCTTCCAAACATTTTGTGCTCCCCCCTAGATGGGACTAAAGAGGGCCAACGGGAAGGTGTTTCCGGGAAATTACCCTTTAAGACTGGTGGCCCACATCCTACTGAAGACTGTGAAGGGCAAAAAACAGGAGCTAATCACTTTTTCTAAATCCGGCCAGGCAGAAGTGCGTTTTTCCCAAAAGAACCCCCCGCAGGACACCCCACAAAAGAGACTGGTGGCTCTACAATAAAAAGGTGGGGGAAAGGCAGAACCCCCGCATAAAACTCTTTAAAGGAAGCAATCCCAGGCGTAACCCTATGGCAGAAACGGGAATACTCTGAGAGCCCTTTGTGCACCAGGCCCACGATTTCTCCCCAAAAAAAAAACTAAAAAAAGGGGCCTGGAGTGGTGCTCAAAAATTGGGGCCCATCAAAACCCCCCAAATCTGAATATGGGGAAAGGGCTAAAACATAGCAACGGGCCCAAGAGCAAGCCGAGGCCACCAGCACACCCAACCCATCCCAAAAGCTGAGTGGAGTTTTTCTTTTTCCCCCCAGGGGGGGCCTCCCCCTAAAGCCCCCAAACGGGAAAACATCCAGAATATACAACTGATCTTCTGCCACAGCACCACAACAATACAAGCTGCATGTGATCGGAAGATGTGACTGAGAAACCTCAGGGACGGAACTCCGCTGCCATTAATTAAGTTTTTTTCCCCCGGGATACACAAATACAGTTAAAATAAAATTTAAACATACATGGGCCGGGGCAGAGGGGATGGGGGGGCCATACTAGACTCTTTTAAAAAGCCCTTTGGGGGGCCCGGGACACTCCACCCCAAGCATGGAAAAAAAGCTACCACCCGTAAAAATTCCCCAAACCCCAAAGGACCCGGGAAAGTATGAGACCCAAATCACTGACCAGCTGCTTAGCCAAGACTGCGGGGGGGGAGAGGAGGGGTTTTAAAAAACCGCCCCCTTTGGGAAAACCCTTGGGAAACCCTCTCATCATCACTATTTGGCTTCCCCAAAAGGAGGGGTACAGCAGAGTGCAAAAACCACCCCTACTAACCCCATTGTTTGATATAACAAAAAACCTAGAAACGTGGGCTACCTCAAACCTTGAAAAACCATTTGAGCTAGCCAGCCCCACAGAAATTCTAGCAATACTAGCCGGAAGGAATCAAAGGATGCCTCCGGCCGGAAATAGAGCCCCCTCCCTTTTTAGGGGCAGGCAGCCTGTTTAAAGCTTTCGGGGCACTACTCTTTTTTTTTAAAAAAACCCTGGAAAAGGGCCCACCCCACAAGGAGGTGTGCTCAGTCCTACCCTTTTTTAAAACGCCTTTATGCAGGAACTTAGGGAGCCCCCTTTCATAGGGGTACACAGCTCCCCCGTTTTAAGCTGATGACCCTTGCACTCGAAAGTGAATGGGAAAGGCAATTTAAGTGACGGTCAAATTTTTTGGGAAACCAAATTTAACGCAGTCTTGAAAGGAACTAGGCCCAAGATCTCGCCGGAAATCTCTTCAATAAATTTTTCCAAGGGACGAGATCCTGTAAATAGATTACGTATTCAGGAATAGAACTTGAGTGGAAGGCTCCTACCGTATTTGGGAAATTTAAACATTAAAAAAAAGCGGGACCTTCAGAAACGGGCCCCGAGAATGTCGGTTCACGTCTCTACTCAGACCCCAACGCCATGAGACCCCATGACGGGGAAACCTTGCGGGGAAAAAGAAAAAAAGGGTTATTTCGCTTGTACATAACAAGCTCCCATGTTTGCTCATTGACTAGGGTGCCCCGGGGGTTAGCTCATCTCTTCCCGCAGAGCAGGCAAAGGTGGAGGTCGTACAAAATCGGGCAAAAAGGGAACTTGTTTGGGGGCCCCCACCCTGGCCCAACACAGTAGTCTCAATCTGGGGCCCGGTTTCCCTTTCCCCCTTGGCTGCAGAGTAATTTACATAAACGCCGAAAAGGGCCCAAACGTTTTTCCTTCACGGGCAGCAAGGAAAAAAACCCCTTTTTAAAAAGGGAGACGGATTTGAAAAACCCATGGCAAAAAGATCCCACACCCCTTCCCAGGGACAAACTACTGGATTCGTTCTTTTTTGGGTGCTGCGGGGCGGAAAGCTCCCGCCTTTTACAACAACTATTTTTGGAAGGTTGTGACCTTCCTTTGCTGGGTACCATCCACCACCTCCCCCGGGGGCCCCGATTTCCCCCGATGTTTGCATCATGCAGCTACCCATCTTTTAAGCGTTTTTCCCGCAGTCAAGACAAATCCCCAGAATCATGCGAACAAGCAAGGCACTGGCAGAGGGGCCCATGTGGGGAGTTTTAAAAACAAAAGATGGTTTCTGTCGAAACCCCCCCAGGAAAGGAGCAAACAGCTTTGGGCTGTACCACAATGGCACACACAAGGCTGGCGACTTCCTGACCACTGCACGATCCTTCAAGCTGAGTGGTGGCGATTCAGCAGGCATTGGGGCACATCCCTTTCGACATCGACTCCACCCCGTCATACAAGTTGATTCCACCTCTGCAATCAATTCCCTCCCATCCCCCAACCACAGGGGCAATATTCACCTCACACAAACGATCCTGAGCATAATTGGGGGCAGCCCCTTAAAAGTTTCCGGGGTGCAGCCAAGGCAGCAACAGATATCCCATGTTGGGGTTACTGTCCCCAAACAGCCTACAAAAAGACCAAACCGGGGGGTGCCCAAACCATGAAACATTTTGGGGGGGGTCTTGGGGATCCCCCTCTCAACAAATGGGAAACCCAGCCGCGACTCAGGGAAAAAACCCCCCCCATAAGATAGAAGCTGGCCCAGACCAGTGTTTCCACCAAACCCCCTCGGGTTCGTTTTGGGGGTTTCCCCCCAGCCAAGATGATGGGAACAAGGCAGGAGGAGATGTGCCAGTACTGTCGGGAAAGTTGTCCGCGGCCCCTAAACCACCACTTCTGGAAATGCGAAGTTACTGGACACTCTGCAGGGAACTAGGAGTGATAAATTCCCCCCCAAAGAGGAACCCGGATGACGCGGCCACACTAGTGACCATGGGTTTTACGAACCAGACAAGCTGTTTTCCTGTGATAACACATATCCTCCTCCTCGCTAGTGTCCATATTAGGGGTACATACGGGGTTGTCGCTTAAGAGATGCCCAGTTGAACTGAAACCCGAAGAGTGCTTAACACATATGTCGCCCCATTGTAAAACCTTTTTCCCCTCGGGACCAAGACGGGTCAAACGCAAGATTGGGGAAAACCCCTGCCAGGACTACGGTCTTGGGGAACATTATACACATACCCCGCCCCTGCTTTTACAAAATTTTCACTGCTAACCTTGCTACTGGGAAGAAAACAGTCCCCTCCTCAAGAAGTATTCCTTCATCCCCCTCGGGGGGGGGGAACCTATAACCATCGTATCATTTGTCGTTTTCTCCACGATGTCAGCTAATCGTGTAAGGAAATTTAACCCAAAAGTGGGGTAATAAACAATCTACCCAAACTTGCCCTTGCCCGTTGCGTAAGGGCCCGCCTTTCAGGTCAAATTTACAAACGATACTCTCCCACAAATGACTCATTTATCTTCCCTCCCGTACAGGGCATTTTGAAACCTCCCAAAATAAAGGCCGGGCACCTCTACCAAAACCCCCTCATTTACCGACAAATTTTAAACCCCTCACCCCTTTTACCTTCCCCGCTGGCGAAATGTTTGGTTTTGTTAAAAAAGGGTGGACAAAATTTATCACTTCTCTATCGAATTTAAGATCTCAAAAAACCCCAAAGAAGAACAAAAAACCTGGGCAACGATTGAACAAAATCACCCGAATCCCAAACGCCTCAACCAAGATCAAGAAGCCTTCACAAACATCGACATGGCCACAAAAGCACTTCAATGGTCTGGAAAACTCATACAAACATACCACCCCAGCCCCCGTAGAACCCCGGGAAAGTTTCACCCACACTCGCCATGCTGGGCTTGCTACTCCAACCCCCACCCAACACCCGACTGTCCCATGAAAAAGGGGAAAAAAATTGCACAAAAATGTTGTAAAAACAGGCATAACACAAGGAATTTCCCCCCACCAAAAACCTCCCCCTACCTGCCTCAACTGCAAAGGTTCTCACCACACCCTTGCAGCCAAGTGCCCTCTTCGTAAAGAAGTCCTGTCCAAGAAAATTATCGCTGAAACCAAGAAAAACAACTACAAATCACCATCATATGCAGCTCTTGCCAAAATTCAGTCTGGCACAACAAAAATCCTTCAAGCTACAGGGGAGTAGGAAATGAATGGTTGTCTAGGGCAATTGATGTAAATTGCTGGCTAGACAGATACTGCAAGGAACTTGCAATCCCATTCATTGACAACTGGAACAACTTTTATGGCAAACATGATATGTATGCAAGGGATGGGGTACATCTCTCTGGGGCTGGGGTGGTAGCACTTGCAGACTCGATTGAGAAGGCCATTGGTGAAATGCCTATGATTTTAAACTGATGGAAGATAGAGGTATGGGTGTGTGTGGGAAACAAGCAGGTTGCAACACTAGGGTTGGAAACAGTAAATGTATAAAAGGCATTCAGCATGAAGTTATAAATAAAAACAATAGATCAGGTCAGCAAACAGAGGGGGACAGCAGAGGGCAGCAAGGGACTAGCTCCCTTAAGGTTTACTATACTAATAGCAGGAGTGTAAGAAATAAGATAGATGAGCTAAGATTAATTGCAAGTACAAGAAACATAGATATTATTGCTATAACAGAGACCTGGCTCAATCTGAAAGATAGAGAGATGCCCTCTGAATGTCACATACAAGGCTATAAATTATTCCACACTGACAGGGTCAACAAGAAAGGTGGTGGAGTAGCGATGTATGTCAGAGACAATTTAAATTGTTGTGTTAGACAAGACATTAAATTAGAAGCGTCAGCCACTGAATCTGTTTGGTTACAGCTTCTCGAGGGCCGAGAAAAACTAATTTTGGGTGTGATTTAAAGGGCCCCAAATCTTGATAGGGAGTGCAGTAAACTTCTATGGGACGCAATTCGTAAGGCATCTACATACGAAAATGTTGTGCTAATGGGAGATTTCAACTATAGACAGATTGACTGGAGCAATTTGACAGGAAATTTAGAGTCAGGTGACTTTCTTGATACGATCCAGGATTGTTTTTTAAAACAGTTTGTGACAGAGCCAACTAGGGGAAATAACCTCCTTGACTTGGTTCTTGCCAGTAAGGAAACACTAATTAATAATCTTGAGGTTAATGATGAGCTTGGGGAAAGTGATCACAAATCACTCAGTTTTAATATATCATGGAATTCCCCTAATAATGGCAATCAAGTCTCTGTCCCTGACTTCCGCTTGGCTGATTTCATAGGACTGAAAAATTACTTAGGTGGGCTGAACTGGAATGACCTAACTAAGGGTCAGGTAGGTGGTGATGGTTGCTGATATGACGCTTTCCAGGGCATAGTTCTAGCTGCTCAGTCAAATTATGTTCCAAATCAGATGAAACAAAAATGATCCTAAATGGATGAACAATAGATTAAAATATCTAATTGGTCAAAAGAGAGGCATATATAGGCAAATCAAAAGAGGAGAGGGGCAATTAAGAAATCGATATATTCAGTTAAAGAGAGAAATAAAAAAAGGAATTAGAAAAGCAAAAAGAGATTATGAGGTTAAAGTTGCAAGAGATTCGAAGACTAACCCAAAAGGATTCTTTCAGGTATACAGAAGTAAGATTCAAAGTTTATTCTCTATAAAGATTACAATGTTGAATTTACAGAATTTGATTGTTGTGTGGTTTACATGTAGTTAAATAATGATTACAGAGTGTACCACTAGAACGCCTAGCATGGCTAGGCATTTCGGGCAGACTTAGTTTAATTCTTTATTTTAAAATATTACAAATTATGAGGTAAGTTGGTATTATGGCTAAGTGACTAAATACTAGTTTGTGAGTTTAGCAATGTGAATGCTTTTGTTTTGGCACAGTACATAGTTTCAGTATTGGAGTATCACAGGATTCATTATTTTAAGATTGAGATTAATATTTCTGTTTATGGTCAAATGGGTGAGTGAGTGTAAGTGTGAACCACCAGGTGGTATTCGTGTAGTTAGTTGATGGGGTGTATCAGGGAGATAAGATGTTTTCTAATGGTAGTTTTGAAGGTGATGAATGTGTCTGCAGTTCTAGAGTTCTCAGGTAGGGTGTTCCAGATTTTAGGGCCTTTGACATACATTGAATTTTTGTAAAGGTTTAGTCGGACACGGGGAATGTCATAGAGATGTTTGTGTCTGGTGTTATGCCTGTGGGTTCTGTCACAACTATCAAGAAAGCGTTTTAGGTCAAGGTTGATATTGGAGTTTAAGGTCCTGTAGATGTAGATTGCACAGTAGTAAGTGTGGATGTTCTGAACAGGGAGTAAGTTTAGATCTATGAAGAGTGGGGGGGGGGTGTTGCCAGGGATGGGATTTAGTGATTATTCTTACTGCAGCTTTTTGTTGGGTTATTATTGGCTTTAGGTGTGTTGCTGCAGTTGATCCCCAAGCACAAATAGCATAGGTGAGGTATGGATAAATAAGTGAGTGGTATAGTGTGAGAAGGGCATTTTGCGGCACGTAGTATCGTATCTTGGAGAGGATCCCAACCGTTTTGGATACTTTTTTGGTTATGTGTTGGATATGGGTGCTGAAATTCAGGTTGTTGTCAAGGTATAGGCCTAGGAATTTGCCCTCATTATGTCTGGTAATTAGAGTGTTGTCGATCTTAATGTTAATTTGTGCATCTCCTGCTCTGCTACCAAACATAATATAGTAGGTTTTGTCAGTGTTAAGCGTAAGTTTATTGGCTGTCATCCAAGTCGATATTTTGATCAGCTCCTCGTTAACAATGGTGTTGAGGGTGGCAAGATTAGGGTGACAGATGACATAAGTCGTGTCGTCAGCAAAGAGAATGGGTTTCAGGTGCTGGGATACGTTTGGAAGATCATTGATGTATATGAGGAAGACTATGGAACTGAACTTCTCCAGGCTGAGGGACTGACAACCTCAAGTCTACGATTTCAAGTGTGAGGGACTGATTACATCGTCTTCACATCTCTACTGTTCCTGCCTACTTTCTGTACTCGATTGAAGAAGCCTACTGTGTAGGCGAAACGTTTCGGAATAAAGTTGCCTAACTGTTGCCTATGTGTCTTACCTACCAACTAATGAGGGGAGACATGATCGAAGTGTGTAAGTTGAAGACGTAGCTTATATACCATAGGTAGGAGAGGTGCAGCAGTTGTAGGTGGTATCACATTTGTCCAATGTGGAAGTAGGTGATGCCCAAAGGTTAGACATCGACTCAAGGCTGAGGTACTGATTACTTCAAACTCCAGACGTTTGATAAAAACAGAACGTTTCGCCAGCAAGGAAGGTGAAGGAGAGACGGTGAGCTGTCACTAAGAGTCCTCATATCGGTGTCGTCATTAAGTTTGGAGGTTTCAAGATTGTCATTACAGACGATAATGAAGGAGTCTTTCAATGAGAGTATGGCTGTAAATTTAACCTGTAGGCAGGTCTTTACAGCGGCGGCAAGGGCAAGTTTGGTGGAGACATATTGAACATAAGAATGGAGGAACGCTGCAGAAGGTCTACTGGCCTCGATAACCCCACTGGCTCCCTTGCCGTCGCTCTTCTGTTGTGATTTGTTAAATGGTTCAAAATGGACCTAATCACTGTCATAAGCTTCTTTCTCCTATGTACAAGTTTGTGTGTGTTGTCGCGGTCACGGTATTGTGCTTTTTTTTTATTCTTTAAAAGAAGAAAATGCGGCGTACGACTTCTGCGCCAGCCTTCGTCGAGTGTGGACAAATTTCCCCCGCTCTCTGGGATGCTTGTTTTAATCTCCTTTGCCGGCTGGGCACGTTACAGGAGGGACATCTCTCATCGGCTTAATTTTAGCCAACTCCATTTTTTTCCGTTCTGAGGATAATTCTTCAACGGTTTTGGTGGGGAGCCGGTTGGTGAACTTAGGTGGTGGTGTGGGCGTCCCACTCTGCTGGGGGCTAGGCAAGGGGGTCCACCTGATATAATTGGGAACTTCTAGTTTCTATTTTTATTTATAAAGGAACTCTTATTCTTTTTTCTTTCATCACCCGGCTTTGGGCTGGGTACCATCACCGTATATCAGGAAGTCAGGATCGATCCTGCATAAGCTGTTAGTGGCCCTGATATACCCAACAAGAAGAATTCGGTGTACAAACTTCACCGGTGTTGGCGGAGTGAAGATGTGTTTGTTCAGGGAGTAAGGCGCTTGGCTCTGCAGGTGTTTAGACCTGTGGTCCACTTTATATAAGTTAGAAATTTCATATTTCCACTTCTTTTTCCTCAGAAAGGAAACTTTGTTAACATTTTCATTCCCATACAGATTTGGGCAATATTTTTTTTTTTCACGGACTCCTGGGAGGTAGGACTCATTAAAGCGTCAGCTTTGGTTGCCTTGAATGACACCAACACCACCAAGAATTACTATCAAGAAAACGTTTAACTGTCAGTGGACACAAACTCTAAGAAGGAAAAGAAAAACGTGTATAGGATGGACGGAAAGCGGAAAGCAGAATACTTAACCGTGGCTGTCCAGGCCAAGAAACCTAGACATGAAATGGTCATACACTCCGGAGATAAAGGGAGTCTCGTTCAAAGTGTAAGTCAGTACAAGCAAAAAAATATATTTCTTTGTGCAATATAAAAATGTAGTTTAGATGTAATAAAACATTGTTAAGCACAAAAGAAAGCCACTAGCATGCATGTGCATTTCGGGCAGACTAATCCTAATGCTTACAGACTACCCAAGACAGGGTATTTTTTATTATAATATTAATGGGTATTGTGTGGCATAATAATAAGTATGCATTATTGCAAAAAAGAGGTAGCAAAAAAGTGCAGATTTAAGTGTATATTAATACTTTACAATGATTCAGTGATCTTGTGTTAATTGGGATTTCTTAAGCAGTTTTTAACGCATTAATGTCAACGACGTCTATATAAGGTTGAATATTAAATTGGTATAAAATACCGACAGGTTGTTAGATAAGACACATATGCAACAGTTAGGTATCTTTATTTCGAAACGTTTCGCCTACACACCCTCAAGGAAGGTTCCTTGATGTTGGTGAGGGGCTCTTGATTTAGGGAATTGGATCTGTGCTCCAGTTCCCCGAATTAAGCCTGAATGCCTTCCACATCCCCCCCCCCGGCGCTGTATAATCCTCCGGGTTTAGCGCTTCCCCCTTGATTATAATAATAATAATTCGCCTACACAGTAGGCTTCTTCAGTTGAGTACAGAAAAGTTGATAGAAGAGTTTTGAAGAGGATGTAATCAGTCCATCACCCTTTGTTTCATGCTATGGAACAATATTCTTCTCTGTGTTGTGTACTTTGTGGTTTTGACAAGCAATTTTTCGTACATTTTGCATTGTTCAATGCTGAACATATTAAGTTGAATCTTATTATTTATTTGAAACTTAGAGCTTCCCTTGGTCAACATCAATGAAGTTTTTTCTTATATCTTTTTATCTGGCAAAAAATAGCTTGGTAGGTTTATTAGAATGCAAGTGATATCATAGTGATCACTAGTATTCATCTTTTACTTGTGTTTGTCACAGGGACCTCCAAGAACTAGTGGACTTATGTCTCCCATCATGCAGCTTTCTGGCCACCAGGGAGACATTTTGTGTGGTAAATTCCATCCTGAAGGAGAGGTTGTTGCTACTGCTGGCATGGACAGGCAAATACGTAAGTATGGATCATGAATTTAAGCCTAATAAAAAATAATATTGCTTGGTTGCTCTAACAAGATTTTTCTATACCCAGATGTTTTTAATTCTTCATTGCTAACCTGGCATACATCCATGCACTCCTT
>NC_069426.1:45445775-45565775 GCF_026875155.1 Cherax quadricarinatus | reverse complement strand
ACAGAAATTTGGTCATTGTTTGGTTTACATGTAGTAAAATTGTGATTACAGAGTGTACCACTAGAATGCTTAGCATGGCTAGGCATTTCGGGCATAGGATGTCTCTCTGATTCCGTTCCATTGAGAACTACCCTTAGAGATCTACCATGAAGGTAATCACTGAGGAGACATAGCATAGAGCCTGCAATTCCCAGTGCTTGAAGTTTTGTTAAGAGGCCCTGGTGCCACACCCGGTCGAAAGCACCAGGAATGTCCAGTGCTGCCACACAGCTGACTTTGGATTCATCCAGTGACTGGTGCCACTTAGTGGAGAGGTTTAACAACAGATCAGCAGCAGAGTAACCTTTCCTGAAGCCATATTGACGATCACAAAGTAGTGAGTGGTAGTCAAAAAACTCTGTCATTTGTCTTGAGATTATTGTCTCAATGATCTTACCAGTGATTGACAGGAGTGACACTGGTCTGTAGTTGCTGATTTCTGCTCTGCTCTTCTTTTTGTGAACAGGGACTACATTTGCCTCTTTCCACAGAGGGGGCCATTTACACTGTACTAGGCAGTACTGAAAGATGCGAGTTAGAGATGCTGCTAGCTGGTCTGCACATCTTCTCAGCAATCTTGGGCTCAACTTGTCTGGGCCCACAGCCTTTTCTTGGTCAAGTGATTTAAGAAGAAAATGTGCCTCCTCCTGCCTTATTGTCACCACTGACAGTTTTGACACAGTTCTTGCAGCTAGCCAAGGAGGGTCCCTTGCTGGATCAAGATGTGACCCACACCAGTCAACTAACACCCAGGTACCCATTTTATACTGATGGGTGAACATGGATGGCAGGTGTCTTACAGAAACATGTCCCTAATGTTTTCCAGCTGTACTTGAGGAGATTCGAACTCCGGACCACAGTGTGTGAGCTGGGTGCGCTAGCAATTGAGCTATGGGACACCTTAATCAAATTGTTCTGTGAATTAGTCAGATTTGCCAGTTAATAAGTGGCTACCATGGCTTTGCTCATTCTTTTCTCAATGTATCCTTGTTTTCTTTATTTTCCTTATCACGTGAGCAACTATTTATAGTATAATATTTCAGCTTGTATCAGATTTTTTAGGCATTACTTATACAGGTCCACAACCTTTTATCCAAAATTCTGAAATTAGAAAAGTTCCAAAAACCGAAGTTTTTTCGTGGAGTGTGGAGTGTCAGTCATCTCAATACTGGCCCCAAGGGTTTCGGATAAAGGGATGTGGACCTGTATCATCTTTCTGGACAGTCTAGTACCAAAGCTAATGCTCTAAGTATCTGACAGGAATGCAAGGTCATATGTCACCTTTCACCCAAATTAGCATTGAGAATCTTGTAAAAAGTAATTTACTAATATTTAAGGTCTTTACAGTTTTTTGGAATGTGTATGGAGACTGTGATAATTTTGGAATGCTGACGGGCCACACAAATGCCATCACAGATATGCATTTCTCTACTGATGGAACAGTTCTGTACACAGCATCAGCAGACAAAACAGTCATGTGCTGGGATACTACTAGTGGCACACGAGTTAAGAAGCTGAAAGGTATAGTGTTCATTTTAGTTTTGTCTATACAAATGTTTAGAGATTGGTATTCATTTTTAAATCAAATAATTACTAGAAGAAAAAGTTTTCTTAAGTGACACGGCATCTTTTTTTTTTTTTTCAATCCCTAGGTACCTTCCCCTCTTTCATACATTTATCTTTCTTCTAGAATTGCTCCCAGGTTCAACTGGGTAAGACAGGTATTTTATATATTCATTTAGCATTTTTTGATAGTGTGTTGGGCATATTTTACATACTCTTTTAAACATAGTAATTACTAGTACCATACAGTGGAACCCCGGTTTTCGTATTTAATCGTTCCAGAAGGTCAACCGAAAACCGATTTGTATGAAAAATGAAGTAATGTTTCCCATGATAAATAATGTAAATCCAGTTAATCCGTTCCAGACACCCAAAAATATTAACAAAAGATACATTTTATAGAGAATAACTATAAAAAACAATGAAATAAATATAAAGCCCTAATGAAATGGATAAATAAACATTTAACCCCTTGACTGTCGCAACCCCAAATCTTGAGGTGTCTCCTGGTGTTGCAAATTCCCCCCCCCCCTTCCCCCCAAAATTATTTTTTTTCTTATGAAATGATAGAGAATCTTTTCCCGATTGTAATGACACCAAAAGAACAAAATTTGATGGAAAACTGATGGAATTACGCTCTCGCGAAGTTAGTGACGTTGGCGATATTTACAAATTGGCGATTTCGCCCACTTTGAGCCCTATTTTTGGCTAATTCCATTGTTCCAGTCGACCAAACTCATAGCTATTTCTTTAGAACTCCATTTTTTCTATCGATTGAGTACAAGAAACTGCCCATTTACGAATCTCAACTACCCAATAACGTGGTCAGAAATTTGCAAATTGCCCAATTTCATGAAAATTAAAAAATAAGATAATTTCAGATAGGGTCCAGAATGAACAATGCAGACATTCCTGGCTCTAAAATAACATTTTCTTTATTCATCAGTCACGTCTCCAGGGGCCTCTGATATTACTCTTGCTTTCTATTTTTAATTTTTATTCAAACAAAAAAATAGAAGATTTACTGTTATGCAGACTACTGCAATATTGTAATAATTGTATAAATAATGTTAACCCATTCATGACTGCATATTAGAATGGCTACTTGGACATTTATTGGAAAATGACATCATTTGTTTACTTTTGAACTTTGGCAAAAATCAAACATTTCCCCTACTCTTAGCTCCATTTCAAGGTTCTTTTCATAGTAAAACCAATCTAAATCAACTCTATTTCTATAATATGTATTCCATTCTATCAAATGAGACCAAGAGAATGAGAATACAACCATAAACTACCTGAAACAATCCATTAGCTAGTAAGATAAATATGTTTAGCTTCATAATATTAAGTACAATATAATACTTTGTTCAAAAGTCTAGTTGTAGAATCACACACAATCATATGATAACAGGCATTGATCCTGATATCACCCATTTATTAAATGACAAACAGCAACTGTAATTATTATACAGCAGACCAAACAAATACATTACTCAGAGCCAACAATAACATAACTATCTTTAATTACAATGTCAGATCTTTGAGCAAACATTACAATGACATCACAGCATTACTCAATTCCCTGCATAACAGTATGTCAGTCATCACACTCACTGAAACCTGGCTAAAGCCTGGTGCTACAGATGTCTATGTCATTCCTGGTTATACAGCCATACACAATTGTAGGACAGATCAGCAAGGGGGTGAAACAGCCATAAACTACTAAGATCAACTTGAATGTATCAATAATTCTTGCAAAAGGGACGAATATGGAGAATATATTATGGCTAAATTTAAATCAAAAGACCTGCAAAAACCCCTCACAGTCATAAACATCTACAGAATACCACAGTCAAACATTTACCATTTTAGTGAAAAATTAGGAAACATTATAACTGATGCACACATGAACAAATGCCATTTGCTGCTCACAGGAGATTTCAACATAAATCTCCTACATGACCAGGACCCACAAGTAATCGAATTCACAAACACTATGAGCAACTGCTTGTTCCTACCAACAATAACGAAACCTACAAGAATCTCCGAGACCAGTGTCTCCTTATTAGACCACATCTGGACTAACACCATATCCTCTTTAAAATCAGGCATAATCACAGACAACACCACAGACCACTACCCTACGTTTCTCATAACCAACCTAGGTAATTTGCCCCAAGACACTACTAAAGTTGCCTTCAAACTACATAATGAGACAGCAGTTAGTACCTTTATAACAGCTATGATTAACATCGACTGGAATAATGAGCTAGAAACATATACAGATGCTGATGAATGTATTGATAATTTTCTAAAAAAAAAAAAAAAAATTACCTCTGTAACAAGCATTGCCCTAAAAAACTAAACAGATCACAGATAAGAGACTGAAGAGTCAATGGCTAACACCCAGCATCCTTAAATCCATTAACACAAAGCAGCTATATGAAAAACAGTATAGAATGGGCCAAATAACCAGAGACTATTCTACATGTTACTCGTCAATCCTTACCAGCCTGATAAGAAGGTCAAAAAAAAATTATTATGAGAACAGATTACATAACATAAAAGGTGATATGAAAAAGACCTGGAAAACCCTATCTGAAATTCTAGGAACTAAAATGATACCCAAAAACAAAACACTCAAATTGACAAAATCAGATGAACCCCTACCCTAGCCGTAGAGTTGATAATAGCGCCATATTTAAGCCTCGACGTTTTGCATACGCCAACAAGATTCTTCAATAAAGACAGAAGTGATATAAATGTTCATTTATCCATTTCATTAGTCATTTAGTTCTTATTGTTTTCTGTATGTAAAACTTTAGTTAATCTTGAAAAAATGTATTTTTTGTTAATATTTTTGGGTGCCTGAAACAGATTACATGTAATTGGATTTACATTAATTCTCATGGGAAATATTTTTTTGATTATTAGCCATTTCACTTTTAGGCCAACCTGGAATGGATTACGGCCAATAACTGAGGGTCCACTGTACTAAAAATTTTATAAATGGTGCAAAGGTGACATTAAAACAATATCTAAAGATGGTTGACACAAACCCACCACCAGTATAGTATGCTTGAAATATCGCTTAATGACCAATTCGCTTACCGACCTACTCTTAGTAATGGATCTCGGTCATTAAGTGAGGAATACCAGTATGTGTTTTGTACAAATCATTAGAAAAATGTAGATTTATAAATTAGTTTTGAGACAACCCGAATATTTACAGTTGATTTTTTGTTATCCAGTGAATTATAGATAGTATTTTATATATGTTTATTTTACACATGTGTTTTTTCAAATCTTTCAGGACACAGCAGTTTTGTTAATTGTGTGCATAGTGCACGACGTGGTCCAAGTCTTGTTGTGAGTGGTGGAGATGACTGTACTGTCTTAATCTGGGATGTGCGAAAAAAACGACCTGCTACAACACTTCAGAACACATTCCAGGTTTGAGCATTTGAAATTTACATTTATTTTGTATTTCATGAGGTTATGACTCTTGGAGGTGGGAAATACACTGCCTGCACTCTGAAGGAAGGGGTTAAAACACATTGTTATTTTCACTTGCCTTTCATACAGATATTCAAATTTATGAAGGGTTTTTACGAGGATAGTGAGGCTCAGATTAGAGTTTATTGGAGAGAGGGAGATTATTTTCCATTCAGGCCAAGATGCTTCTCAGTACCAACAGTAATATAACAGTATTCAATTATAATTCAGGTCATTGAGTAAACACTTTGATGACCTCCTAGCATTACTCAGTTCTCTGCATGCCAGTATGTCATTCGTAACGCTCACTGAAACCTGGCTCAAATGTGACATTGCAAGCATCTTTGATATACAGTAGGGCCCCGCTTTATGGCACTTCACCTTATGGGATTCCACTAATACAGCGATTTCAAATTATGACCAAAATTTGCTATACGGTGAGCGGTCTTTCAGATACGGCATGCCCCACCCGGTTTGTTTACATTCTCTGTGAGCACAACTCTATTATGTCTGGAATTTTTGCAAAATTTCAAGTGTTTTAAAGTTAATGTATATTTTATATGTACTCTGTACCTAAATATGCTTACACACTGTGTTGGCATGCAGGTACACATCAAAATCACCAAGTCTCTGTACTCGACGCCATATAATCTCTTGGGTTCATTAAATGTCGTATATTACGTTAATATAGACATTTCCATTAGTCCATCTATGATATTTTTTTTTGAATATAGAATAAAGATGCTGCATAACATATAAACATGATACATACACCCAGAGTATAAAAAATTGACATAAATATGAGATTTGTTTACCAAGCGTTTGGTAGGAGAGTTGAAGAATTACACTTTCTCTAGTCAAACACCAGTAACTTAACTAGAAATTTATTCCTTTCTTATTCTTTCACTTTGTCTATAGTGCTAAACCCACAACCCTTGTGGGTTTAGCACTTCTTTTTTATTTTGATTATAATAATAATAACTTGTAATAATAATAATATCTTGTAATAATAATTTTTCTTTTCAACAAACCAGCCATATCCCACCAAGGCAGGGTGGCCCAAAAAGAAAAACAAAAGTTTCTCTTTTTAAATTTAGTAATTTATACAGGAGAAGGGGTTACTAGCCCCTTGTACCCGGCATTTAGTCGCGGCTTACAGAGGAAGAATTCTGTTCCACTTCCCCATGGAGGTAAGAGGAAATAAACAAGAACAAGAACTAGAAAGAAAATAGAAGAAAACCCAGAGGGGTGTGTATATATATGCTTGTACATGTATGTGTAGTGTGACCTAAGTGTAAGTAGAAGTAGCAAGACTTACCTGAAAATCTTGCATGTTTATGAGACAGAAAAAAGGACACCAGCAATCCTACCATCATGTAAAACAATTACAGGGTTTCGTTTTACACTCGCTTGGCAGGACGGTAGTACCTCCCTGGGCAGTTGCTGTCTACCAACCTACTACCTAGAATAATAATAATATCTTGTAATAATAATAACAACTTGTAATAATAAATAATAATAATAATAACTTGTAATAATAAATAATAATAATAATAATAATAATAATAATAATAATAATAATTTGTCAAAGCTTCATTCCTTGTAAAAATTACGTGAGAATGGTAGTGTTGGTCTTTATTTATTTGCCTTGTTCTTTAGCAAAAACACAAATGATTCAGTTATACACGTGCTCGAGCTACTATATACGGCGCTGGAGAAAAAAGGAAATTCCACTGGGCCTCTTCATAGACCTATGGAAAGCATTTGATACAGCTGACCACGATCTCTTGCACTTAAAACTTGAACATTATGGGGTCAGAGGACACTCGATTACCTTAAATAATTTCTTAGCCATAGTCACCAGTATGTATACACAAATATTGTTGCCTCCACCACACAACCTGTTCTAGTTGGAGTCTCCCAGGGCAGTGTCCTTGGACCACTTCTCTTTCTTATTTACATCATTGACCTCTCTAATGCCTCCAAACTACCTAAACCTGTTCTTTTTGCAGATGACACTACCTATATCTTCTCTCACCCCAACCAAACCATACATAAAAACACTGTAAACAATGAGCTGCTAAAAATATCCACTTGGATGACCGCCAACAAACTTATTCTATCGACAAAACCTACTACATACTGTTTGATAACAGAGCTGCAAATATTCAGCTAAACATATCGATAAATAGTTCCTCCATTTCAAGACACATTGATGGAAAATTTCCAGGGCTTCACATTGACAGCTGTCTTAAATTTCAGATCCTCTCTAAGATACGGTACTATGTACCTCAAACGGCACTTCTTGCTCTTTACCACTCTCTCATCTACCCTTACCTCACCTATGGAATTTGTGCATGAGGTTTAACCACAGCAAATCACCTTAAACCTTTAATTATACCACAGAAAGCTGCTGTGAGAATGGTTACAAACTCCTGCGCCAGGCAATACACCCCACCACTATTTAAGAGCTTGAGCCTGCTTAACATACAATTTTTTTTTTTTTAACAAGTCAGCCGTCTCCCACCGAGGCAGGGTGACCCAAAAAGAAAGAAAATCCCCAAAAAGAAAATACTTTCATCATCATTCAACACTTTCACCTCACTCACACATAATCACTGTTTTTGCAGAGGTGCTCAGAACACAACAGTTTAGAAGCATATACGTATAAAGATAAACAACATATCCCTCCAAACTGCCAATATCCCGCACCCCTCCTTTAGAGTGCAGGCATTGTACTTCCCATTTCCAGGACTCAAGTCTGGCTATATAAAAATAACCGGTTTCCCTGAATCCCTTCACTAAATATTACCCTGCTTGCACTCCAACAGATTATCAGGTCCCAAATACCATTCGTCTCCATTCACTCCTATCAAACACGCTCATGCACGCCTGCTGGAAGTCCAAGCCCCTCGCCCACAAAACCTCCCTCACCCCTTCCTTCCAACCTTTTCAAGGACGACCCCTACCCCGCCTTCCTTCTCCTACAGATTTAAATGCTCTCCATGTCATTCTACTTTGATCCATTCTCTCTAAATGACCAAACCACCACAGCAACTCCTCTTCAGCCCTCTGACTAATACTTTTATTAACTCCACACCTTCTCCTAATTTCTACACTCCGAATTTTCTGCATAATATTTACACCACACATTGCCATTAGACAGGACATCTCCACTGCCTCCAACCACCCCTTCCTTCCAACCTTTTCAAGGACGACCCCTACCCCGCCTTCCTTCTCCTACAGATTTAAATGCTCTCCATGTCATTCTACTTTGATCCATTCTCTCTAAATGACCAAACCACCACAGCAACTCCTCTTCAGCCCTCTGACTAATACTTTTATTAACTCCACACCTTCTCCTAATTTCTACACTCCGAATTTTCTGCATAATATTTACACCACACATTGCCATTAGACAGGACATCTCCACTGCCTCCAACCACCTCCTCGCTGCTGCATTCACAACCCAAGCTTCACACCCATATAAGAGTGTTGGTACTACTATACTTTCATACATTCCCTTCTTTGCCTCCATAGATAACGTTTTTTGACTCTACATATATCTCAACACACCACTCATCCTTTTTCCTTCATCAATTCTATGATTAACCTCATCCTTCATAAATCCATCTGCCGACACGTCAACTCCCAAGTATCTGATAACATTCACTTCTTCCATACTCCTCCTCCCCAATTTGATATCCAATTTTTCTTTATCTAAATCATTTGATACCCTCATCACCTTACTCTTTTCTATGTTCACTTTCAACTTTCTACCTTTACACACTCCCAAACTCATCCACTAACCTTTGTAATTTTTCTTTAGAATCTCCCATAAGCACAGTATCATCAGCAAAAAGTAACTGTGTCAATTCCCATTTTGTATTTGATTCCTCATAATTTAATCCCACTCCTCTCCCGAACACCCTAGCATTTACTTCTTTTACGACCCCATCTATAAATATATTAAACAACCATGGTGACATTACACATCCCTGTCTAAGACCTACTTTTACTGGGAAGTAGTCTCCCTCTCTTCTACACACCCTAACCTGAGCCTCACTATCCTCATAAAAACTCTTTACAGCATTTAGTAATTTACCACCTATTCCATATACTTGCAACATCTGCCACATTGCTCCCTATCCACTCTATCATATGCCTTTTCTAAATCCATAAATGCAATAAAAACTTCCCTACCTTTATCTAAATACTGTTCACATATATGCTTCAATGTAAACACTTGATCTACACATCCCCTGCCCACTCTGAAACCTCCTTGCTCATCCGCAATCCTACATTCTGTCTTACCCCTAATTCTTTCAATAATAACCCTACCATACACTTTTCCTGGTATGCTCAATAAACTTATTCCTCTGTAATTTTTACAATCGCTTTTGTCCCCCTTCCCTTTATATAAAGGGACTATACATGCTCTCTGCCAATCCCTAGGTACCTTCCCCTCTTTCATACATTTATTAAACAAAAGTACCAACCACTCCAACACTAAAGCTCCCCTGCTTTTAACATTCCTGTCATGATCCCATCAGTTCCAGCTGCTTTACCCCCTTTCATTCTACGTAATGCCTCACGTACCTCCCCCACACTTACATTCTACTCTTCTTCACTCCTAAAAGATGGTATACCTCCCTGGCCAGTGCATGAAATTACCGCCTCTCTTTCTTCCTCAACATTTAAAAGTTCCTCAAAATATTCTCGCCATCTACTTAATACCTCCCTCTTTCCACCTACTAACTCCCCTACTTTGTTTTTAACTGACAAATCCATACGTTCCCTAGGCTTTCTTAACTTGTTCAATTCACTCCAAAATTTTTTCTTATTTTCATTAAAATTTCTTGACAGTGCCTCTCCCACTCTATCATCTTCTCTCCTTTTGCACTCTCTTCACCTTTCTTTTACTCTCCATATACTCTGCTCTTCTTATAACACTTTTGCTTTGTAAAAACCTCTCATAAGCTAACTTTTTCTCTCTTATCACACCCTTTACTTCATCATTCCACCAATCACTCCTCTTTCCTCCTGCCCCCACTCTCCTATAACCACAAACTTCTGCCCCACATTCTAATACTGCATTTTTAAAACTCATCCAACCCTCTTCAACCCCCCCACTACTCATCTTTGCACTAGCCCACCTTTCTGCCAATAGTCACTTATACCTCACCCGAACTTCCTCCTCCCTTAGTTTATACACTTTCACTTCCCTCCTACTTGTTGTTGCCACCTTCCTCTTTTCCCATCTACCTCTTACTCTAACTGTAGCTATAACTAAATAATGATCCGATATATCAGTTGCCCCTCTATAAACATGTACATCCTGGAGCCTGCCCATTAACCTTTTATCCACCAATACATAATCTAACAAACTACTTTCATTACGTGCTACTTCATACCTTGTATATTTATTTATCCTCTTTTTCATAAAATATGTATTACTTATTACCAAATCTCTTTCTACACATAGCTCAATTAAAAGCTCCCCATTTACATTTACCCCTGGCACCCAAATTTACCTACTACTCCCTCCACAACATTTTTACCCACTTTAGCATTGAAATCCCCAATCACAAGTACTCTCACACTTGGTTCAAAACTCCCCATGCATTCACTCAACATTTCCCAAAATCTCTCTCTCTCCTCTACACTTCTCTCTTCTCCAGGTGCATATACACTTACTATAACCCACTTTTCACATCCAACCTTTATTTTACTCCACATAATCCTTGAATTAATACATTTATAGTCCCTCTTTTCCTGCCATATCTTATCCTTCAATGTTATTGCTACTTCTTCTTTAGCTCTAACTCTATTTGAAACCCCTGACCTAATCCCATTTATTCCTCTCCACTGAAACTCTCCCACCCCCTTCAGCTTTGTTTCACTTAAAGCCAGGACATCCAGCTTCTTCTCATTCATAACATCCACAATCATCTCTTTCTTATCATTTGCACAACATCCACGCACATTTAGACTTCCCACTTTGACAATTTTCTTCTTCTTATTCTTTTTAGTAATCTTTACGGGAAAAGGGGTTACTAGCCCATTGTTCCCGGCATTTTAGTTGACTTTTACAACACGCATGGCTTACGGAGGAGAGATTCTTATTCCACTTCCCCATGGATATTAAAGGAAAAGTAATAAGACCAAGAACTATTAAGATAAAATTAAAGAAAACTCAGATGAGTGTGTATAAATAAACGTGTACATGTATGTGTAGTGTGACCTAAGTGTAAGTAGAAGTAGTAAGACATGCCTGTAATCTTGCATATTTATGAGACAGACAAAAAAAAACACCAGCAATCCTACCATCATGTAAAACAATTACAGGCTTTTGTTTTACTTTCACTTGGCAGGACGGTAGTACCTCCCTGGGTGATTGCTGTCTACCAACCTACTACCTATTATTGTGCCTGCTACATACACAGAACATTATTCTCCAGTATAAACCCTCCTCTCAAACTCTTTGAGAATTACAATAGAACACACTTTCATAACACAGGACACAACACACTCCTTGATATCACTCATGTCCATCTCTTCCTGTGCAAAAATGCAGTGCATATAAAGGGCCCTAAGATATGGAATTCATTGCCTGAATATACAAAAGGGCCCCTGCTTGCACACCAATTCAAGGCACTACTTAGAACTCACCTCATCTCCCAAAACTAACAACACAAACGCTATATATTATCGCCACCATCAACCTTAAAGTTGTCAAATTTTATAAGATTATTTCAAAACTAAATTGGTCTCAATCTCATTATGTATAATGTGCTAAAATATTATACTGTAACTTATTATTCAACTGCTTGTTAATTTAATTACTGCTAAACCACTTCTACCTCTGTTGATATATTAAAAACAATGTTCAGTTCAAACCAACTATGTTATATCTGTCTAGTATTAAATAGTCTGTAAAGCATTAGGTTTAGTCTGCCCGAAATGCCTCGGCATGATAGTGGCTTTCTTTGCACTTAGCAAATCAGTATTGTAATTACACATTGTAAACTATGCATGGAAATAAACTCCTTATAACACATCAGTCACACATTTTAAACCATGCAAAGAAATAAAAGTTTGAATTTGAAAAGTAGGCCTTAGACAGGGATGTTTGATGTCACCATTGTTGTTCAATATATTTATAGATGGGGTTGTAAGAGAAGTCAGTGCTTGGATGTTGACAAGAGGCATGAGATGAAAGGATAAGGAATCAAACACAAAGTGGGAACTCACAGTTGCTTTTTGCTGATGACACTGCTTTTAGGAGATTCTGAAGAGAAGTTGCAGATGTTAGTGGATGAGTTTGGTAGGGTATGTAGAAGAAGGAAATTAAAAGTGAACAAAGGAAAGAGTAAGGTGATGAGGATAACAAAAAATTTAAGTAATGAAAGTTTGGATATCAGATTGGAGGGAGGGAGTATGGAGGCAGTGAATGTATTCAGATATTTACGAGTGGACTTGTCAGCAGATGGGTCTATGAAAGACAAGGTGAATCAGAATTGATGAGGGGGAAGAAAGTGAGTGGCGCACTGAGGAGTCTATGGAGACAAAGAACGTTATCCATGGAAGCAAAAATGGAAATGTATGAGAGTATAGTCATTCCATTGCTCTTTTATGGGTGTGAAGCATAGGTGGTGAATGTTGCAGCGAGAAGAAGGCTGGAGGCAGTGGAGTTGTCGTGTCTGAGGGCAGTGTGTGGTGTGAATTTAATGCAAAGAATTCGTTGTTTGGAAATTAGGAGGAGGTACGGGGTTACTAAAAGTATTATCCAGAGGGCTGAGGAGGGGTTGTTGAGGTAATTTGGACATTTAGAGAGGATGGAATGAAATAAAATGTCCTGGAGAGCATATAAATCTATAGTGGAAGGAAGGTGGGGTAGGGGTCGGCCTAGGAAAGGTTGAAGGGAAGGGGTAAAGGATGTTTTGTGTGCGAGGGGCTTGGACTTCCACAAGCATGTGTGAGTGTGTGAGGAGCAAGTGGAGACGAGTGCTTTTTAGGACTTGACGTGCTGTTGGAGTGTCAGCAAGGTAACATTTATGAAAGGATTTAGGGAAACCGGCGGCTAGCAGGACTCGAGTCCTGGAAGTGGGAAGTACAGTGCCTGCACTCTGAAGGAAGGGTGTTGATAAGTTGCAGTTTTATAACTGTAGTGTAGGCACGCCTCTAGCAAGACAGTGATGGAGTGAATGATGATGAGAGTGTTTCTTCTTTTCCAAGTCACCCTGCCTTGGTGGGAAACAGCCGTTTTGTTAATAAAAAAATATCCATAATTACTTTTGTTTTGCGTAAATGTAAATGGGGAGCCTTTAATTGAGCTATGTGTAGAAAGAAATTTGGTAATAAGTAATACATATTTTATGAAAAAGAGGATAAATAAATATACAAGGTATGATGTAGCACGTAATGAAAGTAGTTTATTAGATTATGTATTGGTGGATAAAAGGATGATGGGTAGGCTCCAGGATGTACATGTTTATAGAGGGGCAACTGATATATCGGATCATTATTTAGTTGTAGCTACAGTTAGAGTAAGAGGTAGATGGGAAAAGAGGAAGGTGGCAACAACAAGTAAGAGGGAGGTGAAAGTGTATAAACTAAGGGAGGAGGAAGTTCGGGTGAGATATAAGCGACTATTGGCAGAAAGGTGGGCTAGTGCAAAGATGAGTAGTGGGGGGGTTGAAGAGGGTTGGAATAGTTTTAAAAATGCAGTATTAGAATGTGGGGCAGAAGTTTGTGGTTATAGGAGGGTGGGAGCAGGAGGAAAGAGGAGTGATTGGTGGAATGATGAAGTAAAGGGTGTGATAAAAGAGAAAAAGGTAGCTTATGAGAGGTTTTTACAAAGCAGAAGTGTTATAAGAAGAGCAGAGTATATGGAGAGTAAAAGAAAGGTAAAGAGAGTGGTGAGAGAGTGCAAAAGGAGAGCAGATGATAGAGTGGGAGAGGCACTGTCAAGAAATTTTAATGAAAATAAGAAAAAATTTTGGAGTGAGTTAAACAAGTTAAGAAAGCCTAGGGAAAATATGGATTTGTCAGTTAAAAACAGAGTAGGGGAGTTAGTAGATGGGGAGACGGAGGTATTGGGTAGATGGCGAGAATATTTTGAGGAACTTTTAAATGTTAAGGAAGAAACAGAAGCAGTAATTTCATGCACTGGTCAGGGAGGTATACCATCTTTTAGGAGTGAAGAAGAACAGAATGTAAGTGTGGGGGAGGTACGTGAGGCATTACGTAAAATGAAAGGGGGTAAAGCAGCTGGAACTGATGGGATCATGACAGAAATGTTAAAAGCAGGGGGGGATATAGTGTTGGAGTGGTTGGTACTTTTGTTTAATAAATGTATGAAAGAGGGGAAGGTACCTAGGGATTGGCGGAGAGCATGTATAGTCCCTTTATATAAAGGGAAAGGGGACAAAAGACTGTAAAAATTATAGAGGAATAAGCTTACTGAGTATACCAGGAAAAGTGTACGGTAGGGTTATAATTGAAAGAATTAGAGGTAAGACAGAATGTAGGATTGCGGATGAGCAAGGAGGTTTCAGAGTGGGTAGGGGATGTGTAGATCAAGTGTTTACATTGAAGCATATATGTGAACAGTATTTAGATAAAGGTAGGGAAGTTTTTATTGCATTTATGGATTTAGAAAAGGCATATGATAGAGTGGATAGAGGAGCAATGTGGCAGATGTTGCAAGTATATGGAATAGGTGGTAAGTTATTAAATGCTGTAAAGAGTTTTTATGAGGATAGTGAGGCACAGGTTAGGGTGTGTAGAAGAGAGGGAGACTACTTCCCAGTAAAAGTAGGTCTTAGACAGGGATGTGTAATGTCACCATGGTTGTTTAATATATTTATAGATGGGGTTGTAAAGGAAGTAAATGCTAGGGTGTTCGGGAGAGGGGTGGGATTAAATTTTGGGGAATCAAATTCAAAATGGGAATTGACACAGTTACTTTTTGCTGATGATACTGTGCTTATGGGAGATTCTAAAGAAAAATTGCAAAGGTGTAAAGGTAGAAAGTTGAAAGTGAACATAGAAAAGAGTAAGGTGATGAGGGTATCAAATGATTTAGATAAAGAAAAATTGGATATCAAATTGGGGAGGAGGAGTATGGAAGAAGTGAATGTTTTCAGATACTTGGGAGTTGACGTGTCGGCGGATGGATTTATGAAGGATGAGGTTAATCATAGAATTGATGAGGGATAAAAGGTGAGTGGTGCGTTGAGGTATATGTGGAGTCAAAAAACGTTATCTATGGAGGCAAAGAAGGGAATGTATGAAAGTATAGTAGTACCAACACTCTTATATGGGTGTGAAGCTTGGGTGGTAAATGCAGCAGCGAGGAGACGGTTGGAGGCAGTGGAGATGTCCTGTTTAAGGGCAATGTGTGGTGTAAATGTTATGCAGAAAATTCGGAGTGTGGAAATTAGGAGAAGGTGTGGAGTTAATAAAAGTATTAGTCAGAGGGCAGAAGAGGGGTTGTTGAGGTGGTTTGGTCATTTAGAGAGAATGGATCAAAGTAGAATGACATGGAAAGCATATAAATCTATAGGGGAAGGAAGGCGGGATAGGGGTCGTCCTCGAAAGGGTTGGAGAGAGGGGGTAAAGGAGGTTTTGTGGGCAAGGGGCTTGGACTTCCAGCAAGCGTGCGTGAGCGTGTTAGATAGGAGTGAATGGAGACGAATGGTACTTGGGACCTGACGATCTGTTGGAGTGTGAGCAGGGTAATATTTAGTGAAGGGATTCAGGGAAACCGGTTATTTTCATATAGTCGGACTTGAGTCCTGGAAATGGGAAGTACAATGCCTGCACTTTAAAGGAGGGGTTTGGGATATTGGCAGTTTGGAGGGATATGTTGTGTATCTTTATATGTGTATGCTTCTAGACTGTTGTTTTTTGAGCACCTCTGCAAAAACAGTGATAATGTGCGAGTGTGGTGAAAGTGTTGAATGATGAAAGTATTTTCTTTTTGGGGATTTTCTTTCTTTTTTGGGTCACCCTGCCTCGGTGGGAGACGGCCGACTTGTTGAAAAAAAAAAAAATTACTTATAACACACACAAATAATCCACACACAGGAGAATGAAACTTATGATAATGTTTCAGTCCAACTTGGACTATTAACTAGTCACATTAGTTAATGGTCCAAGTCAGACCGAAATGTCATAAGTTTCATTCTCTTACGTGCGGGTTATTTGTGTATTGTTCCATTCACGGTAATGTGTTTTTTTTTTTTCTCCATTACCTATAATTTTGTGATTTAAAGGAGGCAAATTTATTACAGGTAACAGCTGTGACTTTCAATGACACATCAGAGCAAGTCATCTCTGGAGGTATTGATAATGATATGAAGGTGAGTTATTCTTGCCCAGTTTTCAATATTTTACAAATTGCTTCACAAAAGGAAAATATTGTATTTAGAATATACTACATATAAAACCACTTGATTGTGCCTATTTACTCTTCCTGAATTTATATTTTTTCCACTCTTCTTTATTTTAATACATTGATGTGTCAGTAAAAAGTAAGCTAGTGGTAGTGATGAGGCGTGAAAATTTTATCTGAAATTAGGGGAATGAAAAAACACTGGAATCTGTTGGAGAGTTTAAAAATCTGAAATATGACTTGAGTTTTGTGATTAATAAAAGAGGAATTAGTAAGTGAAAAGAATAGAGTAGGGAAGAACAGTGTACAAATGCCCTTAATTGGGAAACATAAGATAGGAAGAAATATAGCAAGAAATGTACATAGTGACTTGATTGTTGTGCTCCTAGTACAGTGTTGTGAAATATTGGCCCAGCAGGAATAAGAGCTATGTGTAGAGATAAAAAAAAACATGCTTTCAGAATGCTTTCAGAAAGGGAGGGCAGACACAAAATTATCTAAATTTTCCAGTTAAACAACCTCAAAAATTAAGAAATTTCCAAAGCAGTTAATATAATTATATATATTTCACAGATACAGAAGGGAAACATTAAACATCAATACACTGATGAAACAATAAGTAAGCACAGAATATATATACTGTGAAGGGTATGTCTCTTTGTGTGTGTGAGAGAGAGAGAGAGAGACAGATATCTTGGGGTAAGCATTATAATGAACATGTCCCCTGAGGCACACATCAATCACATAACTGCTGCAGCATATAGGCTCTTGGCAAACTTGAGAATAGCATTTCAACATCTGAGTAAGGAATCATTCATGACATTGTACACCGTGTATGTCAGATCCATACTGGAGTATGCAGCACCATTATGGAACCCACACTTAGTCAAACACATCAAGAAACTGGAGAAAGTGCAAAAGTTTGCAACATGAGATTTCAGGAAGTATTTACAGTGGAGGCAGAAGGAACACTGGGAAGACAAAACAGTGGGGTACACCAACAAGGGATATACCAACAAGTGTTGGATGAAATATACACAACCAAGGAGGAGGTAAAGAAGCTCCTAAGTGACCTTGATACCTTAAAGGCGGTGGAACAACCTCTCTCCATGGGTCCTTAGAGAGGGAGCAGAGACACTATGTGTGCCACTAACCACAATCTTCAACACATCCCTTGAAACTGGGCAACTACCTGAGGTATGGAAGACGGCAAATGTAGTCCCCATCTTCAAAAAAAGGAGACAGAAACGAAGCACTAAACTATAGACCTGTGTCACTGACGTGTATAGTATGCAAAGTCATAGAGAAGATTATCAGGAGGAGAGTCGTGGAGCACCTGGAATGGAACAAGGTTATAAACGGCAGCCAGCACAGATTCATGGAAGGCAAATCCTGTGTCACAAACCTACTGAAGTTTTATGACAAGGTAACTGAAGTAAGACATGAGAGGGAGTGGTGGGTTGATTGCATTTTCTTGGACTGCAAGAAGGCCTTTGACACAGTTCCTTACAAGAGATTAATGCAGAAGCTAGAGGATCAGGCACATATAACAGGAAGGGCACTGCACTGGATCAGATAATACCAGACAGGGAGTCAACAGTGAGTCATGGTACGTGATGAGGTATCACAGTGGGCGCCAGTGACGAGCAGGGTTCCACATGGGTCAGTCCTGGGACCAGTGCTATTCTTGGTATATGTGAATGACATGATGGAAGGGATAGACTCAGAAGTGTCCCTGTTTGCAGATGATGTGAAGTTAACGAGGAGAATTAAATCAGATGCAGATCAGACAGGTCTACAAAGAAAACTGGACAGGCTGGACACATGGTCCAGCAACTGGCTTCTAGAATTTAACCCTGCCAAATGCAAAGTCATGAAGATCGGCGAAGGGCAAAGAAGACTGCAGACAGAGTATAGGCTAGGAGGTCAAAGACTGCAAACTTCACTCATGGAGAAAGATCTAGGGGTGAGTATAATACTGAGCATGTCGCCGAAAGCACACATTAACCAGAAAACTGCTGTGGCATATAGGCGCCTGGCAAACCTGAGAATAGCGTTCCAATACATCAGTAAGGAATTGTTCAAGACTCTATACACTGTGTACGTCAGGCCCATACTGGAGTATGTGGCACCAGTTTCTAACTCACACCTGGTCAAGCACATCAAGAAATTGGAGAAAGTGCAAATGTTTGCAACAAGGCTGGTTCCAGAGCTAAGGGGAATGTCCTACGAAGAAAGGTTAAGGGAAATCGGTCTAACGACACTGGAGGACAGGAGGGTCAGGGGTGACATGATAATGACATACAAAATACTGCATGGAATAGATAAGGTGGACAGAGAGAGGATGTTCCAGAGATGGGACACAGAACCAAGGGGTCACAGTTGGAAGTTGACTCAGATGAGTCAAAGGGATGTTATGAAGTATTTCTTCAGCCACAGAGTTGTTAGGAAATGGAATAGTCTGGCAAGTGATGTAATGGAAGCAGGAACCATACATAGTTTCAAGACAAGGTATGATAAAGCTCATGAAGCAGGGAGAGGGAGGACCCAGTTGCGGTCAGTGAAGAGAAAGGGCCAGGAGCTGAGTCTTGACCCCTGCAACCACAATTAGGTGAGTACATGCACACACACATGTGCACACATGCATGTGCACACATGCACACATGCACACACATGCACACATGCACACATGCACACACATGCACACACACCTATGTGCACACACACGTGCACACACACCCATGTGCACACACATGCGCACACACAGGCCTAGTGTCTAATCGACATGTGCCTAGGACAAAATGGTAACTAACATGCGCGCACACACACACATACTCATATACAACAGGCCTAGTGTCTAATCGACATGTGCCTAGGACAAAATGGTAACTAACACACACACACACACACACACACACACCACCACACACACACACACACAACACACACACATACAACAGGCCTCGTGTCTAATCGACACTGCCGTCAACATGACTCAAGAAATCGTAATGACACGATTGCAAATAAACCATACCCCCGGCCGGGGTATGGTTTATTCGTCTGTAAAAACTTGCATTTGTGGTCACAGAGGTGCCTGTGCTAACTTTCCTATGGTGTAGAAATATACCTAGTTGGATGAATCTTATTGTGGCTAGCTGGTCTAGTGGCTAATGCGACGGGCTGGAGTTTTGAGACTATGACCGCGGGTTCAATCCCGGCCGGGGGTATGGTTTATTTGCAATCGTGTCATTACGATTTCTTGAGACACAGTTGGAAGCTGAAGACACAGATGAATCACAGGGATGTTATGAAGTATTTCTTCAGCCACAGAGTAGTCAGTAAGTGGAATAGTTTGGGAAGCGATGTAGTGGAGGCAGGATCCATACATAGCAATAAGCAGAGGTACGATAAAGCTCATGGTTCAGGGAGAGTGACCTAGTAGCGACCAGTGAAGAGGCTGGGCCAGGAGCTTGGACTCGACCCCTGCAACCTCAACTAGGTGAGTACGTACACACACACACACACACACACATGCACACACATGCACACACATGCACACACATGCACACACATGCACCCTCACAGGCCCCCCAAACCACAGTGTTGGAAAGGAAACTGAAGGTATGGCACACAAACGCTGATGGAATAACAAATAAGTGGGAGGAGTGGCACGAAAGAGGCAAAGAGGCGTCACCGGACATCATAGCTCTCACAGAAACCAAGCTCATCAAGAAGTTGATGAGAAGAATTCATTCGATCGAAGACCAGGCAGAACTACAAAGGTATCTGGACAGGCTGCAGACCTGGTCCAGCAATTGGCTCCTGGAGTTCAGTCCCACCAAGTGCAAAGTCATGAAGATTGGGGAAGGGCAAAGAAGACCGCAGGCGGAGTAGAGTCTACAGAGACTACAAACCTCACTCAAGGAAAAAGATCTTGGGGTGAGTATAACACCAGGCACATCTCCTGAAGCGCACATCAACCAAATAACTGCTGCAGCATATGGGCGCCTGGCAAACCTCAGAACAGCATTCCGACATCTTAATAAGGAATCGTTCAGGACCCTGTACACCGTGTACATTAGGCTCGTATTGGAATATGCAGCACCAGTTTGGAACCCACACCTAGCCAAGCATGTAAAGAAACTAGAGAAAGTGCAAAGGTTTGCAACAAGGCTAGTTCCAGAGCTAAGAGGTATGTCCTACGAGGAGAGGTTAAGGGAAATCAACCTGACGACACTGGAGGACAGGAGAGATGGGGGGACATAATAATGACAAAAAATACTGAGAGGAATTGACAAGGTGGACAAAGACAAGATGTTCCAGAGATGGGACACAACAACAAGGGAACACAGTTGGAAGTTGAAGACACAGATGAATCACAGGGATGTTAGGAAGTATTTCTTCAGCCACACAGTAGTCAGGAAGTGGAATAGTTTGGGAAGCGATGTAGTGGAGGCAAGATCTATACATAGCTTTAAGCAGAGGTATGATAAAGCTCATGGTTCAGGGGAGTGTGACCTAGTAGCGACCAGTGAAGAGGCGGGGCCAGAAGCTTGGACTCGACCCCTGCAACCTCAACTAGGTGAATACACACACAAGAAATTACTTTGATCTCCACTTCAGGACTAAAATATGCTTGACTAGAGGCCAACAAGTTACATACAGCCTTAATGACGCTCATTAATGGGCTTTAGCCCCAGTGATCAGTCAAAAAGATAATATGCATCTACAAGTGTATGTATACTGAGACTTTTATTTTAATCCCTGTATTAAGTATCAAAGGATTCTTTACTAGTGATGAACAGGTGACATACAGCCTTTAACACCCAAAACTTTCAGTTGTTTTCATAAAATGGGAAATCAGATCACCAGTTCTTTATTTAGTGATAATGCTCTATAAAGCATATGTCAACAGAGAGATGTTGGTACAGTATATTATTTATAAAGTATAATTTTTGTTGTAACCCACGTTTACAAAAAATAGAGCATTAAAAAATTTTAGTTTCATTCTTGCCCAAAATGATGATCTGCAAGGAGCTTCTCAGTTGTCATTACTGTACTTTAAATAATTTACTCATGTAGAACTTCACCATTCTTAAATGAATTTTTAATAATTATATGCAGTTTGTGATTTTTGTGTATTATTACACTGTATATTGATTTTATATTTGAATGTAATACTACTGAGTTGTTTTTAATCTTCTAATATATAATTCTGTTCTTAGGTGTGGGATTTGCGGAAAAATGGTTTGCTATACCGGATGCGTGGACATAATGATACTGTGACTGGGCTCAGTCTTTCTCCAGATGGCTCTTATGTTCTTTCTAATGCCATGGACAATACTGTCAGAATATGGGATGTACGGCCATTTGCTCCACAGGAACGCTGTGTCAAGATCTTTCAAGGGCACCAGCACAACTTTGAAAATGTAAGATACTTTGTCTTTATGATTGTTATCAATTTGGTAAGAGTCTTTTTGAGTGTAATGGTTTCATGTACATACCACAGTGCTTGTATCTTTTGAAGTGCCACAGTGGTTATACTGTTCAGTTTAGTACTTAATTCCATGTATACTGGAATAAAAATTGACCTTTTCTAGCTTCTTAAAATGCACCCCATGTTATGCCCTTGGACTTATAATTGAGATAAAATATTGTCAGCAGGTTACTGGATTAGCAATTTCTTTGAGAATTAAACAACTAGTTGTCAAAGGCACCACAGTAACAATGGCAACCAACAGTTGCCATTGTTACTGTGGTGGTACACTGCAGTGGGTGGTGGTACACTCCAGAAAGATATTGATGTGCAGTAGACCGTCAGATAACATGGTAGTCACATTCCTGAAAATAGTGTGTAATCAAAAATATGCATATAAACTGAACTGAAGAACAAACGGGAAAAATAGGGTTATTTTCAATAAACTCCCAAAAAGCCAACTGATTTTTTTTATAGATCTCAGAATTGTAAAATACAAAGATAATAATGTAATTGTGGGTCAGTGTGGTGATGTGCATTAGTCAAAGATCCCACAGCCACATCTCTGCTAGCAGACAGAGATACCTTATTCTTTTGTTATCCTACTTGTTGCAACTATACTTGGGTTTTAAAGAAGGGGTTAGAATGGTTGGGGTGTACACAGAAAGGGTTAGAGCAGTTGGGGTGAATGGGTTTGGTGTAGGGGTGGGGGGACTGCTCTTGTGGGAGGTTAAGACTGAAGGGTGGAGGGGGGGCAGGAGCTGGAGGCTGGTTTGGGGAGGCAGAGGATACTGGGCAGTGGAGAGTTGTGAGGGGTGGAGGCTGGAAACAACTCTGTAGTTTAACCCTTTGACTGTCGCAACCCCCAATCCTGAGGTCTCCTGGTGTCGCAAAATTTCAAAAAAAAAAAAGAAAATATTTTTTCTTATGAAATGATAGAGAATCTTTTCCCGATTGTAATGACACCAAAAAAACGAAATTTGATGGAAAACTGACGTAATTATGCTCTCGCGAAGTTAGCGACCTCGGCGCTGTTTACAAATCGGCGATTTCGCCCACTTTGAGCCCTATTTTCGGCTAATTCCATTGTTCCAGTCGCCCAAACTCATAGCTATTTCTTTAGAACTCCATTTTTTCTATCGATTGAGTACAAGAAACTGCCCATTTACCGATTTCAACTGCCTAATAATGTGGTCAGAAATTTGCAATTTGGCCAATTTCACAAAAACTAAAAAATATGACAATTTCAAAATAAGATCCAGAATGAACAATGCAGACATTCCTGTCTCTAAAATAACATTTTCTTTGCTCATCAGTCATGTCTCCAGGCCCCTCTGATATTACTCTTGCTTTCTATTTTGAATTTTTATTCAAACAAAAAATAGAAGACCTACTATTAAGCAGACTACTGCAATACTGTAATAACTGTATAAATAACATCAACCCATTCATGACTGCATATTAGAATGGCTAGTTGGACATTTATTGGGCAATGGCATCATTTGTTTACTTTTGAACATTGGCAAAAATCAAACATTTCCCCTACTTTGAGCTCCATTTCTAGGCTCTTTTTATAGTAAAATCAATCAAAATCACCTCTACTTCTATGGTATGTTTTTCATTCTATCAAATGAGACCAAGAAAACGAGAATACAACCATAAATACTATACGAAAATAGACCACAAAGTCGGCATTTTAATTAAAAAAAATGGTCGGAGTTTTTTTTTTTCTCATTATGCACTGCATGCTCCAGGATTTTTTTTATATGGTGCACACTGACCACACAGACCCATTCTCTCACATGTGGGCCTACCAGCTTTCTCCTGCTTGATTTGAAGCCGCTAGAATTTATGAGTATATATATACGTCAAACATGGTACCTCGTAAGACGTATATATACGGCCGCGACAGTCAAAGGGTTAATGGTGACTGTGTGGGTGGCAGTGTTGGTGACATGGTGGGGAGAGGAGTACAGGTGGTGAGAAGGGGACAGATGGTGGTGTAGGTGCTGAGTGTGCAGTTGGTGATGTAGGTGGTGAGCGAGTGAGTGTGCAATTGATGGTGTAGGTGGTAATGAGGGTGGTGGGTGGCCCTGTGACAAGGTGTGTGGGGCATAAAAATATGGGTAAGGTGTGGAAGTGGGGCCATGTGGGCTTGAAGCTGTGAGGGAGTGGTGTGAGTGAAAGCATGGGTCAGGTATGGAAGTGGGGCCATGTGGGCTTGAATCTGTGGGAGCAATGAATGAAATCATGGGTAAGGTGCAGGAGTGGGGTCATGTGGGCTTGAAGCTGTGGGGGAGTGGTGTGAGTGAAAGGCGTGGTTATCAGTGGCCTGGTGTGAAAGGTGACTGGATGATGTAGATGAGCACAGTTGGCAATACAGGCAGTAATTAAGGTGGTGGGTGACTGAGTGATTATTTGGAGGGCATTGTTAGGGTGAAAGTCAGGTAAGGTTTTTGCATGAGATCATGGGGAAATTGTATGTGTGAGGATGTGGAGCTGGGCAACATGTAGTCTTGTGGTAGTGGGGAAATATGGCCCTGGGGGAATGGTGTAGGTGTAGGCATGTGGCCATGGGGAGAATTGTATGAGGTTGTGTGGGTGTAGATTGTTGGTCAGGATGGCATGGGTGAAGGCATGTGGCCTTGGGGAGTTGTATGGGTGAAGGTGTGTGGCCTTGGGGATTTGTGTGGGTGGTGGTATGGATGGGAGGAGGTATGGGTGGGTTTGAGGCATGGTATGGGTGAAAGTGTGTAGTCATGGGGGGTTATAGGGGCAGGTAGTATAGTTAGGGGTTGTGGGCAGTATGGGCAGATTTGCTGGGTTTGCAGTGAGGTTGCTGGGTGTACAGCGAGGGCATGCGGTAAGAGGGAGGAGGGGGTAGAATGAGCAGTTGTGTGAGCTTTGTGGTGTGTGACTGAGGTATGGTACTGGACACATTAATGGTGCATGAGGTATGGTATTAGGTGCATATGAATGGAGCCCAGAGCCTCAGTGCATAGCCTCACTCTCAGATAGAAGAAAAACTGACAGGCACCCTAAACTTCATCCACCACACCCACCATACCCACCATAACCCATTTTTCACACCCCTCTGCCCATACATTCTAGTTCTCATCCATCCACCTTCACCCATCCCCTCACCTACTTTCATCCATCCCTTCACCCACCTTCAGAGGTCCTCTCACCCACCTTTACCCATCCCTTAAACACATGCCCTCAACTTCCTACCCATATGTTGGAGGGCAGGGTGGCTGTGGACCAATGCCTTCATCCAACATCAGGCCCCCACCTTCACCCATCTCCCACAGTGTCTGAATGATTGACAGTGAAACTGTTTTCTTCTTTGTTGGGTCACCTTACCTCAGTTGGAGAAGGTAGGAGTGCTAAAAAAATAAAACTCTAAAAGAAAGATATTAAAAGTGAATGTTGAAAAGAGAAAGAGTGATGAGGGTAGCATAAAATCTAGGGAATTAAAGATTGAATATCAGATTGGAAGTAGGGAGTATGGATGAAGTGGCTGTATTTAGACATTTGGGAGTGGACATGGCATTAGGTGAGTCTGTAAAAGATAAGGTGGTGTGTTGAGGTATCTGTGGAAAGACAGAAGTTTATCTATGGAGGCAATAAAGGGAATGTACAAGAGTATAGTGGTACCAACATTTATATGGGTATGAGGCATGAGCTCTGAACCTTGCAGTGAGGAGGCTAAAGGCAGTGGAGATGTTATGTTTGAGAGCAATTTTTTTTTTTAACAAGTCGGCTATCTCCCACCGAGACAGGATGACCCAAAAAAGAAAGAAAATCCCCAAAAAGAAAATACTTCCATCATCATTCAACACTTTCACCTCACTCACACATAATCACTGTTTTTGCATAGGTGCTCAGAATACAACAGTTTAGAAGCATATATGTATAAAGATACACAACATATCCCTCCAAATTGCCAATATCCCAAACCCTTCCTTTAAAGTGCAGGCATTGTACTTCCCATTTCTAAGACTCAAGTCCAGCTATATAAAAATAACTGGTTTCCCTGAATCCCTTCACTAAATATTACCATGCTCACACTCCAACAGCTCATCAGGTCCCAAATACCATTTGCCTCCATTCACTCCTATCTAACACACTCACGCATGCTTGCTGGAAGTCCAAGCCCCTCACCCACAAAACCACCCAGGGAGGTACTACCGTCCTGCCAAGTGAATGTAAAATGAAAGCCTGTAATTGTTTTACATGATGATAGGATTGCTGGTGTCTTTTGTCTGTCTCATAAACCTGCAAGATTACAGATACGTCTTGCTACTTCTACTTACACTTAGGTCACACTACACATACATGTACACGTTTATTTATACACACTCATCTGAGTTTTCTTTGATTTTATCTTAATAGTTCTTGTTCTTATTACTTTTCCTTTTATATCCATGGGGCAGTGGAATAAGAATCTTTCCTTCGTAAGCCATGCGTGTTGTAAAAGTCAACTAAAATGCCAGGAATAGTGGGCTAGTAACCCCTTTTCCTGTAATAATTACTAAAAAAATAAGAAGAAAATTGTCAATTGAAAGCAATGTGTGGTGTGAAAATTATATAATATGGGATCACCGTGAGTATTATTCAGAGGGCTGAGGTAGTTCAAGTATTTAGAGGAGGGAGTGGAATAGGATGACGAAGGTGTATAAATCTGTGGTAGAAGGTAGAAGGGGTACAGGCATCCCAGAAATAGTTGGATTGAGAGTGCTTTGAATTGATCATCTGGCAGTCGTGTGTGAACATGTAAGATGGGCTGTTAGTGTGTGATCAAGGTAACATTTATGAAAGAATTCAGTAATTTATGAAAGAATTCAGTAATGTTTGCAGAATCCTATCTTTCAATTGTTAGTATTTTTAGAATTTTCAGAATTTTAATTAGGGTTTGGTAAAAGGAATATCAGAATCATAGAATATTGAGATTTTAGAATTATATTATAACTAGATTTACTATACTGCACATTATGCAATTTATTCCCAAAGATCTTACTACGCTGTTCTTGGTCACCTGATGGACGTCGTGTGGCAGCTGGATCCTCTGATCGCCATGCTTACATATGGGATACCACTACCAGGCATATACTTTACAAGCTACCAGGACACAATGGATCAGTTAATACTGTCGAATTTCATCCCAAAGAACCAATAAGTAAGTATGATTTAAATTTTGCTGTTTTGCTAACAATTTATATACATACATACTATACAGTCAACCATTGATTAGCTAAACTAGTTGTGAGCACAAATTTTTGTTTGGCTTATGTACTTTAAAAATTCTTTAATAAAATTGTACAAGAACTTTACTTGCATCATACACACAACTATTACATCCTAGCTCTCTTTCTGCTCATATCTGAGAAAACATGTTTTCCAATCAGCTACATCGGTGTTATAGCTCTCAACCAGCATTTCTTTCTTAGTGTACTTTCAGTGCTGTACTGGCAATGTTAATTAAATTCCAGTACAGTGGACCCTCGAGTTTCAGCAGCCTCGACTTTCGTGAAATTCGACCTTCGGCGAGTTTTTTTGGAAAAATTTGGCCTCGAGTTTCGGGAAAAAACTCATGTTTCGGCGACCGTCCGGTACCTGTCCGCCCGTCACCGCACACACAAGCCAGTCTCCCATGCCATTCACGCTCAGTGTGCCATTGTTTACCAACACGTGACCATCACCCTGCGGGTTCATAAGTAATAATCCATTGTTTTTTGTGATTACAACTGCTAAATAAGTCACCATGAGCCCAAGGAAAGCTAGTGCAAGCCCTTTGGTAAAGAAAGTGAGGAACACGATCGAATTCAAGAAGGAAATCATTGAAAAATATGAGAGTGGAGTGCGTGTTACAGAGCTTGCCAGGATGTATGGCAAGCCCCATTCAGCCATCACTTCGATCATGGCGAAAGGAAAGGAAATAAAGTGTGCTGTTGTTGCAAAAGGGGTGGATATGCTGACAAAAAGGAGATCACAAATCCTCGAAGAAGTGGAGAGGTTATTGTTGGTGTGGATTACCGAAAAACAGTTAGCAGGAGATAGTGTTACGCAGTCGATAATATGCGAAAAGGCAAGGCAGTTGCATGACGATCTCGTAAAGAACATGCCTGCAACAAGGGGTGATGCTTGTGATTTTAAGGCCAGCAAAGGTTGGTTTGAGAGATTTAAGAAGCGTAGTGGCATTCACAGTGTGATAAGGCATGGTGAGGCTGCCAGTTCTGACAAAAAAGCAGCTGAGACGTTTGTACAGGAGTTTAAGGAGTGCATAGGCACTGGAGAATTCAAACCCCAGCAAGTGTTTAATTGTGACGAAACAGGCCTCTTCTGGAAGAAAATGCCAAAGAGGACCTACATCACACAGGAGGAAATGGCACTCCCAGGACACAAACCTATGAAAGACAGGCTTACTCTCATGTTTTGTAGTAATGCTAGTGGGGATTTTAAAGTGAAGCCTTTACTGGTGTATCACTCTGAAAATCCCAGAGTGTTCAAGAAATACAGTGTCTCCTAGAGTAACTTGAGTGTGATGTGGAAGGCTAATAGTAAGGCATGGGTCACAAGGGGAATTTTCCTATACTGGTTTAATGAAGTGTTTGACCCCAGTGTGAAGAAATACCTCCTGGAAAATAAATTGCCACTCAAGTGCCTCCTGGTAATGGACAGTGCTCCTGCTCATCCTCCAGACTTGGAAGAGCAAATAGTGGAGGAGTTTAGTTTCATCACGGTGAAGTTCTTGCCCCCTAATACAACTCCTCTCCTCCAGCCCATGGACCAGCAGGTCATTTCAAACTTCAAAAAACTCTACACAAAAGCAGTGTTTCAGAAGTGCTTTGAAGTGACCTCAGACACTGAATTGACCCTAAGAGAGTTCTGGAAAGATCACTTTAATATCCTCCATTGCATAAACCTTATAGGTAAGTCCTGGGAGGGAGTGACTTCCAGGACTTTGAACTCTGCTTGGAGAAATTTGTGGCCAGATTGTGTACAAGAGAGGGATTTTGAAGGGTTTGTGGCTGACCCTAAGGAACCTATACCAGTTGTGGAAACTATTGTGGCATTGGGGATGTCCCTGGGGTTGGAGGTGAGTGGTGAGGATGTGGAAGAGTTGGTGGAGGACCACAGGGAAGAGCTAACCACTGAAGAGCTGCAAGAGCTTCATCTGCAACAGCAACAGATCACAGCTCAGGAAACTGCTGCAGAGGAGGAGGAGGAGGAAGAGAGATGGAGGAAGGTGCCTTCTTCAAAGATTAAGGACATTTGTGCAAAGTGGACTGAAGTGCAAACATTTATGGATGAACTTCACCCTAACAAAGCTGTTGCAGGCCATATTGGCAACATGTACAATGACAGTGTTGTGTCCCACTTCAGGGAAATCTTAAAGAAACGCCAGAAACAGACCTCTCTGGACAGATATTTTGTGCGACAGGGGTTCAGTGACTCTCAAGCTGGTCCCAGTGGCATTAAAAGAAGAAGGGAAGTAACCTCAGATAAGGACTTCATACCTGAAGTCCTAATGTAAGGAGATTCTCCTTCCAAAAACAGTGTACACCTTCCTCCTATCCCCTCCTCCCGTCTTCCATCCATGCAGAAGTCTTCAGTAAAGGTAAGTGTAATGTTATTATTATTTATTTTAAATGCATGTACTTGATTTCTGATTGTTTTCATTATGTAAATCTTTATTTAATTTGAAAAAAAAAATTATTTTAATATTTTTAGGTGTCTGGAACGGATTAATTTTATTTCCATTATTTCTTTTGGGGAAAATGGTTTCGAGTTTCGTGAATTTCGACCTTCGGCGGGCTCTCTGGAGCGGATTAATCACGAAACTCGGGGGGTCCACTGTATTTCTCTATTTCTGCATTTAGTGGTGACTTTAAATATTTGGGATATAAATGACAAAGAGGCAGCTAAAATGCCAGGAGCAAGGGGCTAGTAACCCCTTCTCCTGTATATATTACTAAATGTAAAAGGAGAAACTTTCGTTTTTCCTTTTTGGGCCACCCTGCCTCGGTGAGATACGGCCGGTTTGTTGAAAGAAAAGATAAATGACAAAATGAGAATTGGCACTAGTTAGGTTAAGAATAGAATAAATGAGGCAGGGAAACAGGTAGTGCAATAATGGAGTATATGATTAGGATAACAGAATTAGGTTGCGAAAAACTGGATATCAGATTAGAGGGAGAGAGTATGGAGGAGTTGAATGTATTCAGATATTTAGGAGTAGACGTGCCAGCAGATGGGTCTATGAAAGATGAGGTGAATCATAGAATTGACAAGGAAAAAAAGGTGAGTGGTGCACTGAGGAGTCTGTGGAGACAAAGAACTTTGTCCATCGAGGCAAAGAGGGGAATGTATGAGAGTATAGTTATACCAACTCTCTTATATGAGTGCAAAGCATGGGTGGTGAATATTGCAACAAGGAGAAGACTGGAAGCAGTGGAGATGTTGTGTCAGAGGACAATGTGTGGTGTGAATATAATGCAGAGAATTCATAGTTTGGAAATTAGGAGGAAGTGCGGGATTACCAAAACTTTTATCGAGAGGGCTGAGGAGGAGTTAAGGTGGTTCGGACATGTAGAGAGGATGGAACAAAATAGAATGACTTCGAGAGTGTGTAAATCTGTAGTGGAGGGAAGGTGGGGTAGAGGTTGGCCTAGGAAAGGTTGGAGGGAGGGGGTAATGGAGGTTTTGTGTGCGAGGGGCTTGGATTTCCAGCAAGCATGCGGGAGCGTGTTAGATAGGCGTGAATGGAGACAAATGGTTTTTAGGACTTGACGTGCTTTTGGAGTGTGAGCAAGGTAATATTTTTGAAGGGATTCAGGGAAACTGGCAGGCCAGATTTGAGTCCTGGAAATGGGAAGTACAGTGCCTGCACTCTGTAGGAGGGGTGTTAATGTTGCAGTTTTATAACTGTAGTGTAAACACGCCTCTGGGAAGACAGTGATGGAGTCAATGATGGTGAAAGTTTTTCTTTTTCAGGCCACCCTACCTTAGTGGGAAACAGCCGATGTGTTAATACAATACACCATTATATTACACGGTAGTTAGATTTCTGAAAACGTCGTGCTGGGTAAAACCGTGTTAGATAAACTGAAGAACTAATGGGAAAAATAGGGTTACGTTCCTGGGAGCCCCCAAGAAGCCACACAACTTTTTTTTAGATCTTATAAAAATAAAAGTGATTGTATAATCGTAGTTCATTGCCATGATATAGTTTGTTTTTACTGCTTAAGACTACAGATGCAACAGAAATAATAGTATTTCTTATCTTAAATTGTGGGTGCTGGTGTGTGTCATTGACTGTGAAGACAGCAGAGATGCATGGTTTGGCCCAACTAGGCTGAGATGGATGGTTGTTGGTTGTCGGCAGAAGTGAATGGTAGAGGCTGTGGTACTAAAGTCAATGGTTTAGGGGTGTGCATAAATTCTATAATGGATCTCGGGGCTCTTTTACCCTGCAGTACATTATATAGCTGACGGTAAGGCATCATCAGCTGGTCTAGACCCCATTTTAAAGCACTGCTTCTAGATTTGTCAGGGTCCTCTTCAATGAAAAAGTCTGCAGCTTTACAAATAATATGGAAATGCTTAAGTAACTGCTGCAATGTTAACTGTTTTTCTTCAGGTTTTCTTAATCTTCTGTTATGTGGCTCCTTTGTATCTGTGCATCAAGCTCTGCCAATATTTCCTTTGGACTCCTGTCTTCATCATCATCATCTTCATTCATATCTTCATCATCATCTTCATTCATATCTTCAAAACCATCACCTGGTAATCTCCTTGCAAGCTGAACAATTTCCTGAACCCGACTCTCAAGCAAGGTCTGACTCTCACTCAAGGCCATAACTTTCTCCAGCCTGCATTTAATGTTGATTGGGGCACTTCATTCCATGCACTTCTAGCAGTAGCAAGCTTATTCCTGAAGCTTGTTACTGCCAGGTTGGAGTCAGAGTCCACTTATGCAACTATTTTTTTTTTTTTTTTTTTTTTTTTTGTGTGTGTGTGTGTGTGTGTGTGTAGTTACACTTGAATGACTTAATAACTCCCTGATGCAGTGGTTGTATTAACCCTTTGACTGTTTTGGTCGTATATATACATCTTACGAACCAGTGTTTCGGACATATATATGTATACTCAATAATTCTAGCGGCTTCGAATCAAGCAGAAGAAAGTTGGTAGGCCTACATGTGAGAGAATGGGTCTGTGTGGCCAGTGTGCACTACATAAAAAAAATCTGCAGCACGCAGTGCATAATGAAAAAAAAAAACTGACCGTTTTTTTTTGGATTAAAACGCCAACTTTGACGTGTATTTTCATATAGTATTTATAGTTGTATTCTCATTTTCATGGTCTCATGTGATAAAATGCAAAACACATTGCAGAAATAGAGATGATTTTGATTAGTTTCATGATGAAAACGACCTTGAAATTGAGCTCAAAGTAGCGGAAATGTTCGATTTTTACCCATGTTCAAGAGTAAGCAAATCACACCACACGTCCAATGCACATCAACTGGTGAGGCTGATATTCTTTCACTAGTGCACTGATATTTTACCGTTTTTACAATAATGCAGTAATCTGCATAACAGTAAATTTTGTATTTTTTGTATGAATAAAAAGTCAAAATAGAAAGCAATAGTAATACAAGAGGGGCCTAGAGATGTGACTAATGAACAGAGGATGTGTTATTTTAATGCCGAGAATGTCTACATTGTTTGTTCTGGACCCTATTTTGAAATTGGCATCTTTTTTAATTTGAATGAAATTGGCCAAATTGCCAATTTCTGACCACTTTATTGGGTAGTTCAAATCAGTAAGTGGGCGGTTTCTTGTACTCAGTTGATAGAAAAAATGGAGTTCTAAAGAAATAGCTATGAGTTTGGTCAACTGGAACAATGGAATTGGCCAAAAAGAGGGCTCAGATTTGGCAAAATCGCCGATGAGTATATGTTGCCAAGACCGCTAACTTCACAGGAGTGTAGTTCCATGAGTTTTAGACCAAATTTCATACTTTTGGTGTCATTACCATCGAGAAAAGATTCTCTATCATTTCAAAAGAGAAAATAATTTTTTTTTTTTTTTCCAAAAATTTTGTGACATAGAATGACAGTTTCAGAAAGGGGCTTGCGACAGTCAAAGGGTTAATGATGTTGTATTTGGAGGTAAAAATGCAACTTTTACATGTGGGGTCACATCCAGCAAAGCTTGTGGATGAGTACGGAAATTTTCAAGAATGAAGACAGCCTTGAATGCAACATTCTTGCTGTGCAGGTAAAACTTGACTTCAAGAATAAAGTGACGCTTAAACCAGTCAATAAATATTTCTTCTGTCATCCATGCTGACTGGTTTAACCTCCAAATTACTGGTAAGGTGTTTTTATCTACACCTTTCAAAGCACAAGGATTATTAGAGCGATAAATAACCATGGGGTTACATGTGAAATCACCTGATGCATTACCGCAAAGGAGCAAGTTGAAGCGATCCTTTGCTGTTTTGAAGCCTGGTGCACTTTTCTCTTGCTGACTGATATAAGTTCTTGTTGGCATTTTCTTCCAAAAAACATGTGTCTCGTCAGCATCAAACACTTGATGTGGCTCATAGCTACCCTCAGAAATAATTTCCTGAAATTCAACAGGGAAACTACTTACTGCTGTATGATCAGCTGAAGCATTTTCACCAGAAAACATAATATTATGTAACTTATTGCACAACTTAAAGTTGTGGAACCAGCCTGTGGTAAACATGCACTATTTTTCAGGCCTTCCTTAACACACACTGCTTTAAACATCAGTAAGGCCTTTTCCCTAATTAAGATGAAATTAAGTGGTGCACCTTCCTTTGTTTTTTGTCCGATCTACTCAAGCAACAAGTTTCAGTTTTATTTACTTATGATCTACGTGTCATTCTTTTCATGAGATGACATCCTGGATTATTCATTACACAAGCTCATATATTCATCTCATCCTTTTTAATTGTACGAACTGACTCTTCATTAAGGCCCTCGCTACATCCACCACCCGTGAGCCACTCTTAAGTTTGTCTAATATCTCAGTTTTCTTCGTAACTGCTAAACTGCTTAAACCTTTTCTTGCCATTTTCAGCAACACTTGTATGCAGACTGGGTGCCATGATTGTTTGGCAGATACGAGATATGGCAAATAAAAGGTTTAAACTCAATCCACAAACATAATAAACACAGCTAGCTCCTAGCAGAGAATGGTCCTACACACGTATGAACCAAAAGCTGGGTGGGGGTGGCAACAAATGGCGGTAGGTCTTCCCCGTTAACTCAGTGGTCTAACCCACAGCCAGAGTATATCCCGCAGGTGATGCTGAAAATTATTTCCCCTCCCGCAAACCGAACTGCGTTAAGTTAATTTTACGAAGTGTTGTATAAAATTGTGCTGCAGTTTTTCAGTAGTGCAGTAACCAAAATGTGCCAAATAAAACCGTGTACTATAATGGTCTACTGTCATAAAAAATAATAATAATAAAAAATGATTATTTGATACGTTCATATTTTTAAGTAGAAATCAGTCTAGCATTAAGAATACCTTTTATTGTTTGTTTTGGGATAAAATGCAATGATACTTGGTATTCACAATTACATGATCTATCAGACTTGCTAACAATAATAAACTTCCATAAATTCAGTTTCATCAAACGGAAATTTTGCTTTAGTTCAAGCTAAGAGCTTTTTCACTGTATTCAGTTGAATAATGGAGATAGGAGGAGGAGGAGGAGGAGGATAGAAAAATCCAAAAAATGGGCGGATACATGTGTACAGTGGACCCCCCAAGTTTCGTGATTAATCCGTTCCAGAGAGCCTGCCGAAAGTCGAAATTACGAAACATGAGAAGCCTATCCTTCGTAGGCTTGTGTCCTGGGAGTGCCGTTTCCTCTTGTGTGATGTAGGTCCTCTTTGGCATTTTCTTCCAAAAGAGGCCTGTTTCGTCACAATTAAACACTTGTTGGGGTTTGAATTCTCCAGTGTCTATGCACTCCTTAAACTCATGTACAAACTTCTTAGATGCAATTTTGTCAGAACTGGAAGCCTCACCATGCCTTATCACACTGTGAATGCCACTATGCTTCTTAAATCTCTCAAACCAACCTTTGCTGGCCTTAAAATCACAAGCATCACCACTTGTTGCAGGCATTTTCTTTACGAGATCGTCATGCAACTGCCTTGCCTTTTCACATATTATCGACTACGTAACACTATCTCCTGCTAACTGTTTTTCGGTAATCCACACCAACAATAACTTCTCCACTTCTTCGAGGATTTGTGATCTCCTTTTTGTCAGCATATCTACCCCTTTTGCAACAACAGCACACTTTATTTCCTTTCCTTTCGCCACGATCGAAGTGATGGTTGAATGGGGTTTGCCATACATCCTGGCAAGCTCTGTAACATGCACTCCACTCTCATATTTTTCAATGATTTCCTTCTTGAATTCGATCATGTTCCTCACTTTCTTTACCAAAGGGTTTCCACTAGCTTTCCTTGGGCCCATGGTGACCTATTTAGCAGTTGCAATCACAAAAAACAATGGATTATTACTTATGAACCCGCAGGGTGATGGTCACGTGTTTGTAAACAATGGCACACTGAGTGTGAATGGCGTGGGAGACTGGCTTTGTGTGCGCGGTGACAGGCGGACGGATACCGGACAGTCGCCGAATCACGAGTCCAATCACGAACTGCGAGGCCAAATTTTTCCAAAAAAAACTCGCCGAAAGTCGGATTTCACGAAAGTCGATGCTGCCGAAACTCGAGGGTTCACTGTATGTTTTTTTTTTTTTTCAATAAGCCAGCCGTATCCCGCCTAGGCAGGGTGGTCCAAAAAAGAAAAACAAAAGTTTCTCTTAAAATTTAGTAATTTATACAGGAGAAGGGGTTACTAGCCCCTTGCTCCTGGCATTTTAGTTGCCTTTTACAACGCGCATGGGTTACGGAGGAAGAATTCTGTTCCACTTCCCCATGGAGATAAGAGGAAATAAACAAGAACAAGAACTATAAAGAAAATAGAAGAAAATCCAGAGGGGTGTGTATATACTATATGCTTGTACATGTATGTGTAATGTGACCTAAGTGTAAGTAGAAGTAGCAAGATGTACCTGAAATCTTGCGACAGAAAAAAGACATCAGCAATCCTACCATCATATAAAACAATTAAAGGTTTCCATTTTACACTCATTTGGCAGGACGGTAGTACCTCCCTGGGTGGTTGCTGTCTACCAACCTACTACCTATAATACATGTATATATAGTAAGAAAATATGATATATTTATGTCCAAAAAAGTGGTAGTAAGTAGATCTGAGTGGTAACACTAAAGTGAGATATATAGGCTTGACATGGAAACAAGCTAGAAAAAGCCCAAATAGTCCCTACAGGTAAAATTTATGAGTCATGAAAACAGGCTAAAAGTATTTAGCATTCCCTCACTGGCTGATAGAAGAATAAATGTAGACATGATATCCATACAAAAGATTATATAAGGATTTGAAAAAACTAATTAGGAAGATTTTTTAATACTCAGCTTGTAGAATAAAAGGCCATAATAGCTATAAATGGAAAAAAGATGCCCAAAGGGTAGTACATGTAGTGTTCATTTTCATAAAGAAGTTGTGGCAATATGAGCTTCACTTCGTTAGTATAGCTGCAAATAAATAATAACAAATAGGTAATAACAGTCTGCAAAATGGCTTCGATATTGCTGAAGTTTATATCCCATGATGGTAACTAGGTTAAGGTGGATAATAGTAAGAATGAATAATGCTAAGAAAGGATTTTCATACTTTAAAAGTTAAATTTTAGCTAGCGATAACAAAGAAAGGCACAATACCGTGACTGGAACGATACACAAATAACCCGCACATAGAAGAGAGGAGCTTACAACAACGTTTCAGTCCGACTTTACAAAGACTTTGTAAATGGTCCAGGTCGGACTGAAACGTCGTCATAAGCTCCTCTCTTCTATGTGTGGGTTATTTGTGTATTTGTTAAATTGTAGCTTTCTGAATGTTGTTTTTCTTTGAGTTTTTTGTCATTTATTACATTTTTTCTCTTTACTGATTATATGTTGTTTCTTGGTGAAAGTAGGAAATATTATTATTATAGTATTTTAGGGAAGCATTACATCCATAGGGGTCATACTGCACATGAATCAGGAATGGGAAGCAATCAGGGTTTATCCAAGGAATTGAAGGGCAGCTTCAATTCCTGGAATCAAGAGTATTTCACTAAATGTTAATGATGATGCTGTTACATTTCATGTGTTTTTAGTGGCAGTTTACCATACAAAATCATTCATAAATTTTATCTCATGTTTTATCCCTAGACATTCCAGTAAGCTGATTTTTCCTTTATTGAAATATTCTCTATTTAGTGAATTTGTAAAATATTATAGTGCCTCATTTTCAACATACTGAGCCATTATATACAGTATTGACAGCTTGTCTAAACATTTTAGTCATCTTTATTGTCATTGCAGGTTTCAAGTAGAGAATACAATACTGATGCATTTTTCTTATTTTCAGTTATGTCTGTATCAAATGACAAACAGATCTTCATAGGAGAAATTGAATAGAACTAGACTTACAATGTCTTGTATGTCAAGATTTGGGTACACCGAGTAAACAGTGTTAGTGAGTAAGAGGTTGAGAAACTGAAGGTCCTATTTCTTAGTTAAAGAGGAGAGGGTGAGAAGCACCCTATTATTTGATAACTGTGTGTGTACATTTTGATATTATGAAAACTAATGAAATTACAATACAAAAACGTTTGTTAAAAATAATGTTTGTTATTGTAGCTAAAATACTAAATTTTCATAGAAAGTATTGAAAAATTATTTACCTTATAAGGTATGGAGTGTTTTGCAGCAGCAACAAAGAACAAACACTACCATGGCCAAAATTCGAGTTAGTGAACGAATTGAATCCTTAATTGAGCTTCATAAGCTCAGTCTCCCAACTATTGCATTTTTCTCAATTCTTCAAATTTAGGCACTTTTTCTTTTCTCTCGTACAGTACTTCATAGAGACATCTGTGGTTATGCAGCATAAATATTCAAAGTACATGTATTGGTAAACACTTGTTCATGATTATTCAGTGGTAGAGAGTGCTTACTATATGCAGTTTTTTTATACAGTGTACAAATAAATTTGAAAATGGAACCTGTCACATTTTCTAAGTCATACTTTATGTAGACTGCCATAAAAAATTAATGACATTAAAGTGTTGTCATGTTTAGTTCAAAAAATTAATTAATTACATTTCATTATATTTTACAAAATAATAACCCCTATAAATAGTTTTCTTCCATGGTGAGGGATTATCCTTTCCTCTGCCTGTGAAAGCCTGAGGAAACATTGCTCTCTCTATTTACCGAGTACAGAGACTTGTATACTATTCCTTCCAATTCTGCTCACAAGAATAATGAATTTGTTCATAGAGCTATGGCACATTGGTGGGCAACACTTCTTTGGTAGTTGAATAAGATGAAAATGGAAGGTTCAGTGTTAGCCCCATGGAGGGGGCATACTCACATCCATGTTTTCCTGGTAGATATCATTTAAGAAGTGTAGATACATATGTGTCTAGGACATGCATATAGTTGGAGGACAGGGAAGGAAGTTGACAGGAGAATCAAATTCCTACACAATAATCTTCAGCACTCTTCCCCACACCATAATGAACTGAACAACATTATGGGTTAGTCTTGAGGATGGGAACTATGGTGTATCTGGCAAATGACAAATGTTATGATCATCTTTTGTCAACAAAAGGTGGGAACTGGGGAGAAGAGAGGGATGGAGACTGCTAGAGTTACACTCACTCACACCTTCCTCTCGAGAGCTTGTGTATATTCCCTCTATACCTAACTGTCATTTACTCTTAACAGTATGAGATATAACAGCATTTCCCAGCAAAACTCGATAAAATACAGTGGTACCTTGACTTATGAGTGCCCCAACTTACGAATTTTCCGAGTTACAAGCCATCGCTTGGTCGATTTTTTGCTTCGAGTTGCAAGCCAAAATCTGAGTTATGAGCGAGCTTCAGATACGCCGCCACTAGTTGGTGGCGTATCTGAAGTCAAATCCAACTCTGTACCCAGAGGAATGTCACGTACTTCATCCTATCCCACATGCTCTTCCAAGACATAACTGGAAGGATAATACTAACACACTAATCCCAGATTGTAGTGAGGCACCTTCTCTCCGGGGAAGAGGTAACCTCCATTTCAACACTCAGAGTTTTTCCAAAAACATTAAGGAAGGCCTCCATGATATTTATCTGCCTCATGGAGGATCCTTCAGTAGGTGGAGTATTGAGAGTGGTGGGTTGAGTAGTGATGGTGGTGGGTGGAGTAGTGGTAGTGGTGGGTGGAGTAGTGATAGTGGTGGGTGAAGTAGTGATAATGGTGGGTGGAGTAGGTATGATGGTGGGTGGAGTAGTGAAGGTGGTGGGTGGAGTAGTGAGGGTGGTGGATGGAGTAGTGGTAATGGTGGGTGGAATAGAGATGGTGGTGAGTGGAGTAGTGAGGGTGGTGGGTGGAGAAGTGATGGTGGTGGGTGGAGTAGTGAAGGTGGTGGGTGGAGTAGTGTATAGCGTAGCAAGTAAGTTAAGCAATTAAATGATAGAGTTTATAATGAAAATAATTGGGGTAGTGTTTTGGTGGCTGGAATGGACTAATGGCATTTAAATTAATTTCAGTGAGGAAAATTGAATTAATATACAAGCAAATTGAGTTATGAGCCAGGCAGGAAGAAAGGAGGCCTTTTGGCCTCCTTTCTCCCTTTATGCCACCTCCCTTTATGCCTGCCTCTGCCTCCCTTTAAGCCAGCCTCTGCCTCCCTTTAAGCCAGCCTCTGCCTCCCTTTATGCCTGCCTCTGCCTCCCTTTATGCCTGCCTCTGCCTCCCTTTATGCCTGCCTCTACCTCTCTTTATGCCTGCCTCTACCTCTCTTTATGCCTACACAACCTCCCTTTATGCCTGCCTCAACCTCTCTTTATGCCTGCCTCTATCTCCCTTTATGCCTGCCTCTACCTCCCTTTATGACTGCCCCTACCTCCCTTTATGCCTGCCTCTACCTCCCTTTATTCCTGCCTCTACCTCCCTTTATGCCTACCTCTACCTCCCTTCATGCCTGCCTCTAAATCCCTTTATGCCTGCCTCTACCTCCCTTTATGACTGCCTCTACCTTCCTGTATGCCTGCCTCTGCCTCCCTTTATGCCTGCCTCTACCTCCCTTTATGCCTGCCTCTACCTCCCTTTATGCCTGCCTCTACCTCCCTTTATGCCTGCCTCTACCTCCCTTTATGCCTGCCTCTACCTCCCTTTATGCCTGCCTCTACCTCCCTTTATGCCTGCCTCAACCTCCCTTTATGCCTGCCTCTACCTCCCTTTATGCCTGCCTCTACCTCCCTTTATGCCTGCCTCACCTCCCTTTTTGCCTGCCTCAACCTCTTTTTGCCTCCTCAACCCCCCTTTATGCCTGCCTCTACCTCCCTTATGCCCGCCTCTACCTCCCTTTATGCCCGCCTCTACCTCCCTTTATGCCCGCCTCTACCTCCCTTTATGCCTCCTTTACCTCCCTTTATGCCTGCCTCTTCCCTTTATGCCTGCCCTACCTCCCTTATGCTGCCTCAACCTTCCCTTTTGCCTGGGTCTACCTCCCTTTATGCCTGCCTCTACCTCCCTTTATGACTGCCTCTACCTCCCTTTATGCCTGCCTCTACCTCCCTTTATTCCTGCCTCTACCTCCCTTTTTGCCTCCTCTACCCCCCTTTATGCCTGCCTAAATCCCTTTATGCCTGCCTCAAACCCCCCTTTATGCTTTCCTCACCTTCCCTTATCCTGCCTCTTCCTCCCTTTATGCCTGCCCTCATCCCCTTTATGCCTGCCTCTACCTCCCTTTATGCCTGCCCCTACCTCCCTTTATGCCTGCCTCAAACCTCCCTTTTTGCCTGCCTCTACCTTCCTATATGCCTCCTCAACCTCCCTTTATGCCCGCCTCTACCTCCCCTTTATGCCCGCCTCTACCTTTCCCTTTTTGCCTGCCTCTACCTCCCTTTATGCCTGCCTCTCCTCCCTTTATGGCTGCCTTACCTCCCTTTTTTGCCTGCCTCTACCTCCCCTTTTTTCCTGCCCCTAAACCCCCCTTTATGCCTCCTCACCTCCCTTATGCCTGCCTCTATCCCTTTATGCCTGCCTCACCTCCCTTTATGACTGCCTCTACCTCCCCTTTTACCTGCCTCTCCTCCCTTTATTCCTGCCCTCTACTCCCTTTATGCCTACCTCTACCTCCCTTTATGCCTGCCTCTTATCCCTTTATGCCCGCCTTTTACCTCCCTTTATGCTGCTCTACCTTCCCCTTTTAACCCGCTCTACCTCCTTTATCCTGCCTCACTCCCTTTATGCCTGCCTCTACTCCCTTTATGCCTGCCTCACCTCCCCTTTATGCCCGCCTCTACCTCCCTTTATGCCCGCCTCTACCTTCCTTTATGCCTGCCTCAACCTCCCTTATGCCTCCTCAAAACCCCCCTTTATGCCCGCCCCTTTCCTCCCTTTTGCCCGCCTCTCCTTTCCCCCTTTTTGCCTGCCTTAAACCCCCCTTTTGCCTGCCTCTCCTCCCTTTATGACTGCCTCTACCCCCTTTATGCCGCCTCAAACCCCCCTTTTGCCTGCCTCTACCTTGCCCTTTTTGCCTCCTCTACCCCCCCTTATTCCTGCCTCTAAATCCCTTTTGCCTGCCTCTTACCTCCCTTTATGCTGCCTCTACCTTCCCCTTTTTCCTGCCCCTCCTCCCTTTATGCCTGCCTTTACCTCCCCTTTTTGCCTGCCTTACCTCCCTTTATGCCTGCCCTACCTTTCCCCTTTATGCCTGCTCACCTCCCTTTATGCTGCCTCTACCTTCCTTATGCCCGCCTCTCCTCCCTTTATGCCGCCTCTACCTCCTTTATGCCTGGCCTCTACCTCCCTTTATGCCTGCCTCTACCTCCTTTTTCCTCCTCTACCTCCCTTATGCCTGCCTCTAACTCCCTTTATCCTGCCTCTACCTCCTTTATGCTGCTCTACCTTCCCCTTTTTTCCTGCCCTACCTCCCCTTTTTTGCCTCCCCCTACCTCCCTTTATTGCCTGCCTCTAATCCTTTATGCCCGCCTCTACCTCCCTTATGACTGCCTCTACCTTTCCTTATGCCTGCCTCTCTCCTTTATGCCTCCTCTACCTCCCTTTATGCTGCCTCTACCTCCCTTTATGCCCGCCTCTACCTTCCTTTATGCCTGCCTCTACCTCCTTTATGCCTGCCTCTACCTCCCTTTATTCTGCCTCTACCTCCCCTTTTTGCCTGCCTCTACCTCCCTTTTTCCTGCCCCTACCTCCCTTTAGCCTACCTCTACCTCCCTTCATGCCTGCCTCTAAATCCCCTTTATGCCTGCCTTACCTCCCTTTATGACGCTCTACCTTCCTGTATCCTGCCTCTGCCTCCCTTTATGCCTGCCTCTACTCCCTTTATGCCTGCCTCTAACCTCCCTTTATGCCTGCCTCTACCTCCTTTATGCCTCCCTTTAACTCCCTTTATGCTGCCTCACCTCCCCTTTTTGCCTGCCTCTCCTCCCTTTATGCCGCCTTTACCTCCCTTTATGCCTGCCTCTACCTCCCTTTATGCCTGCCCCTACCCCCTCCTCCTCCTTTATGCCTGCCTCTACCTCCCTTTATCCTGCCTCTACCTCCCTTTATGCTGCCTCTACCTCCCTTATGCCTGCCTTACCCCTTTTCTGCCCTACCTTCCTTTATGCCTCCCCCTTACCTCCCTTCATGCCTGCCTCTAAAAACCCTTTAAAGCCTGCCTTCTACCTCCCTTTATGACTGGGTCTACCTTCCTGTATCCTGCCTCTGCCTCCCTTTATGCCTGCCTCTACCTCCCTTTATGCCTTGCCTCTACCTCCCTTTATTTCCTGCCTCTACCTCCTTTTGCCTCCTCACCTCCCTTCATGCCCGCCTCAAACCTTTCCCCCTTTTGCCTGCCTCTACCTCCTTTATGCCTGCCTCAAACCTCCCTTTATGACTGCCTCTACCTCCCTTTATGCTGCCTCTACCTCCTTTATTCCTGCCTCTACCCCCCTTTATGCCCCCTCTGCCTCCCTTATGCTGCCTCTAAATCCCTTTATGCCTGCCTCTACCTCCCTTTATTCCCGCTCTACCTCCCTTGATGCCTCCTCTCCTCCCTTTATGCCTGCCTCTAATCCCTTTATGCCTGCCTCTACCTCCCTTTATACTGCCTACCCATCCTCCCTCCTCCCTTTATGCCTGCCTCTACTCCCTTATTGCCCGCCTCTACCTCCCTTTATGCCTGCCTCTACCTCCATTTATGCCTACCCCCTTTTTACCTCCCTTTATGCCTGCCTCTCCTCCCTTTATGCCTCCTTAACTCCCTTTAAAGCCCGCCTCAACCTCCCTTTATGCCCTCCTCCTTTTTTCCCTCCCTTTATGCCCGCCTCTTCCTCCCTTTATCCTGCCTCTACCTCCCTTTATGCTGCCTCTACCCCCCTTTAGTCCTGCCTCTACCTTCCCTTTATGCTCCTCTACCTCCCTTCATGCCTGCCTCTAAATCCCTTTATGCCTCCTCTACCTCCCTTTATGATGCTCTACCTTCCTGTATGCCTGCCTCTGCCTCCCTTTATGCCGCCTCTACCTCCCTTTATGCCGTGCCTCTCTCCCTTTATGCCTGCCTCTACCTCCTTTAGCCTGCCCCCTACCTCCCTTTATGCCTGCCTCTACCTCCCTTTATTCCTGCCTCTACCTCCCTTTATGGGCCCGCCTCTACCCCCCCTTTAGCCGCCTCTACCTCCCTTTTTCCTCCTCTACCTCCCTTATGCCTGCCTCAAATCCCTTATGCCTGCCTTACCCCCTTTATGGCCTCTCCTCTTATGCCTGCTCTGCCTCCCTTTATCCTCCTCTACTCCCCTTTTTGCTGCCTCTACCTCCCTTTATGCCTGCCTCTACTCCCTTTATGCTACCTCAACCCTTAAGCCTGCCTCACCTCCCTTTATCTGCCTACCCTTTATCCTCCTCTACCTCCCTTTATGCTGCCTCTACCTCCCTTTATGCCTGGGCCCCTACCTCCCTTTATTTCCTGCCTCTTTCCTCCCTTTATCCTACCTCTACCTCCCTTCATGCCTGCCTCTAAAAACCCTTTTTGCCTGCCTCTACCTCCCTTTATGACTGCCTCTACCTTCCTTTTGCCTGCCTCTCCCCCTTTTGCCTGCCTTTTACCCCTTTATGCCTGCCTCTACCTCCCTTATCCTGCCTCTATCCTTTATGCCTCCTCTACCTCCCTTTGATGCCTCTACCTCCCTTTATGCTGCCTCTACCTCCTTTTGCCTACTTTACCCCTTTATGCCTCCTCAAACCTCCCTTATGCCTGCCTCTAAACCCCCCTTTTATGCTGCCTCTACCCCCCTTTATGCCTGCCTCCTACCTCCCTTATGCCTGCCTCTACCTCCCTTTATCCTGCCCCTACCTCCCTTTATGCCTACCTTTTTCCTCCCTTTATGCCTGCCTCTAAATCCCCTTTTTGCCTGCCTTCTACCTCCCTTTATGCCCGCCTCTACCTTCCTTATGCCTGCCTCTCCTCCCTTTTGCCACTTTTTCCTCCCTTTATGCCTGCCTTACCTCCCTTTATGCCTCCTCTACCTCCTTTATGGCTGCCTCTACTCCCCTTTTTGCCTCCTTTTTCCTCCCTTATGCCTGCTCTACCTCCCTTTATGCCTGCCTCTACCTCCCTTTATGCCTGCCTTACCTCCCTTTATGCCTCCTTTACCTCCCTTTTTTGCCTGCTCTCAACCTCCCTTTATGCCTGCCTCAAACCCCCCTTTATGCCTGCCTCTACCTCCCTTATTTCCTCCTTTTACCTCCCTTTATGCCTGCCTCTACCTCCCTTTATGCTGCCTTTTACCTCCCTTTATGCCCCCTCTACCTCCCTTATATGCCTAAACCCTTTATGCCTCTTTTACCTCCCTTTTTTGCCTGCTCTACCTCCCTTTATGCCTCCTCAAACCCCCCTTATGCCTGCCTAACCTCCCCTTTATGCCTGCCTCTACCTCCCTTTATGCTGCCTCTATTTCCCTTTTTGCCTGCCTCTACCTCCCTTTATTCCTGCTTTACCCCCCATATGCCTACCTACTCCTTTTGCTGCCTCTAACTCCTTTATGCCTTCCCTCTAACTTCCCCTTTTGCCTCCTCTACCTCCCTTTTGCCTCCTTACCCCCTTTATGCCTGCCTCAAATCTCCTTTATGCCTGCCTCTAATCCTTTATTGCCTTTACCCCCTTTAGCCTGCCTCACCTCCCTTTATGCCTGCCTCTACCTCCTCTTTATGCTGCCTTACCTCCCTTTATGCCTCTTTTACCCCCTTTATGCCTGCCTCTACCTCCCTTTATGCCTGCCTCTACCTCCCTTTATGCCTGCCTCTACCTCCCTTTATGCCTGCCTCTACCTCCCTTTATGCCTGCCTCTACCTCCTTTTATGCCTGCCTATACCTCCCTTTATGCCTGCCTCTACCTCCCTTTATGACTGCCTCTACCTTCCTTTATGTCTACCTCCCTTTATGCCTGTGTCTACCTCCTTTTATTTCTGCCTCTACCTCCCTTTATGCCTACTTTTACCTCTCTTTATGCCTGTTTTTACTTCCCTTTATGCCTACTTTTACCTCCCTTTATGCCTACTTTTACCTCCCTTTATTCCTCCTCCTACCTCCCTTTATGCCTGTCTCTACTTCCCTTTATGACTGTCTCTACCTCCCTTTATGCCTGCATCCACCTCCATTGATGCCTACCTCAACCTCCCTTAATGCCTTCCTGTACCTCCCTTTATGCCTGCCTCTACCTCGCATTATGCCTGCCTCTACCTCGCATTATGCCTGCCTCTACCTCCCTTTATGACTGCCTCTACCTCCCTTTATGACTGCCTCTACCTCCCTTTATGACTGCTTCTACCTCCCTCTATGCCTGCCTCTACCTCCCTTTATGACTGCCTCTACCTCCCTTTATGACTGCCTCTACCTCCCTTTATGACTGCTTTTACCTCCCTCTATGCCTGCTTCTCGTTCCTTCACAACTTCCCTCGTGTCTCCCTCGTGTGACCCCTGACTTCCCCCCCCCCCTCTCACCCACCACCTCCTACACTCTCCACCATTCCTCCATTTATCACCCTCTATTGTCTCTGGATATTACCATAGGACAATAAGGAATACTAATAATTCTGGGAGTACTAAGAAGAGAAATAAGTCTGACAGTCTAAGTGCATTTATGGAAAAAAAAAAAAAGCTGTAAAATTACAATAGTCCCTGACGTATTAGTTATGCCCATTTTCTATGGAAGCAATGAACGGTAACTGCATTAAACATCCTTCCCTCAAGTCTAATGTAGTTGTTTATTAATAAGCTTTTAATTGTCTCGTAATTTTGTAAGGACTAAAAGAGGTGCTGGACCATTCACTACCAGGAAATTGGTGTTGTACAACAAGTAACCATCTCAGACCACTAATCACCCAACAAAAGGCTGCAGTTAGAATGATAACAAATTCTCACTATAGGCAGCACACTCCACCAATATTCAATACACTAAACCTACTCACCATACAAAACATCCATACTTATTACTGCACCTATTACATACATAGAACACTTAACTCTGATATTAACCCTCCCCTCAAACATCTCCTTGCCAACCTCAACAGAACACATGACCATAACACAAGGCACAGATCACTCTTTGATGTTCCTCGTGTCCATCTCACACTATGCAAAACTCAATGCACATAAAAGGCCCTAAAATCTGGAACTCATTACCTGTAAATATAAAAGAAACACTACCTGTTTATAAATTCAAGTCTCTTCTCAAAGATCACTTACTCACCCAAAACCAAATAAATACTGAATAACTGAACCTTATAAATTGTATATCTTAAATGTTTTCTCACAATTATATCACATAAATGTTAAACCTAAAACCCAATCTAACTTTATTATTTTTTTAAATACACTACCTAACAGAATACTCCATTTCTACTGAATGTACAACAATGCATACAACCATATGACCTGTCTTTGTAATACTCACTTGTGCTTTATAGTAATCTGTTTACATTAAAGTTTTATCACTGATGTCATCATTGCTTAGTTCATCTTAAGTTAATTTTAAGCCAGCCCGTAATGCTATGCATAGTATAAGTGGCTTTGGCATGCTGCTCTTATCTGTATTTTTTGTACCTCTGTATGTGTGCTCAAATTTTTAAATAAATAAATAAATAAATAAATAAATAAATAAGCTTCAGGGACCCTAATCCTGGAGTTGCCCCCAGAAGCCACTTTAGTTCACAGTGCTTAAAAGTTTTAGGTCTGCTGTATGAGGTTGTTTAAATGATAATATTAATAATTTAGTGTAATTTAATGCAAAATGATAGTTAAAATAAAAATTAAAAGATTAAAGTAGTATAGTGTAGACTACCCGTTGCTGGTTGCGAAGGGGCCCCAAAAATGTAGGTCCGCCACTGCTTGTATCTATAAATATATGACTGCCAAAAAGCTCCCACCTTATGGAAGTATGTGGCTATCCCTAGAAATCTTTTGCATAATAGTAAATATATACTCAAGAACTTTATCAGGGGACAGCAATGGGTCACATTATGGATAACGACCTCTTCAAGGGGGGCTCCTTGGCATGGTGAAGAGGCTCTTGGTCTGAGGAATTAGACCTGTCGGTCTCCTTCCTCAGACCGAACCTAATTACCCCCCAATCCCCCCTTCCCTATCCCATCCTCCCCTTTTCCCTTTCCTCCTCCCCCTCCCAACCCCTCCCTTTTGCCCTTCCTCTTTTTGGCCTTTGGGATTTTTCCCACAGGCGTGCTAGTTCCTAGGTAGGGGAAAGGGTACCGGGGTCCATCCCATTCCGTTGAGGCTCTTGGTGGTGGCGTAGTTCGCCGTGGAATCTGGATATCCTGGGGATGTCCCGATCCCTCTCCGGTATCCTGGAGAGTGGCTTTGGGTGTTTTTCGGGCGACGGGTGTATCTCTGGAAGCCACCTTTCGGATTCCAGGGGTAGTGGCCGAAGGAGATATGCTTTGTGGCGGATATCCAGCCGCCCTCTCTTTTGTCCACCGAGGTAGCTCGGCAGATGTGAGGTTGCTATCCCGGATTGCTGGTTTACTGGCATGATGGGTAGGGTATGGTACGGGTTCCATGCTGCATCTACGCTACTTGCGGTGCTGAGGTCCTCTTGGGCGCGGAGGGAGATTTCTGGCTCTTTCATTCCTCCTAGGAACTATCCCTCCCCGGTCCCCCCTTTTTTTTATTCTTTTTTTTTTTATCTTTGTTTTCTTTTCTTCTTTTTTTTCTTAAAAACAAAAAGAAAGAAGTAACCTAACCATGGAGAACCCAATCCATGAACCTGGTACCCCCGGGCCCCTTCTTGATACCGCACCCCATTCTGACCCCGCCTCGTCTTTGGACCACTCTTCGGACACTCCTCATGCCTCTGTACCTCTTGCTGGTGCTGTTTCCTCACCCGCTTCAGGTACTGAGGTCTCGACTGACTACTTTGATTTATCTGACCTCTGCTCTTCTTTGACAATGCTTCCGACTTCTCCCTCTACGGTGCGGCAATTTTCGAATTGCCGGCCCATTCCACGTCGGACCAACTCTGGTCCCCCGCCTAAACGCCAACAACAATTACCTGCTGATGATACTTCTCCACCTTCTCGTTCTTCTCAGAAAAGGATCGACACGCCCCTGCACTCCCTTTCCACGCTCAGTTTCAGACTGCACAATGGACTAAATTCTTCACTTTATGACTGACTTCCTCTACCGCCTATCTTTCCGACCACAGTATTGGCAAGGCACTCCTACGCCATGTTGGTAAAGATATTTCTTTTCATGCTCTTAAGAGCAGTATGTGCATCATCACGGTACAGAATGCTACCCAAGCTCATGATCTTTCTCTTCTTTCCCATATAGATACTGTTCCTGTCACTATTGAAAAACATCATTCCCTCAATTCTTGTAGTGGGAACTGTCATTCTGCCCCATACCATAGTTCAACAAAATTTCCAGACATGTGGCAATGACATTCTTGAACAGCTGGAACTCCAAGATCTCCCAATCCTCAAGGTAGACACTTATGTTCTTCCTGCCTGCGGGTGGAGACGATATCCTAGCAATGTGGCTCGTTTAACTTTTGACAGCCGTGAACTCCCATCCTCAGTTTATGTAGCAGGACATCGGTTACAAGTTGGAAAGGTGATCCCTACACCGCAACAGTGTAGAAATTGCTGGCAATTTGGCCATCCAGCGAAATACTGCAGATCCATAGCTGAATGCCCAGTCTGTGGTGCCGATGACAATTCTAATACGTCTTGCAATTGACCTCCCTCTTGCCTTAATTGTCATGAGGCTCACCCTTCGTACTCTCGCCGTTGCCAAGTCTACTTAAATGAGCGGGAAATCCGTTACCTCAAAGAGGCAGAAGTTCTCCCTTATGCCATGGCAGTTTCTCATCTTCGCCTCCGAGGGAGACTACCTCGTGTTTCTTATTCCCGTGTTTCAAAACGTCCCCCCACTTCTGGGGTCCCATCTTCTGCAACCTCTGTGGTTACCTCTCCCATAGTCACTCCTGTATCTAATTCTTTTGCTGTTCTAGGCTCAAACGTCCCTACTTCAATGCCTCAGCCTGTTCTCGCTTCTTCATGTTCTCCCTCACAAGCCTCAGTATCGACGAGACCTCGTACGACACCTACCAATCGTCCCTCTACTTCTCAGAAGTCAAAAAAAGGTCCTTTAACCCCTCCTTCCCTTCCACCTCCTCATTTTACCTTCCCTGTCTCTGTACCGGGTTCTTCCCCTCTCACTGGCTCTGTTACAAGTGTAGAGGTTAACCCTCCTCCTCGTACTATACCTAGCTCCCCTGTTCCCTCCCAAGTTTCTTCCTCTTCTGCCACCTCCCAGGTTTCTACCTCTTCTGTCCCCTTCCATGCTTCTTCTCCAGTTCCCTCCACCCTTTTGCCCCCCCCTTTTGCCCCCCCCCTACCTTGGTACAGTCCATTACAGTTCCAATCTTTACTCATCCTCCCCTTACCATCTCCAATATTGTCTCCCATACGACGTCTCTGAATTCCGAAACACTTGAAGCAATCTCTGAATATATTGCAGAGACCAAACCATCAATGGACACTGATCCACCCTCTGTTCCTTCTCTCTCCTCTCCTCCATCTGCGCAACTCCTTTCTTCACAGCACACCATTCCTTCGCTGCTTGAACGTTTTCCACTGCCTCCGCAGTGGACTTTTCTAACCCCTCTAGTCCGTAGGGAAACCCCTTTCCTGCAGATTTCAAGTATCTTTATCATTGCCAATCATGGCCTATTTACAGTGGAATATACGCGGTTTCAGGGGTAATCGGGGTTAGCTTCAGATGTTACTCTCCCAGTTTTCCCCTGTTGGTGTTTGCTTACAGGAACCAAAATTACACTCTGCTGTTATCTCTCCCATCTCAGGCTATAATTTATTGTATTCTTCGATTCCTTTTCCTGAGGGACCTTTAATGAAAGTGCCCCTTTTTCTACACACTGATATTCCGTACCATCAGCTATTTGTTCGTAAATTCGCTGCATTACACAGCAACCCGTATCCACTTGCATAGGTGGTATACGCTCTGTTCTTTATATCTCTCTCCTTCTTGGGCATTATCTATTCCGGATATTGCCTTTCTTGTTTTGTCATTACCACCACTGATTCTGTTACCTGGCGATTTTAATGCCCATCATTTCCTCTGGGGGGTCTCACTGTGATTCCCATGGCATTCAGTTAGAGGCTTTTCTTGCCACCCACCCCCTCCATGTTTTAAATACAGGTACTCGCACCCATTTTGATCCTCGGACTCACACTCTCTCTTGCATCGATCTCTCAGTCTGCTCTTCCTCCGTCGCATTAGACTTCACCTGGTCTGTTCTCCCGGATTTACATGACAGCAATCATTTCCCAATCATTCTTACTTCCCCATCATTTTCACCACCTCTTCGTATCCCACGCTGGCAATTTGATCAGGCAAATTGGAACCTTGACTCACAACTAATTGTTTTTAGTGAGGTTCCTTCTTCGTCCTCCATTGATGAGCTTTTACACCTCTTCTCGTCCTCCATTGATGAGCTTTTACACCTCTTCTCGTCCTCCATTTTAACCGCAGCTTCTCATTCTATACCCCAAACTTCGGGCAGGCATTCTCAGAAATGCGTGCCTTGGTGGTCTGCTTGTGCTCGTGCAGTACATTTGAAACGCGCTACATGGGGCAGGTACTGGTACAATAGAAGCATGGAGAGACTTCTTGATTTTAAGCAGAAGCATGCGATCACTCGCCGTGTCATCCGTGATGCTAAACGCACTTGCTGGCGAGATTATGTCTCCACTATCACCTCTGCTTCCTCTATGAGTGCAGTCTGGAAAAAAGTACGAAAACTGAGTGGTAAATATTCTCCTGACCCGGCTCCTGTTCTGCGGGTTGCCGGTGTTGATATAGCAAACCCACTAGATGTTGCCAATGAAATTGGCAATCATCTGGTCCGTATTTCTGAGGCTCCATCTATGCCCCTCGTTTCTTTCCTCAAAGTCTGCCAGAGAGTTAGCACCCTTGGACTTTTCTTCTTTCAGAGAAGAACAGTATAATGTGCCTTTTACACTTCAAGAACTGGAGGCAACACTCTCAGCTTGCCGATCATCGGCAGCTGGGCCCGACGACATTCATATTCGTATGCTACAACATTTACATCAGTCAGCCCTTGCAGTCCTATTACGCCTTTTCAATCTTATTTGGTTACAAGGAGTTCTTCCACAGCTGTGGAAATCTGCCATTGTTCTCCCTTTCCACAAACCAGGCACTACAGGACATGAAGCCTCCCACTATCGTCCCATTGTTCTTACCAGTGCAGTTTGCAAAGTGATGGAACGCCTGGTAAAAAAGACGTTTAGTGTGCTATTTAGAGACACACAACAGTCTCTCCACTCGTCAATATGGCTTTCGTAAGGGACGTTTTACCATAAAACCCTTACTACGCTTGGATACGTTTTGTTCGTAATGCCTTTGCGAAAAAACCACTCAGTTATTGCCATATTTTTTGACCTTGAAAGGCATATGACACAACTGGAGGTATAATATTTTGGCCAAGCCACTCCTTAGCCTTCGAGGCAATCTACCATCCTTCCCTTAAGAACTTTTTAACTGATAGACATATCCGTGTTTCGGGTTAATAATGTATCTCCCCGACTTTATCCAAGCTGAAGGTGTCCCCAGGGTTTGTTCTGAGCACAACACTTTTTTCTCCTTGCTATTAATGATTTGGCCTCTAGCCTTCCATCAAATATTTGGTCATCACTCTAATGTTGATGACTTTGCTAATTGCCTGTGCAGACGCTGACTGTCACCTCATTACATTTTTCTCTCCAGCATGTGGTCGGACGTGTTTCCAATTGGGCCACCACAAACATGGGTTTAAATTTCCAGCACTAAAACCCCCCAAAAATTACTTTCACTAGACGCTCTGTCATTTCCAATCATCCTTTGTACCTCTATGGCTCCCGTATCCCTGAACGTGATACAGTCAAGTTCTGGGCCTCCTCTTTGCTGTAGGTTATCCTGGAAACGTCACATTACCTCTCTGAAGGCAACTTTTTCACAGCCGGCTAAACCCTTTTCTTAAAACCCTTGCTCATCTTTCAGGGGGAGTTTGATCGTCGAACCCTCCTTTGCCTACATTCCACCCTCATTTTATCGAAACTTGATTATGGTGACCAGATCTATTCAGCGGCTTTCTCCTGCTACTCTCTCTAGCCTTAACCCCATTCATCACCAAGGATTACGTTTATGCCCTTGGTGCTTTTCACTCCCTTTCCCCCGTTGAGAGCCTCTATGCAGAAGCGAACATTCCATCTTTATCCCGATCGCCGTGATGCCATTGCCTTCGCTACTATGTATGCTCTCATGATCTCCGCAATCCCTTCCATTTATAGAATGGTCACTGATGTTAGTAGACATTCTTTATTTGTTCACCGCCCCTGTTTTCTCCGTCCCTTCTCTCCTTTTGCCTTTTATTCGCTCTTGTCTTCTCTTCAATTACCACCTTTCTATGTTCATGTAGCATCTCGCTTTTCCCTACCCCCCTGGGAAGTTCCAGCCGTTCGAGTCTGTTCTTTCTCTCTCCCTTGCTCGAAAGCCCAACTGTCTACGGTCACTTCCCGCTCTCTTTTTCTTGACCACTTCCACTCTCATTCTCATGCCATTGCTAAGTCTTCTGACGGCGTAGGATTCGCAGCAGTGTTTCCGGACAGTGTTGTACGTGGGCATTTACTATCTTCGACTAGTATTTTTACTGCTGAATTGTATGCCATCCTTGCAGCACTTATCTGTATTGCGTCTATGCCTGTGTCATCATTTGTGGTTGTCTCAGACTCCCCTAGTGCTTTACAGGCTATACAGAAATTTGATACACCTCACCCCTTAGTCCTCCGTATCCAACTATGGCTATGCCACATCTTTACCAAGCATAAAGATATTTTTTTTGTTGGGTCCCTGGTCATGTTGATGTACAGGGCAATGAACAGGCAGACACTGCTTTGCGGTCAGCAGTACATGACCTACCGGTTTCATATAGAGGTATTGCATTTACGGACTATTTTGCTGCAATATCTTCCCACCTTCACACTCGTTGGCAACAACGTTGGTCTACTATGCTCGGTAACAAACTTCAATCTATTAAACTGAGTATAGGTTACTGGCCGTCTTCTTATCACCAGTGTCGAGGTTGGGAGACTACTCTCTCCCGTCTTCACATTGGCCTTACTCGTCTTACTCATGGATATCTCATGGAGAGGCGCCCTGCTCCTTTCTGTGAGAATTGCCAGGCTCCATTATTAGTCAGCCACATTCTGTTGGACTGCCCACTTTATCAATGAGCAAGCAGAATTTACCTCCGTCGTCGTCTTCGCTCCGCTGCTCTCTCTTTACCTTCCCTTCTCGCTGATGGACCCACCTTTCATCCGGACTCTCTCATTGACTTTTTGACAACAACTGACTTACTTCACAAATTCTGATACCTTCAGCCCTTTCTACCTCAATCTCTTGCTACCCTCTACCCCCATACTATCCTCTGCCCCACTGTTTTCTGTAACCTACTGATCATCCCTCCTCCCTTCTGCTGCCCAATACCCTCGCTTCCTTCCCTACCCTGCAGCGCTGTATAGCCCTTGTGGCTTAGTGCTTCTTTTTGATTATAATAATGTGGATAACGATCACACTGGAAGTAATTCCCCAGATCATTACCTTTTAAGTTAACCTGGGTTATTTTTCGGAACGAAGTCATCTCTTTCCTTGGCTTCTATTTCCATTGAGGGTGACAGGCTCTTGATATAAAAAATTGGACTTGTCCTCCCCTTCCTTGGATTAAACATGATTGCCTTCCATTCCTCAGGTGCTGTATGATCCCTTCGGGTTTAATGCTTACCCATGAATTAAAAAATAATCTTTGCAGTCCCCAATTCCTCCTTGAGACTAACCTCGACCCTCAGACCACTCCCATTGGTATAACTTTGCCTAGCAATTCCTATTCTCATTGAGCACGTGTACTAGCCTGTAGCCTCACCTATTTGAACTCGTCTGTGGTTGCAGGGATCGAATCACAGCTCTTAGCCCCTTACATCTGCTGCCCGCCACTAGATCACCCCTTCATGGATGCTCACGGCGTATCATACTCACTTTGCAGGACGGTAGTACCTCCCTGGGTGGTTGCTGTACCAACCTACTACCTATATTTAAACTAAGTATAGATCCTGCCTTTACCACTTTTCTGCCTAGGTTGTTTCATTTCCTGACCACTCTATGGCTAAAGAATTATTTCTTGATATCCAATATCCCTGTGACTCTTCTGTTTTTAACTTCCAGCTGTGCCCTCTTGTGCGTGAGACTTGCCTCTCAAATAGTTGCCCTGTCCACCCTGTCACTCCCTCTCAGTATTTTGTATGACGGAATTGTGTTATCTCTGGGCCTTCCCCCCCCCCCCCCCATCGCCCTACAATATCGTTAGCCTCTCCTTGTAGCTCCTACCTCATTAGCTCAAAGACTAGTCTTACTGCACTTTTTCTAGCTTCTGGATATGTTGTATCAGATGTGGGTTCCATACTGGTGGTATAATACTCCCAAGAAGTGGCAGCGTGTCAGCAGACTGACATGCCGCAGACCGACCATAGTCTCATCTGCCATGGTCAGAAGAATGCAACATAAAAAAAAAGTCAATGATATAATGAAGCAAAGCCTCGTGACTTCTCATTGTCCAAGGAGAACCCCAACTAACCAAACGTGATGGCAGGCAGAAACACCCATATGAAGTGTGCGCGCGTGCGTAAGAGTTCTTTGACAACTTCCCAAATGATAATGTAACAATAAGTAGTGTCATTGTTCTCATGCATACTGGTGTTGTGGAAAATATTTTAATTTTCCGAAGCTATAGCGCCTAATAGGTGTTTAATGTGTCGATATGAGTCAAAAATGTATTTGACAATAGGACAGAACCAAGAGTTCCCTTTGCGCATGCGCGGATGTGCGGGGGTAGAGGTCGACTCGGGGCATGGGGGGAGGCGGGAGTGTTTTGAATATAGTGAGGAGGCTGGGAAAGCATGGAACCAGGAAATTGGCATTCACGGCGGCCTAAGGATTAATATAGGCCTCATTTCATAATAGGAAGTGTCGTGACTGTCCCTGGTGAAGAGTGAGGGAACGTGATTGATGGCACCACTGTAAATAAGGTGGTAAAATGAGTGAATAATGGTAGGACCAGGGGTGATTGGCGCGTCGCCATGGACTGTGTCCCGGGGAAAATTACCCGTGATTTAATCATCACTCATGGGTCTCAAATCTTAATGGAGTGGCCTCCAATGGGGTATATAATTATGAGACATTAAACCGTCTTGTAAATCATAATGTAATCAGTGATAATAACACTAAGTTAAGGATTCGTTGAAGCGACATGAACTGCCATTCTCAGAGTGTGTGTGCACATGTTTACCTCGTTGTTCCTGTCCCGAGGATAGTGAAGGCTTTATGGAGTCACGACTTCTAAACCGGGACAAACCGACGGATACCTCGTCCTGCTGGAATAAGAACCGTGTCGGTGTAGCAGGACATCGAAATGAGATGGTGAATGGAGGAAATAAGGAGTATCAATCACCCACAGTTAAGTAACCCTTCTAGTTATAGCAGACTGATACTGGCCAGTTAGGTAAGTTGTAATTGGATAGGTTTTTTTTTTTTTTTTTTATTCGCCGATATTCTCCCGGCCCGGGTCTTTTCCAAGTAGTGGTGACCCGGCCTTGGCTCCCTATCTGGGGAGTGTCTCGAGACTTAAGTCTCCCATGGGAGGAGGTATATTACCTCATCTTTTTATTGGATAGGTTATGAGTGATCCAGCTACATCAAGTGACCACCAGAGAATACAGGAAGGCCCCACTTATACGGCGGGTTAGGTTCCAGGCTACCGCCGTAAAGCGGAAATCGCCGTAAAGTGGAACACCCTTTTTTTCCACTTATAAATGCATACAAACACTAGATAACAAGTTTACACTAACATATATTAAGTTAGCAATAGAACCAGGCATCAAAAAACAATAAAAAGGTACAATACACACATAGTGCACTCATTACTTACCTTAAAATATTTATAGTCTTAATCTAGGGTGAGACAAGTAGTATTTATTGTAAGAAATCAAGTGTGGTATGTATTGTAATAGCCTCACCAGGCCACCCCACCCACACATACTATTCTATGATATTTAAGCATCCCAGAGCGATAAAATGTATATACAGTTCACTCATTACTTACCTTAAAATATTTGTAGTCTTAATGTAGGGTCAGGAGTAAGTAAATGAGATAAAACGAATAAATGAGAGAGAGAAAGAATGAGTACATGAGAGGGGGCAGGCGCAGAGTTATGTAAACAAACCAGGGGAAGGTAAGTTTTGTAAACAAACGAAATGTACACGTCTGGTTTGTGTACAAGTTACATTGTGTACAGGTTGTCTCTACATTGATACGGTAGAATTAATAAAGAAGAACACTCCCATTCTCATGTAACATCATTTTGAGAAGAAATGAAGCTCTGAGTGAAGGCAATGGAAATAAGTCACACTGACTTTTTTGGGTTATCCTAGGTTCTCTACACGTATGTTGTTATGTATGATAATCTATGTAACTGTATTTGTGTATACCTGAATAAACTTACTTACATACATACGAAAGGAATAATTTTTCTACAGTTACCCCCAGTAACACATTTACTCTTATGTTGATTAGAGAAAATGTTATTCTTGCCGTCACTGTACAAGTTATGTGGCTCCCACATCTTAATTTATGTTTATTTATTCTATTGTGGGGTGTATTTATCATCTTTTTATGTTATGTATCGTGTTTATTATATAATTTGAAAAAAATATCATGGATGGATTATGAAAATGTGTATATTACCGTAATATACGACATTTAATGAGACTCGGTATTGTTATTATCACCACTTGTGCAAGTCGTCTGCTACGACATCTCACATTTGTTTATTTATTCTACTGTGGGGTGTATTTATCTTATTTATATGTTATGCATCGTGTTTATTATATATTTTGAAAAAAAATATCATGGATGGATTAATGAAAATGTGTATATTACCGTAATATACGACATTTAATGAGACTCAGTATTGTTATTATCACCACTGTGCAAGTCGTCTGCTCACATCTCACATTGTTTATTTATTCTACTGTGGGGTGTATTTATCTTATTTATATGTTATGCATCGTGTTTATTATATAATTTTGAAAAAAAATATCATGGATGGATTAATGAAAATGTGTATATTAACGTAATATACGACATTTAAATGACTCGATGTATGTAAGTTTATTTAGGTACAGGTATACATAAGTATAATTATCAGAGTATATATAAAATATGAAATAACTTTTAAAAGCATTTGAAATTTTGGAGTTTCCAGACAAAATGGAGAGACTTAGTGCTTACTGAGCTCATGGAGAATGTAAACAAACAGGGTGGGGCACGGTGACCGTATTAGAAAGTCAGGTGGGGGGAGCCGTATAGTGAGTTTTGGTCATAATTTGAAATGTCCGTATTAGCGGAACGCCGTAAAGCGGAACGCCGTAAAGCGGGGCCCTCCTGTATATGGTAAGTGGTGAGATTATGTACAAGTGTTTTCCTTGATGGATATATCCATGTGTAACCTACCCCCCCCCCTTCATTCAGTTAAACTAATATAATATATACAGTCCACAATTAATTAGTAGCGCCATACTTGAGGGTGCTACCCAATTTATACTGGTCTCGGATAGATATGGATAAGATAGTGAGGGTCGAGGGGCCACCTGCAGTGACCAGAGGTGGTTAAGTTTTCTCACATGTCTACACGGGTGACTACGGTAAACAATATAGTTGTTGTCTCCCAAGGAGATTACTCATATGCATGTAATGTTGAGGTATGTACAAGTAATCACCCTAGAAAATTTTCCACATCTGCCCGCTGGTCCTTCCTGAACCGGATGCAATCAGTGAAAAAATTAATTGAATTAATTACTTAATAATTAAGTGACTGATTGAAGAAAGTGGGTATAGGGTACACAAGTTTAATCGATCTTGTGGTGGATGATAATTAGCTAGCACATGTGTGGCTAGGATTTATACAAGAGTAAAGTGCAAGAATTACTCTTATAAGGCGCCTACTTAAGTTGTATAATTGGTGATTAATAATTCTCTAACCATGACTGGATCTGATGGAGTTAATGTGGCTGACAAGTCCGTGAATTTTAGAGTAATGAAAGCATCATTACAGGCTATTAAAATCCATGTGACGAAGGCATTTGATTTAGTGAATCAAAGAACCGTGAACCCTAATGAATTAAAGTTATATTTAGATACTTTAGAGAGTAGATTTGATTGGTACAAATTGTGGTTTAAAGACTGTGAAAGAGATCTGCTGGAGAATTGTGCAGATGGAATGGAAAATGAAATGTTTTAATTAATCAACATTACGAATTGGAAGAAAAACTGTCTTGTAAAAGTAAGGCTTTGAATAAATTAAAGGGTGTAAGCCAGGCAGTTGATCAACCTATTAATGCAAAGGGTGGGTTTGCCAAAACCTCCAGAGTATGGTCTGGAGAAAATCAGACTAGGTCGGCAAGAATTAATTGTTCAATTGCAGACCAGTCAGCCAAACAGTTCTAAGGATATAACACATAATGAGTCTGAAGTATCTGTCAAGTCTCAAAAGGGAAAAATACTCCCAATGGTAATAATCATAATTAAGAGTTAAATAGGCACATATCAAGTGACAGGAATCAGTAATAGTGGTTCCTCACATCAAGGTAAGAGGAATAAGTACCTCAGTAAGGGTAACCCAGTTAATAAGAGGTCAGGCAAGGAAAGGAGAGACTGTCTCTTCTGCAAGGGTACTCATTTCACTAAAAATTGTAATGCCTATAATTCATGGGATATTAAAGTGGAAAGAATGAAAGAACTTGACAGATTTATCAGATGTCTAGACAATCATAATGTAAAGGATTGTCATACCAAATTGAACAGTTGCTATCAATGCAACAAGGGAAGGCACCATACAGTTATGTGCAGGGTTGTATGTGATTCTTTTAATAATGGTGACAATAATGATAATGTTAATAGCCCTGACACTACAGTGACTGATGTAAGGGTTGCAGCTAATGGCAATAATGATGGCCTAGCTGAGGTAGCCTTGCCGGTGTTGGATGTAATAATTCAGGATAAAGGGCATAACTCCAAACCCATGCGGCGTCACTCTCCTCAACCCTGGTACGGGCCATGTAATATATGGCAGACTACCGCCTAGTAATAATGACTAGAGGAAGTAGTGAATACAGTCACGGTGTCTTACTCATAAAAGGTCAACCCAGTACAAGTATTCTTCTATCGAGTATGATGTTGAGCCAGTCTAATTTGTGGAAGCTGGACAGCATAGGGATTAATATAAATGAGGAAAGTCCAAATGATTCCATTACTCAAGAACAATACCTAAAGGATGTTAACTTTGAATCTGGACATTACTGGGTGCGACTTCCGTGGAAGCTCAACCGTCCAGAATTATCTACTAATTATAGGATGGCGTATGGACAGTTAGCGGGCCCAGCTCTGCGAAATGAGCAAGACACCAAAATTGTTGACTGCTTATAATGATATAATTAATAAACAGTTAAATAATAAATTGTTCTTACTTTAGGCGACGATAAATGCATAGGTGCACAGGTGGTCCACTGAGCGAAGTAATTGGGTAAATAATCTTATGTGGACAATTTCCGGGTGTGACGTCAACTGAAGAGGAACTAATGAGGATATGTGAAGGGGTTAATGAAATAATGCAGTAAGGTGCTGGGACTGACTTGGGATACTGAGAGAGACTTGTTATTGTTAAAGTCTCATAATTCCAGTATGCCCAATAAATTAATCCAGGGAGCATAGGCTTATGCCCCTGAGAGAATGGAACAGTAATTAGTCCATTTTGAGGGATCAATAAATATGGATGGCCATGGAGTTGAAGTGCCTATATGCAGTAATGTGCTGGGGCTGACTTGGGATACTGAGAGAGACTTGTTATTGTTAGTCTCATAATTCCAGTATGCCCAACAAATTAACCCCGAGAGCATAGACTTAGTGTCACACCTTACAATAAGAGGGAAATTGTTAATACCAGAAGCATGGAGGCTTGAGTGTGCTTTGGGTGGAGCCCTACCTGAGGAGTTAACAGGTGGAAAGAATTAATGGGTGATTATGTAAATACCAGTGTTGGAGTTCCCAAGCCAGGTGGCCAGTGAAGATGGGAAAATTGTACTCCACATTATGTAAGTCGTCTAGCAACGACCTCCGCCCGGCTGCAGTGTGGAAAATATTTTAATTTTCCGAAGCTATAGCGCCTAATAGGTGTTTAATGTGTCGATATGAGTCAAAAATGTATTTGACAATAGGACAGAACCAAGAGTTCCCTTTGCGCATGAGCGGATGTGTGGGGGTAGAGGTCGACTCGGGGCATGGGGGGAGGCGGGAGTGTTTTGAATGTAGTGAGGAGGCTGGGAAAGCATGGAACCAGGAAATTGGCATTCACGGCGGCCTAAGGATTAATATAGGCCTCATTTCATAATAGGAAGTGTCGTGACTGTCCCTGGTGAAGAGTGAGGGAACGTGATTGACGGCACCGCTGTAAATAAGGTGGTAAAATGAGTGAATAATGGTAGGACCGGGGATGATTGGCGCGTTGCCATGGACTGTGTCCAGGGGAAAATTACCCGTGATTTAATCATCACTCATCGGTCTCAAATCTTAATGGAGTGGCCTCCAATGTGTATAATAATTATGAGACATTAAACCGTCTTGTAAATCGTAATGTAATCAGTGATAATAACACTAAGTTAAGGAATCGTTGAAGCGATATGAACTGCCATTCTCAGAGTGTGTGTGCACATGTTTACCTCGTTGTTCCTGTCCCGAGGATAGTGAAGGCTTTATGGAGTCACGACTTCTAAACCGGGACAAACCGACGGATACCTCGTCCTGCTGGAATAAGAACCGTGTTGGTGTAGCAGGACATCGAAATGAGATGGTGAATGGAGGAAATAAGGAGTATCAATCACCCACAGTTAAGTAACCCTTCTAGTTATAGCAGACTGATACTGGCCAGTTAGGTATGTTGTAATTGGATAGGTTATGAGTGATCCAGCTACATCAAGTGACCACCAGAGAATATCTGTTAAGTGGTGAGATTATGTACAAGTGTTTTCCTTGATGGATATATCCATGTGTAACCTACCCCCCCCCCCTTCATTCAGTTAAACTAATATAATCTATACAGTCCACAATTAATTAGTAGCGCCGTACTTGAGGGTGCTACCCAATTTATACTGGTCTCGGATAGATATGGATAAGATAGGGTCGAGGGGCCACCTGCAGTGACCAGAGGTGGTTAAGTTTTCTCACATGTCTACACGGGTGACTACGGTAAACAATACAGTTGTTGTCTCCCAAGGAGATTACTGGTATGCATGTAATGTTGATGTATGTACAAGTAATCACCCTAGAAAATTTTCCACAGGTGGCTCGTATATAGAAATTGGTGCAGGGATCAACAACTGGGCTAACACTTTTCAAACTGAACTGTTTACTGTACTTATTACACGAATGTGTCTATGTCTCAAAAGTTGACACCTTAATTGTGATTATCACCTATAAATATCCTTAATTCTAAGAGTGCCAACTGTAACACGCTCCTGTCAGAAGCTAGACACGAGTATGGAAGAATTGTAAACAGTGAGTTAGAGTACAGTTTTTGTGGATTCCCCCCCCCCCCCACACAAAAAAAAAACTCAAATGTATAACAGAACTGACAAATGAACGTCTTCAAGGAAGGAAATTATAACTGGGTTGCTAATTAGTAAATTTTGCCAGAGGAACCAGTGTCACGTCCTGCGTTTTTTGAGCTGGAATGCGATGAAAAAGATATGAATTCAAAGAAAATTCACAAATATTAAAATAAAACTCGAGTATATTAGCCACAGTGAAGAAAATATCCTGACTGGTTATTGTTACTAAGTCATACTACCCTTAATTTGACTAAATACAATTATAACTTGCTAAATATTGTGCATAAATAACTTACAGCAGCACTGCAATGTGTTTGCGACAGAATTTACGACTCTATAATAATATTAATGGTGTACAGTACCGACATGTTAATGAACGAGACACGACCAACACTTGGGTATCTATTGTGAAGACGTTTCACTGCATACGGTTGGTGGAACTTCTTTAAATTTTGAAAGAAACTTGCTCTCATGTCACTCGTCTAGGAATCAAACTCGGATTCCGTTCAGTTACCTGGATGGTGCTTCGAGGGTCAATCTCCTCAGGGAAAGTTCCTTGACGCTGGTGAGGGGCTCTTGATCTAGGGAATTGGATTTGTGCTCCAGTTTCCTGAAATGAGCCTGAATATCTTCCATCCCCCCCCATGTGCGCTGTATAATCTTACGGGGTTAGCGTTCCTCATAATTATAATACGAGGGTAAACGCCCTCGCGGCCTGGTCCACGCGGTGGATCAGGACCTGATCAACCAGGCTGTTAGTGGTGGTCGCACGCAAACTGACGTACGAACAGCCCGGCTAGTCAGGTACTGACTTAAGGTGTCTGTCCAGTTCCTTACAGACAGCCAGGGGTCTATTAGTAATGCCCCTTATGTATGCTGGGAGGCAATTGAACAGTCTTGGGCTCCTGACACTTTTTGTTGATAAATAGGTTAAAACCGACAATTTGAAGATTGAGACACTTCTGCAACATATGGGAATCTTTATTGAAAACACGTTTCACCACACACTGGCTTCATCAGTCCAATACAAAGAAGAAAGGTGTAAGGAGAGGGGGAGTTTGAGGTAATCAGTCCCTCAGCTGGAGTCGATGTGTTCAGTTCATCAATCTTGTAGAAAGTACAGTATAGGGTTAGGTTAGGTAAGGTTCGTCAGGAAACAGAACAAGTGTTTCCTAATGCGAGTCTGTCATAAGATGACCCGCCTTTGGAGCTTTGGTCATCTGACCGAGGCCTTCCGCTGGCTTACCGGTCCACCCCTTTAAAAATAATATAATTATATATAGAGCGGCTACAGTATAGGGCCGTAGACGTGGCTTATATATTGTCAGGTGAGGCGAAGCAGGAGGAGGCGGGGTCATAGTGGAACCATCCACAAGTTTATGTAGATCTTCATCCAAAGACTGGACAAGTGTTGAAGAATTCTTTGTATCAAGATCCCATGATGTTGCAGTGTCTGACAGATGTGATAAATGGCTTAAAACCGACAAGTTGAAGATTGAGACACTTACGCGGGACCTCAAGCAATTCTTGAGGTCCCGCAAATTCTCCTGTCCCAGTTCTTCAGAAGGGGACATTAACACAAGTTCCTATTACAAATTCAGGCCGAAACACCGCAATTTGGCCTCCGAGAACGCCCGATCACATTGCACACCTCAATCCAGAGTTCACGCATTAAATTCAATATGGCGTCTCCTCCAGCGTCTCGATTGGCCGTTCTACACTCCCATTCCTCGAAGTTTCTCGAAGGGTCCAACTAGCATCACATTTTAATACGCAATTATTATATTCATTTATATGTTTTACATTTAGGAAATTATGGAAAAAGAATGTCCATAGCACATATACAACCAATGTATGTATATACAATGAGGATTTCTTTTAATCACTATTTCTGGTAATTAACGTATTCTTGATGTTAATGTATAGGTGAGTCAGCGTCCTTGGTTTACTTACATACCTGCCTGTGTGACTTGTAGGTTTAGCGCTTCTGTTTGATTATAATAATCAGTTTACACACTGAGGGTCCGGGATCGATTCCTGCACGGGTGTAACGTTAGGCATGTTTCCTTACACCTGCTGCCCTTGTTCACCTAGTAATAAGTAGGTTACCTGGGTGTTAGTCGTCTGGTGTGGGTTGCATCCTGGGGTTGCCCCAAATGCTCTGCATAACCAGGGACTTTCTATATAGTATGCCAATGATTTCGGCCAGGTCTGTAAAAGTTGTAGAATGAAATCGTAGAAAGATAACAAACAATGACCCACGTGCAGGTGACGAAAATAAATCATAGTACAGTGTTTGGCTTTGTAGATTACTTTAGGTTATGGTTTCAGAATTTATTACAACTATATATCCATAATAATATTGTGAGATGGATGTATTAAATAGCCATAATTAGTTCTAGTTCTAACCTTATACAGTAATATGTAGATCAGGCATCCACACATTATAATGTAACTAATTTCGTAATAATGAAACCACGTAATAACCATGCGGTTAATGCAAACACTTTAAAAATGTAAAACACTAGTCTGTAAAAAATCAGTGTATTTTCTTGAACAAATTTTTATTTATTTAGATAACTTAAGTAACCTGAGTAAAGGGTTAATGAGGTATATATTTTTTGGAGTGGCGCTCGGCGCGCCTCACTTGCACTGTGGGTGCCAATGATGTTTCACACAACCTTTGTTGTTTCCATTGTTTTACCTAATAATTTGCACTGTTTTGCCCCATTGAGGAGTAATTAAATAAGGCAGTCACTCCTCAGACCACACAACTCTTGCTTCCTTCCACCACAATAGTCATGAGATCAGAAATATTCTTACAAAGTTAGGTTTTCCTTATTGTTTTGGCGACAGCGCCATGTTCCGGGAATGACAAGCAGGCAGTATTCTCCATCACTCCACTAAAATACCACCAAATAGGTTTTGGACTAAGTAATTGACAACGGTGCCCCGAGGATACGAGAAATAAAGGTATGGGGAAGATGATATGCGTTGTCACAACAATTTTCTGCCTTCAGTAAGGGATAACATGGGCTGTCGACTCTTTCTAGGAACAAACTAGTCTTATGCACTTTTTTTTTGTTAGAATCACATTAACAGGAAACAGAGTTTAGGGTAATATGGCAGTACAATACAGTACCTAGAAAGCAAGTCGTATTATTTATGACGACAGCTTTACTTAATAATGCTGTCAGGCTGCTGAAGTTTTAAAACAGTCCATGACTCGAGCCTTCAGGCACTCAGTCTAGAAGGTTTCATATGAGAAAATTAATTTCCCCAGACAAGTGCCTTATCTTCCCACTGCGGTACTATGTATGGTAATCCTGAAAATAAAGTATAAAGCAACAGAACTATCCTGAGGGTTGGTTGTAGTGCTGTGCTGGCCATGAAGCAAGCAACCTTAGGGTTATTTAAACCAAAAGGATTATTAACCTAATATAACCCAGCAAAGCCAGGTAAAATGGCGTATTTCCAGTGAGGGTTTTCTTAAAAATATGACCCATTATAGCCATGAGTGGTCCTTAGTTCATATCTTGAAAGACTTTGCAGATTCAAGGATAATTTTGTATTAGACTTCTTTCAAGGAAATGCCTTGGTGCTGGTGAAGGGCTCTTGTTGCAAGGATTTATAGCTACTATCCTATTCCTTGTGCCAAACCTGATTATCTGTCATTCCTCAGGGGCTGTATAGCTCTTATACTTTATATGAATATAGTGTATTCTAGACTACACATCTTGATAGGCTCAGTGTTTATATCATGTCTAAATTTTAAGTACTTTTAAAGATTTTTAGCCTAAATCATATACTGTCATCTTTGTGCAATATATATGAAGTAGCAGGTTAGTAGACAGCAGCTAAGACGATGACAGTGACTTTATTCAGATTATTAAACCAGTGGTGTCAATAGCCTAATGGATTGCAGATTTTTATGAATGTTTTTGTATGCTGTGCTAATTACCACCTTGTACCATCAGTGTATCCTGTAAACTTATGTACCATTTTGCATAATATACTGTAAACATTTATGTATAAAAGATGGGGTGGGAAGAGAAGTAATTATAGTATTGAAACAGCTTCAGAAATTCAGTAAACTAAAATATTAACATACTTTGGAGTAATAGGATTTACTGTAATGGTTATTTATCCATGATAAAATCGTTAAATTTGTCAGTGTTGCATACTTATAATGAATTATTTGTATAAAATGCTGTGTGTTAATTAATTCAACTGTAATACTGTAACATCTACCAGAATGCCAGAGGCGTTAAATTGTTACTATTTTTTTGTATTTCTGCTGTTTGTGTAAGATTAATGATTATAAACTTGACTTTCGATTATTTTCACTAAATAAATCTCTGAAGGTTAACAGATGTACCAAATTATCAGATTTGTAACAAGAGTAAAACCTGATATCCCTTACTTGTGTGATTACCCTTCATTTTTATTCGTTGTGTAATTGTCAGGTTACAATTTTAATTGTCATTTCTCTTTTTAAAATCCTTTGTCTTTACCATCTGACACCTGTAGAGTCCTTTGAAGCCTTGTATTTCTGTTCTTCCTATCTCTTATTTCTTCCCCCAACATTATGAGGTCCCTATCATTCAGATCTTCCCTATTTCCCTTCAGTTTCTGAAGTCTTATTTCTTAACTTTGAACTCATGGTTACTCAGCCTTTATCATCTCAGTCACACTTACATGCTACTGATGTGTTCACTGATGGCTATAGTCCACTAAGTGGAATATATTGCCTTTTTCCTGACTGTGATTCAGAGTTGGCTGTGTACTCGCCTAATACCAAATCCCAAATTTGCAGGGTTTATGTCCACATAAATTTTTTTGTCAGATTTGGGCTTTTTTATTAAAATGGTCATAAGGGATGAATTTCCAGAATGAAGAGAGATTTGGGCATGGAACATCTGTTGAGTATGTTTTAAACAGTCCTTTGATCAAGGTAAGTTCCTTGTGCCAATGATGGGCTTATGATCCACGATCCCATCCCTGGTGTCTCCTATCACTGATCTTCCTTGATCAAAATCCTATGGCTAGTTTTCAATATATGGGTTGTGTGCAAAGGCAAAGAAAGGGGTAGCATGTACAAGCCTATGGAGAATGAAAGCTATTTTCAAGAGGCCCTTCTATAAAAGCATTGTATAATGCTTTTACTAGAGGTTTAACTACAGTATTTTCACATCAAAATCAAAATAAAAAATTTATTTCTTTGCAAAGGTTACAGTGTTTGTTAACATTTCATAATTGGATTGGTACAAAGAAAGCCACTATCATGCCGAGGCATTTCGGACAGACTTAACCTAATACTTGAAGACTACTTATGTCTAGACAGGTGAAGAGTGGTAGATTACAAATATACAGTACAGTGGTACCTCAGGATATGAACAGCTCAAAACTCAAACAATTATGTAAGCGTATTTATCTAAGTGCTTTTGTAAGTGTATTTTTGGGGGTCTGAAACGGATTAATCTAATTTACATTATTCCTTATGGGAACAAACTCAGTTCGGTATCTGCACTCAAACAGCATTCTGGAACGAATTAAGTTCGTATCCCGAAGTATCACTGTATTTCACTCTATTATTAATATGAGGTAGTACAATTTATGATACAGACATACATTTTTAAGTTTGTAGTAATGGCTTAATAGTTAAGGGATAATAAAATATTTGGGAGAGTTGCTTTAAATTTGATTAGCATAGTGTGGGTACGGTTGTTATTGAGAGATGAGATGATTTTTAAGTATAGTCGTAAATTGATTTGTGGGCAGGGGACCTCTTGCTGTTTCAGGCAGAGTTCCCGATCTTCGGGCCCTTTATGGGCATTGCATTTTTGCATAGTGTGAGACGGACATGAGGGATGTCAAAAAGTGTTTTGAGCCTCGCATTATACCTGTGTGTTCTGTTGAAGCTGTCTAGGAGAAGTTTGAGTGGAGGGTTGTTATTGGAGTTTAATGTTCTGTATATATAGTAAGCACAATAATAAGTGTGTGTATTTTGTATACGTATTAAGTAAGTTCAAGCTCTTGAAGAGTGGTGGGGTGTGTTGTCTGGCGCAGGAGTTTGTGATCATCCACACAGGAGCTTTTTGTTGGGTTATTAAAGGTTTAGGATGATTGGCGTGGTAGATCCCCAAGCACTAATACCGTAGGTGAGGTGTTATAAAGTAAGGAGCACCATTTGGGGTACATAGTATCGTATCTTGGAAAGGATGCCTACTGTTTTGGAAATTTTCTTAGTTATATGCTGGATGTGGGTCTGAAATTTAAGATTGCAGTCAAGGTGGAGACCTAGAAATTTGCCCTCAGTGTGTCTTGCAATGGGCAAACTATTTATCAATATGTTTAATTGGATATTTAATACTCTGTTTCCAAAAAGCATAAAGTAGGTTTTGTCTGTTGAGAGTGAGTTTGTTGGTTGTCATCCAGTTTGACATTTTATGTAGCTCATTGTTTACGGTGTCACTGAGTATACCCGGGTTTGGGTGGGGGAAGACGTAAGTGGTGCCATCTGCAAATAGAACTCACTTAAGGAGTTGCAGTGCATTTGGGAGATCGTTGATGTACGTAAATAAGAAAGAGTAGAGGACCTAGGACACTTTCCTGTGGCACTCCAACAACTACAGGCTGAGTATTGGAGGTCATGCCATTTGTGTATACAAACTGGTGTCTGTCACTAAGATAAGATTTTAGGTAATTGAGAGTGTCCTCTGCGGCCATAATGCTCTAGTTTTAGGGGCAAGGTATTGTGGTTTACTGTATCAAAGGCTTTCCGTAGGTCTCTGAAGAGCCCCAGAGGATGTTCATTTTTTCAAGTGCTGTATATAGTAATTCAAACATCTGAATAATTTCATCATTTGTACTTTTTTTTGGCCTAAACCCAAACTGGCAGGGGTTCAGTATGTTATGGGATAGGAGTTAGGAGTAGATTTGTTTATGTATTATTTTTTTCAAAGACTTGAGAGCAAAGGCAAGTTAGATATATATTGGTCTGTAGTTATTTAGTTCTGTAGGATCACCTCCTTTTGAGGATCAGGGTGACCCTTGCTGTCTTGAGTATGAATGGGAATGTTGAAGATTTAGTAGACTTGTTAAATAGTGTTGCAGTAATGGGGGACAGCACATGAGCTGCTTTTTAGCCCTTTGACTGTCGAGACCCCAAATCCTGAAGTGTCCCTGTTGCAAAATATTCGGAAAATTTTTTTTATTTTTTATTATGAAATGGTAGAGAATCTTTTCCTGATGGTAATGACACCAAAAGTACAAAATCTTACGTTCTTGCAAATTTAAAGCGATCTCGGCAATATATACTTATCGGCAATTTCGCCCACTTTGACCCCAAATTTTTGGCCAGTTCCATTGTTCCAGTCAACCAAACTCATAGCTATTTCTTTAGAACTCCATTTGTTCTATCAACTGAGTACAAGAAACTCCCCCATAACCGATTTAAACCCTTACCCAATAAAATGGTCAAAAATTGGCAGTTGGCCAATTTCATGTAAATTAAAAGAGATGCCAATTTAAAAATAATGTCCAGAATAAAATAATGCAGACATTCCTGGCACCAAAATAACATTTCTCTGTTCATTAATCACGTTTCCAGGCCCCTCTTATATTACTCCTCTTTCTATTTTCAATTTTTATTCATTAAAAATAGAAGATTTACTGTTAGGCAAAACTACGCATTATGTAATAATTTTAAATAATGTCAACCCATTCGTGACTGCATATTAGAATGGCTAGTTGGACACATTGGATGATGACATCATTTGTTTTACTCTTGAACGTTGGCAAAAATCGAGCATTTCTGTTACTTGAACTCAAATTTCAAGGTCCTTTTTTATCATGAGACCAATCAAAATCATCATATTTTCTGTAATATGTCTTCCATTCTATCAAATGAGACCAAGCAAATGAGAATACAAAACCCTAAATACAATAAAGAAAATACACCTCAAAGTCTGCATTTTAATCCAAAACTGTGATTTTTTTTTATACTGTGCACACTGACCACACAGACTCATTCTCTCACATGGGCCTACCAGCTTTCTCCCGCTTGATTTGAAGTCGCTAGAATTTTGGCATATCAATATGTTACCGACACTGGCTCGTAAGACGTACATATGTAGTATACGACACCGACAGTCAAAGGGGTTAATAATTAGTGAGACCAGTTGGATTTGTTGGTGCTAGTATAGAGTATGTGGGTAATTACCAGTGAGGTAGTCTTGTGTCTGAGTATACAGTGGACCCCCGCATAACGATGGCATCGCATAGCGATTTTTCCGCATAACGATTACTTTTATCGCAAAATTTTTGCCGCGCATACCGATTAAAAACCCGCATACCGATTTTCGTCCGAGACGCGTCCAATGTGCCCTCAGCCAGCCTCACATGTGCCGCTCCGTCCCATTGTTTACCAGCCAGCCTCTGCGGTAACATCCAAGCATACACTCGGAATATTTCGTATTATTAATATTTTCGGTCTGGATTTAAAAAAAGTGAATGAAAAGCCCAGGAACCTGGGGAAAAAGGGTGAGATTATAGATGGAAATAAGAAGAAAAGGAGTTTGGGTAATGGAAAACTATGCCAGTTGTGGAATAATTTTGGCCATTAAAGATTAGGTTTTGTGAGAGTTTTGATATGCCAAACCTTGTTATTCAAAAGCGGAATCCTGCAATGCATAAACGGGTTTTTATTCCAGAAAGTAGGCCCTATTGGAAAAAGGGGGGGGGGGCAGACTTGAACGCTTTGTGCAAAGGTAGTGAACTAAGCTGGTCCTGTGGATTAAAAAAGAGGGGAATAACCCCAAAAGATGATACCTCTCCTAATTGAAGGGACCCCAAACATAGAGGAAAGTTTTTAACCACAACACAGATATTATAAAAAATTTGGGCTTTTAAATTTTCATGTGATTTTTATTTGGGTTTTAAGAATTAACTTTCTTGGTATTAAAAAATTTTTTTAAATTTGGCGGCTTAGGGGAAATTTTTTCCATTTTTTTATGGAAAAATGAATCCTAAATTTAGATTCGATGAACCCTTGCACGGAATTAAAATCTTAAACGGGGTACTGTTTGCATTTAAATTTCTTCAGTTTTTCGTTAGAGAAGAGCTTAAGTTTCATCTTAGGCTGTTTTGGTTCAAGGGCTTCAATTAATTTTCTGTTATATACACTCTTAAATGGGTTTTTTTCATTTTAAAGCAATTAATGGGAAAAATGGTAATAATTTCCAAATATACAGTGATAGAAAGGATATACGTATTTAAAATATTAGTCATAGAAATGAATGACATGGGGACCCAAAGGGGGTGCAGTAAAAAAGGGCAGATTAAATGTAGGGTAAATTAAAAAATTTTTTCGGTCTAAGGAAAATTGGTGAAAGATAAATAGGTCAAAATATGGTGCATTCCTGCAATAATTAGTTTATTTTAAAAAAAATTCTCCAGGTTTTTTAAGGAATTATTTTAAATTTCCAGTAAATTTTTAAATGTAGCAAAGGGGGGGGAGATTTGATACATGACTCATATAATTCCCGCAATTGAGGGATGAATAAGATAATTCCCGGTCTGATATGGTTTTTAAATTTTAAATAAAATAACGTAACAAATTTTTATTTTTAATTTTCCTTAACATTTATTATATTATGGCCAGAGCAAATTGTAATTCCCTTTTAAAAGGGGACATTTTCAACCTAGGTCCCCCAAATTTCCCCCCAAAGCTAAAATTAAAAATAAATTTTTTGTTCATTTACTGTTTTGTATTAAGAACCTTCGATAAAGCCCAATTGTTAATTTTCATTGTTTTTTCAAAAGGGGTCTGCATTTATTAACCCTTATTTTTGCTTTGGTTTGAAAATTTAAAAGAATTTGAAATATAACTTTATTTTATCCGGGTTTTATTGTTGCCATCTGTTAAAAATTTAGCCATACACGGGGGAAAAAGTCCCGGGGTGCAGGTCTTGGGTCAAGATTTTGAGGGGAATAAAGTGGATCTTAAATTTGGCTCCCAAAGGAGTTGCCTTTTCCGTTTTGTTTATTAAATTTTGTCTAATTTTGGAATAGTAGTGATAGAATTGGCCAAAAAAGTGTTTAAAAAAAAACTATAATTGTTTAGGGCCCCAAGGGCTTAAACCTTACTGTCCAAAAAGTAGAATCGTTCACATGTGTAAGGCTCTAAAATTGAAAATATTTTTTTTTTTTTTTAAAGTAAGGAAAGAACTTGCCCAAAAGGATTGAAAAATTGGGTCTAGTTTTTTACAATTTAAAAAACAAAAAACGTAGATCAAAGTTTTTAAATTTTTTAAAATGTAAAAACAAAAGAAGATTCCTTTTTAATACTTATTTAAAATATTATTAAGTTTTGATTTCGGTTAGTTGGCCCTTTTTAAAAATGGAATAATTTAAAAATTTAGGTAAATACTTAAAAATTTAAAAAAGCTCAAAAATTCTTATGAGAAATTGAGGCCAAGGACATTCCCCTTTAGAAGAATAAATTATCGTTTTTTTTTAATTTTTAAATATATTTTGTTTAGGATTGTTAGCCAGTATTTTTTTTATTAGAAAATTTTGTTAGAAAGAAATTTGGAAAGAATTGGGTTTATATTTTAAAATATTAACACTATAAATGATTTGTACCTGGTTAAACTTTTTTTAACCTATTATAAAGTAATAGGGGATTGTTTTGGATCCCCCACGCATTATTTCGGGAAGCAATTAAAAGGGTGAAATTTTTTGGGAAATTTTAAGGGCCTTTCCAATTGGGTCACGAAGCCCCAACCCTTTTTTGTTTTGTATTATTTGGGAGGATATTTTTGGGGGGGGGCCCCCCCCCCTTTTTTGGTTGGGTGGAAGAAGAGCTTTTTAAAATTTTTTAAAGGGGGAAACCCTAAACCCTTTTTTTTTTTCTTTCTGTGGAACCCAAAATGAATCTTATGTATTTAGTTCTGTAGGATCACCTCCTTTTGAGGATCAGGGTGACCCTTGCTGTCTTGAGTATGGATGGGAATGTTGAAGATTTAGTAGACTTGTTAAATAGTGTTGCAGTAATGGGGGACAGCACATGAGCTGCTTTTTAGCCCTTTGACTGTCGAGACCCCAAATCCTGAAGTGTCCCTGTTGCAAAATATTCGGAAAATTTTTTTTATTTTTTATTATGAAATGGTAGAGAATCTTTTCCTGATGGTAATGACACCAAAAGTACAAAATCTTACGTTCTTGCAAAGTTAGCGATCTCGGCAATATATACTTATCGGCAATTTCGCCCACTTTGAGCCCTATTTTTGGCCAGTTCCATTGTTCCAGTCAACCAAACTCATAGCTATTTCTTTAGAACTCCATTTGTTCTATCAACTGAGTACAAGAAACTGCCCATATACCGATTTCAACTACCCAATAAAATGGTCAGAAATTGGCAGTTGGCCAATTTCATGTAAATTAAAAGAGATGCCAATTTCAAAATAATGTCCAGAATAAATAATGCAGACATTCCTGGCACCAAAATAACATTTCTCTGTTCATTAGTCACGTTTCCAGGCCCCTCTTATATTACTCCTGCTTTCTATTTTCAATTTTTATTCATTAAAAATAGAAGATTTACTGTTAGGCAGACTACTGCATTATTGTAATAATTGTTTAAATAATGTCAACCCATTCGTGACTGCATATTAGAATGGCTAGTTGGACACATTGGATGATGACATCATTTGTTTACTCTTGAACGTTGGCAAAAATCGAGCATTTCTGTTACTTTGAACTCAATTTCAAGGTCCTTTTCATCATGAGACCAATCAAAATCATCATATTTCTGTAATATGTCTTCCATTCTATCAAATGAGACCAAGCAAATGAGAATACAACCATAAATACTATACGAAAATACACCTCAAAGTCTGCATTTTAATCCAAAACTGTGATTTTTTTTTATACTGTGCACACTGACCACACAGACTCATTCTCTCACATGGGCCTACCAGCTTTCTCCCGCTTGATTTGAAGTCGCTAGAATTTTGGCATATCAATATGTTACCGACACTGGCTCGTAAGACGTACATATGTAGTATACGACACCGACAGTCAAAGGGGTTAATAATTAGTGAGACCAGTTGGATTTGTTGGTGCTAGTATAGAGTATGTGGGTAATTACCAGTGAGGTAGTCTTGTGTCTGAGTATATTTGCATTTTGGAATTTACTTCCTAGTTTTGATCGTATAGTAGAAAAGAAGACATTAAGTTTGTTGGCAGTCTATAGGCTGTATATGTGATTCATCTGGTTTCGCTAAGTTAATCTCTCTGCTTTATATACACTTCTTGAAACTGTTATTTGCATTGCTTCCATGTCCACTATATCTGTGGAAAATACTGTATATATTTTCCAGAAATACAGTAGTTATATGTAAATAGATGGCCATACTGTATTTAATAATATTTATGTCATAGAAAATGGGAAACTGAGCCTGCGTCTGCGCAGAAGGGACTCGCCATGTTTGAACGAGACAGTATCAACTGTTAGTGAATATTGGGAAGAATTTTTCGTGCTCTAGAGGTTAAAATTGGGCTGACACCTCTCAAATAGGAGACGAAATTGTTGGATGTGCATTCCTGCATAACTTGAGTATCAGGCGACAGGACAGGACAACTCCAGGAACCTCAGATAAGCTGTCTAATTTATGTTTAAATTCTGGCCAGTAAATTTTTCATAAATGTAGGCAAAAGGGGGGGGGGGGAGTCCTGTACATGACACATTAATCTCCAGCCAAATTGGTGAGTGATATTAAGATATATTTTCCTTCTGTTATGTATATGTGTGTATATATAATCCTTTATTAATTTAATATACAGTCCACAAATTTATATATTTACCAGAATTCCTGGTGATACATATTTCATTTATAATTAATAGGTCCAGAGCAACTTGTGGATATGACAGTTGTAGGTATCGAAGGGGGACATTTTTTGCAACCTAGGTGTCCCAAATTCCTACTTGTCTAACTGATAAATAATAATTATCTTTGTTCATTTACTGTTATGTACATTATGATACATTCAGATAAATGCAATTTTCCACATTATCATTTGTTGTTGTCTTGGATTATTGCAGTGCATGCAGTGCTGTATGACCCTAGTGATTTTATCGCTTGGTTTTGATAATAATAATATTGAAGTGTGTTGAAAGTATCCAGACTTGATTCTTTTCATCCTCTTGCTCTTTATTGTTTATGCCATCTGTTCCACATCTTCAGCATACACACAAAAACAAGTCAAATTTTGTTGGGTCCCAAGTCATTTTGGTGTTAGGGCAATAAAGTTGTTGACTACTCTGCATGTTTCAGACCTCTGTAGGCAGTTGCCTTTTTCTAACTGTTTTCAAGTTCTGACTTAACATTTTTGTCTAATTGCTGGCAGTGTAGTAGATACGTATTAGTGGCCAACAAGTTGTTTTTAAATCAAACTATAATTGGTCTTATGGCTGTCCTACTTTCATCATTATTAACCCTTAAACTGTCCAAACGTAGATATACGTTCACCTGTGTAGCGCTCCAAAAATTTTGAAAAATATTTTTTTTTTTTTTTTTTTAAACCCGTAAACGGTCCAAGCAGATCTACGTTCACATGTGTAGTGCTACAAAAGTAGATCTACGTTTTTTTTACATATTTTCAAATATAACAAAAAAACAGTAGATCAAAGTTTTTTACACATTTTCAAATGTAAAAAAACAAAAAGAAGATCTACTTTTTTTACATACTTTCAAATATTGAAAAAACGTATATATACGTTTGGACCATTTACGGGTTAATGTAGAGCGCATTTTTATAAATGTTATAGGATAAAAAAAAATTTTAGGGTCAGTACTTACTGAGATATAAGCTCACAAAGTTGGTGCTATATGATGTGTCGGCAACATGGAGCACTGCCACTTGCAGAAGTAATAAACATTTATCGTTTTTTTTTTTCCAATTCTTTTCTATTTTTTGTTTTCATGTTATGATAATAATGTTTTCTTACAGATATTTTGATTTCATAGCCAATTCTTGTTGAGACACAAATGTTTGGTACTGAATTAGTAATCATACTTTCATACACACATATTCACACTGATAAATGAATTTGTACACCTGGTTCAATCACATACTCTTGTTTACCTACATATACAATGTATTTACAGGTCCATTTATGCTTCTAGAAGTCCACCACTGCATGATATTCGAAGAAGCATGGATTTATACAGAGTGCCACCCCACATTGCTGGAACGTGTATCGTGTGTCTTTTCACACTCGGGGTCACTGTTGTAAGCACATACAACACACTGTTTTTGAGAATACTACTTCTTTGGAGTAGATGGTAATGGTATCAGGCAGTGACAGTCAGGGATTATATGGTTGGGCACTTCTCCCTCTGGTTGTGGGGTGACAGGTCACTGTAGAGTGGCAGGTATAGGTGTGGAACCATACTTTTTCACTATCTGCTTGATGACATTGAGGGTGAATTCCACATATTGTTGTCGCTTCCCAGTCTTTACTTCCTACATATTGAAGGCATTGAGCATTGCAATGTCTACAAGGTGGAAAAACACCTTCATATACCACTTGCGACTCCTATGCACACAGTCAACAAACCCTATCATCATGTCACACTTGTTGACTAGTCGCATATTGTTCGTATAGTCAGTGACAGCAGCTGGCTTTATAATAGGTTCATTGTCGAACCTGCTCAATCTGTCTGTCTGTACCATCTCGTTTGTGTGGACGGTTGACAGCAATGTCACGTCCCGTTTGTCATGCCACTTCAGTGCCATCATGTCATTAGCATGAAACGATTCCACTAGACTTGCTCCAGTGAACTTTGGCATGTGTTTTCTACTTCTTACTGTTCCACATATATCAGTATTGTTCACACGTAGGAAATCAGCAAGCATAGGGCTTGTATACCAGTTGTCTGTGAACAGTGTATGACCCTTGCCAAGGTATAGCTCCATCATCTTGCGAACAACATCACCAGAAATGACCAACATGCGCCTTGTATCATCGAGTGTCTTTCCCTGTGTAGATAATGACATCCAACACAATACCAGTCTCACAGTCACACATAACAAAGAGTTTTATACCAGAGCGATTGCGTTTGCTTGGTATATATTGTTTGAATGACAGTCGTCCCTTGAACAGTATCAAGTACTCATCAACAACAGTGTTCTTGAATGGATAAAAGTAGGCACTGAAATTGTGCTTCAGATACATAAACAATTCCCAGATTTTGTATAGGAGGTCATTTTGGTTTGGTGTATTCCAGTCTGCGAAGTGCAACATTCATAGCAACAGAGTGAATCTGTTGCAGGGAAGGAGGTCATGGAAGACTGGAGTACAGATGAAGTGCTCTGTGGACCAGTAGTGTGCTATATTGTTCTTATATGTGTGTGGCATAAGCATGATTGTCCCAAGGAATAAATACACTTCAGGCACAGTTGTATCTTTCCACCTGCGCAGACATGACCATTGTATACTGGTAGTACATGTTGGTCTGGGTAACAATCAGGGTCATTATTGGCTCATCAAAGTATAGCTGAAAATAGTCCAACTCTGTAGACTAATTTGTGATGGGACAGTGTGGCATGATGCCACTTCCACTGGCATCAAAACTGAAAGGATGTGGCACGAATGGTGTACTGTCTGTCCAGTTCCATTCACGGTCAGATGGTGCAGGGTGGACCTGTGGCATGGGGTGTGGGGGAGCAGGAGGGGACACAGGAGTGGAGGCAGCACATGGTTGAGAGGGTGTCAAGCAGTCCTCTGTCTGCCCACCCTCCTCACCACGAGGTCCAGGCACCATGCCACCTCCCTCTTCCTCCATCCCAGCATACTCTCCTTCATGATCACTATCACTCTCAGTGGCTGGGGTTTTGGATCGTGACCTCCCACGACCCTTGCAACCGATACATATGGCACACTGCCTGATCATAGGTTACAACGTCTAAAAGTACGTTTCACTGAGAAAAAAATGATGATCATTTTAACTCGAGGAATCGTCTATAGGCATAAAATCAATTTCATCATCATCACTTTTATCACTTTCACTATCACCAGCACCATAACACATGAAAAATGATAATTTCCTCTTGCAGAGTTGCCTCTGTTTAGTAACATTAGCAACCCCAGAGGTGCTGGGCTGAGGGTCTGTTGTGGCCACACTGGTCACACTGGCCACACTGTCCACACTGGCCATCCCAGAAGTGCTGGGCTGAGGGTCTGGTATGGCCACACTGTCTACACTGGCCACCCCAGAGGTGATGGGCTGAGGGTCATCTGGGTTGTCATCAATATTTGTACTAATTCCTTGATCATTAGAGGCCATATCACTGTCAAATCCACTAAACTCGCATTCTGTTTCACTGTCTGAGAATAGTAGAGTATTAATACGACGAGGTGTGAGTGAATCACGAGGGTTTGCCATGATGTTGACCCAAGATGGAGCTGAAACTAATTGGTTCTACCACGCAGCACCCTGGCATCACTGACGACTTTCATACTGTGCACACTGAGTGCGCAGACCCATTCTCTTATGTCTAGGCGACTCAGGCCTATCACGCCAAATTTGAAGGAATGAAAAATAAAATGTTGATATACGTTTGGAGCGCTGTGCACGTGCATGTATATCTACGTGTGGGCAGTTTAAGGGTTAATAAAAAATTATTTATTATGAACCACACAAAAAAGTTACAGCATTTGATTGTGTTTTTGATACTGATCTTAGTATAATACAGTAAGTCTTCACTTAATGTCATTGTGTTCAATGTCGTTTCATTATAACGATGAGAAAAAAATTGATTATTAGCTTAGGCCACTGTCTGTGTGGAGTATGCACATTTGTTTTTGAACTCTGTGGTGGCTTTGCAAACATTTATTCCTTGATTTAACCCTCTTGCAATGAGTGCTAAAGGTGCACTGTGCGCCCCTTATGTTTATCTCAATTAGCCTACGGTAAAGTTGGTTTTGTTATACAGTATGTCGTTTCACTTAAAGTCGCAGTTTCCAAGAACCTATCAACAACATTAAGTGAGGACTTATTGTACAATTTTATAAATTGTAAGCTCAGAAGAAAGCTGCTAATTATGCAGTGCATTTTAGGCAAACTGATCATAAAGCTTACATACAGTGGACCCCCGGTTCCCGATGCTATCGGTATCCAATAAATCCAGTAGCCGATGCATTTGATCGAATAAAATTTGCCTCGCTTCCCGATACAAAACCCGGTATGCGAAACGATGCGTACGAGACGTCTCCACGTGTGGCCTGAACTGCCCCTTGTGTGCCAGTGTTTACAAGACAGCCAGTGTGCGCGCATCTAAGGATACATTCGGTACATTCCATATTATCCATATTATCACTGTTTTTGGTGCCTGTTTCTGCAAAATAAGTCACCATGGGCCCCAAGAAAGCTTACAGTGCCAACCCTTCAAGACCAAGGGTGCTAATGACTGTTGAAATGAAGAAAGAGATAATTGCAAAGTACGAAAGTGGAGTGCGTGTGTCGGAGCTGGTCAGGTTGTATAGTAAACCCCAATCAACCATCTCTACTATCGTGGCCAACAAAACGCCAATCAAGGAAGCTGTTCTTGCAAAAGGTGCAACTGTGAATACGAAACAGCGACCGCAAGTGTTAGAAAATGTTGACTGTTATTGGTGTGGATAAATGAAAAACAGATAGCAGGAGATAGCATCTCTCAAGCAATCATTTGTGAAAAGGCTAGGCAGTTGCATGACGATTTGGTAAAAAAATTGCCTGCAACTAGTGGTGATGTGAGTGAATTTAAGGCCAGCAAAGGTTGGTTTGAGAGATTTAAGAATCGTAGTGGCATACATAGTGTGATAAGGTATGGTGAGGCTGCCAGTTCAGACCACAAAGCGGCTGAAAATTTTTATTATTTATTATCACAACGGCTGATTCCCACCAAGGCAGGGTGGCCTGAAAAAGAAAAACTTTCACCATCATTCACTCCATCACTGTCTTGCCAGAAGGGTGCTTTATGTTGCAGTTTAAAAACTGTAGTGTAAAGCACCCTTCTGGCAAGACAGTGATGAAGTGAATGATGGTGAAAGTTTTTCTTTTTCGGGCCACCCTGCCTTGGTGGGAATCGGCCATTGTGATAATAAATAAAAAAAATTTTCAGCCGCTTTGTGGTCTGAACTGGCAGCCTCACCATGCCTTATCACACTATGTATGCCACTACGATTCTTAAATCTCTCAAACCAACCTTTGCTGGCCTTAAATTCGCTGAAAAATATGCGCATGAATTCAAGGAGTAAGGTAAAGGTAAGTGTCAATTCTTTTGTTATTTATTGTTATTGTTGTTATTGTAATTATTCTGTTGCATTAAACTTAATATTTCATGTGGTAAAAGTTTTTTTTTTTTTCATACTTTTTGGTGTCTTGCACGGATTAATTTGATTTCCATTATTTCTTATGGGGAAAATTGATTCGCTTTCCGATAATTTTGGTTTACGATGAGCTCTCAGGAACGGATTAATATCGTGAACCGGGGGTCCACTGTACTAGTCAAATCTAGATCTATCATAGGGTATATGATTAATGGATTACAATCACAGGTACAGCAGGACCCCCATTTCTGCTGAAGATAGGTTCCAAGACCTACCACGGATAGTAGTAAACCCTATATATGTCGTTTTTTGTTTACATACCTCTGGTAAAGTTTAATTGATAAATAAGTCGAGAATTAGCACTTTTTCACTGATGGGAAGCACTTCACGACTTCTTTCAGGCTTTGAAGAACTGTCATCACCACTACTTTTGTGCTTTGTTACCATTATTAAGCAAAATTATGGCTTATTTTTTGGCCACAGTAAACCATGGATAACTGAAACCACGAAAACCGGACCGACCTGCTGATATGGGGGTCCTACTGTATATTGATTAAATTTTTGACCTTTCAATACCCTGAAATTCATATTCTATATGCCTTCATCTCTGAAAGTCCCACTACTGTATTTACCTTACTAGCTAACTAATTCTCTGCCTCCTTTTGTTCTTTTGCTTAAACCTTTCTGCTCTTTTGTCCCAAACATCTGATTCCTCTGTGCCATGCACCTCTAAAATGATTCACTTTTCTCATTATTCGAAACCCCCATTTTTGCAATTTTATTCTCTGATTTTAAGACAGCTCAAGGACCCCCATTGCTGAATAAGTAAGTAAGTTTATTGAGGTATACACAAATGGTTACATAGGTTATCATACATAGCAGCATGTGTGTAGAGAACCTAGGATAACCCAAAAAAGTCAGACAGAGTGACTTATTTCTATTGGGGTCCTTTTAATACTTTATTATTATACAGTGTAAGAGATATCGTATTATTATACTATAAAGGATATACATGTATACTAGGAATAAGGTAAAAAGAGTTATTTACATTTACATGCGTGTTAGCTAAAAAAAATAAAAAATCATTCTCCTCTCTTTCTATCACTACATACATTACATACCTTTTGGCTCTCTTCTTTAAATGGTTCATGCTATGACTGGCTTTGACATGTTCAGGCAATCTGTTCCATTCCTTTATTGCTGTACAGTGAAAGGTGTTTGAAGCCTGGCCACTGAGTGTAGGTACTACAAAGTTGTGCTCTCTCCCTCTAGTACGTACTATGATTGCTTCAGTTCCCAGCCTTGACGAAATTAGCAGCTAGATATTCTGGACACTATTTGTGAGCAATTTTATTAACTTGATTTAACTTCAGTTGTTTTACTCTGTCTTCAGTATTTATCATGTCCAATTGTTGTAATTCATCCTGGCCTACATGTTCTCTTGGACCCAGGTCATTTTGTTCTGGGTGATTTGCAGTTTATCTTTCAGTTTTTTGTCAGGAGAGTACCATGAAGAGCAAGCATGGTCCATATGACATTGTATAAGGGCTAGACATAGGGTCCTGTGAGCCTCAGTATGTACACATTGTGCTTGTCTGTAGAGGAACTTCGGTCTGGCATTTGCTTTCCAATCAGTTCTCCTGACATGCATGGGTCAAAGGAAATTCCCAGATATTTTGCTGAGGAAACTGAAGTGATTGATTCCTCTTTACACCGGACATTAAAATTATTTACTCTTCTCAGTTTTTGTTTTGTGCCAAAGAATATGACTTCCGTTTTCCCGAGGTGTAACGATAGTTTGTTGTCTACTAACCATTTGCTGCAGGACTCCAGTTCTAGTGTTATTACATTAGCTATATTTTGTGGGCCTTTACCTGACACTAACAGAGCACTGTCATTCGCATACAGAAGGACTTGTGATGGTGGTACTAGGCAGTATTTTGAATTTAGTAGATAAAAATAATTTGTTTCTATTGTTTTAGGTGGATGAAGTGGAGCCAGGCTGCATTCGAGGGTGACCCCTCAGCGGCCATGATGGCAGGAAGGCACATACCTCACCCCACACCTCCACAGCCCATCAGACCTCAAGTAAGAATGGCTGCAGTATAATACCATGTTATTTATCCATGGAATATTTTTCTGGTACTTTATTGCCATACATTTATTAAGTACTTTTTTTTTTTTTTTTTTTTTTTGAGTTAGTGGTGTCCCATAGCTTGATTGGTAGCACACTCGGCTCGCACATTGAGTGTCCATGGTTTGATCCCTGGTACGGGTGGAGACAGTGGGCGTGTTTTTTTAACCCTTTCAGGGTTTCCGACGTACTAGTACGGCTTACGCACCAGGGTTATTGACGTACTAGAATGCCTAAATTCTAGTGTCTTCAAATCTAGTGAGAGAAAGCTGGTAAGCCTACATATGAAAGAATGGGTCTATGTGGTCAGTGTGACACAGTATAAAAAAATCCTGCAGCACACAGTGCATAATGAGAAAAAAAAACTCCGACTGTGTTTTTGGTTTAAAACAAAGACTTTGCAGTGTATTTTCGTATGGTATTTATGGTTGCATTCTAGTTTTCCTGGTCTCAGTCTATAGAATGGAAGACATATTACAGAAATTGAGATGATTTTGATTGGTTTCATAATTAAAAGTACCTTGAAATTGAGCTCAAAGTAGCAGAAATGCTAGATTTTTACAAAATTTCAAAAGTAAACAAATCATGCCAAGCGTTCAATACACGTCAACTGGTGAGTCTAATATTCTTTGACAAGTGCACTGATATTATTTATACCATTTCTACACCATTTCTACACTAATGCATAACAGTAAATCTTCTATTTTTTGTGAGAATAAAAATTCAAAGTGGAAAACAAGAGAGATGTAAGAGGGGCCTGGGGACGTGACTAATGAACAGAGGAAATGTTATTTTAGTGCCAGGAATGTCTGTCTTGCTTATTCTGGACCCTATTTGGAAATTGGCATCTTCTGAAATTTGTGTGAAATTTGCAAAATTTCCAATTTCGGACCACATTATTGGATAGTTGAAATCAGCAAATGGGTGGTTTCTTGTACTCATTCGATAGAAAAAATGGAGTTCTAGCAAAATAGATGTGATTTTTGTCGACTAGTACACTGGAATTTGCCGAAAACAGGGCTCAAAATGGGCGAAATCACCGATGCATCAACATCGTCGAGACCGCTAACTTTGCGAGAGCATAATTCCGTAAGTTTTCCATCAAATTTTGTACTTTTGGTGTCATTATTATTGGGAAAAGATTATCATTTCGTAAGAAAAAAATAATTTTTTTTTTTTTTTCCAAAAAATTTTTGACCCTGAGAACGAGTTTAGGAGAGGGCCTCTCGACCCTGAAAGGGTTAAGACACCTGCTGTCTCTGTTTACCTAACATTTAGTATGTACCTGGGTGTTAGCCAACTGGTGCGGGTCAAAGTCTGTAAAATCACTGTTACGTAAATTGGATTCAGACTGCCAACTTTTTGCTTGCGTAATTCCATAAAGTTTCCTTCAAATTTTGAGTTTTTGGCATAATAACCTTCAGAAAGAATCTCCAGAAGACAGTTTCAAGAGATTTTTTTTAACTGTAACAGAACTACTTTTGGGAGTAAAATGGTTAATGATATAGTGGATTAGTTTATTTCCAATATATATTGTAGTTGCCATTTCATGATACAGTTTAAGCCGTGAATGTTGTGCTTTTGAAGCTGCATTTAAACCCATAAATAAGACTGTAAACAGTCAGATTTTACTTATATATTTTGAAGAGTTTTGAGAATTTTTCTACTCCCAGATCCCGGCCCTTGGCCAGGCTTGTCTTGTGGTTGTTTGGTCAACCGTGTTGCTCCTGCTGGTTGTGCACTGGCCCACATATCTATCACAGTGCTCTACTCCCTCCCTTATGCAAAGGAACTGTGTCTCTAAGGTCTTTGGTATTTCACCTAGATCTAAGCCCTTTCTCCAAAGGGTACTGAGTGCTCAAGCTAGTGGTACTTTGCACTTTTTTTTTATAAATAAGGAATGCCATGAATCTAGTTATTAATTACTATACTTTTAATAAAATGTTCTCTTTTGTCAGTTGCAGGTTCAGGGCCAGTATATGGAATATGGCAGATCACTTGCTCGTTCTCAAGATGATGAGCAAGTGAATTATTTTTGCCAACGACCCCATAATGACAACGACTTTGCTTACCAGAAGGGGCACCGATGGGCCGTAGGTGATGATTCAGTCATCGATGTAAGTGTTATTCTTCTAATATTTTCTTAAGTGAAGGACTGAGAAATTTTAACACAACTGGTAATAAAGTTTGCCAGTACAGTAAACCCTCAATATAGTGGACTTATTAAAATTATGGGCAAAATCCACTAGTTAAATTGTACTATTAATGCCATTATTTTCAGTGTTTATTGCAGTACTACCTGTAATTACATTGTGTGTTTATTAGGTATACAGTAGAATAATTTAGTGCTCTTTTTTTTGCTACTTTTTAATATTCTGATTTAACGAATACTTGGACAGTCCCTCAATTAGTCCCTTATTTTGAGGGTTTACTGCACAGTACTTTTGTCTTTGGCACTAGTTTTTCTGGATGGACTTTTATCAATTGCATTTTTCTTGGTAAAGCTTCCTCTGAATCCAGTAAATAATTCAAGTATCAAAATAAATTTTTCTTAATCAACTTTTGATGCAGTCTTGATTGGTAGTACAGTATTCATTTTTTGTGGCAATGCCTACTTTTCCACATTTTCCCCTTTTTTCTCTGAAAATCTGGATACTCTCACAAGTAAGAAAGTCTCTGATGTAGAGGGGGAAAAATGTTGGGTTAAAAACAAAAAATATGACACTCAAAAAAGAAAGAAAAACAAAATGTTGCCTAATCTGCAGTGGACTATACTAACATGATGAGAGCCATTCTTGGCAGAAAAAATGACTTGATCAGTGCTAATTGGTGAAAAATTTGAATGATTACTAATGATTTTGGGAAAAGTTAGGTGATCACTGCTGATTGGTGGAAAAACATCAGATGATCTTAGTATCACAGGGGATACCAGATCCTAATGTTGCTGTACCAGATCAAAAATAAGAATTCAAAGTGGAAGCAAAAATGAAAACTTAACTTGTAAAAAATGTATATAATCCCATGATCAGCATAAGAAACTGCACAAAAATATAATATCAGCATTGTTAAATGTTGATGAAGATAGAGAAGTTGTGATTTCGTGTATAGGGCAAGGAGGAATAACATCCTTTAGGAGTGAGGAAGAACCAGTTGTGAGTGTGGGGGAAGTGCATGGGGGAGTGGGTAGAATGAAAGGGGGTAAAGCAGCTGGGATTGATGGGATGAAGATAGAAATGTTAAAAGCAGGTGGGGATGTAGTTTTGGAGTGGTTAGTGTTTTTATTTAATAAGTGTATGGAAGAGGAAAAGGTACCTAGGGATTGGCAGAGAGCATGCATAGTTCCTTTGTATAAAGGCAAAGGGGGCAAAAGAGAGTGTAAAAATTATAGGGGAATAAGTCTGTTGAGTGTACCCAGTAAAGTGTATGGTAGAGTTATTATTGAAAGAATTAAGAGTAAGATGGAGCAGGATAGCAGATGAACAAGGAGGCTTTAAGAAGGGTAGGGAGTGTGTAGACCAAGTGTTTGCAGTGAAACATATAGGTGAACAGTATTTAGATAAGGGTAAAGAGGTATTTGTGGCATTTATGGATTTGGAAAAGGCATATGATAGGGTGGAATAGGGGGCAATATGGCAGATGTTGCAAATGTATAGAATAGGAGGTAGGTTATCGAAAGCAGTGAAAAGTTTTTACGAGGATAGTGAGGCACAGGTTAGAGTATGTAGGTGAGAGGGAGATTATTTCCCTGTAAAGTAGGCCTTAGACAGGGATGTGTGATGTCACCATGGCTGTTCAATATATTTATAGATGGATTTGTAAGAGAAGTGAAAGCTCGGGTGTTGGCAGGAGGTGTAGGGTTAAAAGATAAAGAATCTAACGAAGTGCGAGTTGTCACAGTTTCTCTTTGCTGATAACACTGTGCTTTTGGAAGATTCTGAATAGAAGTTGCAGAGGTTGGTTGATGATGTTTGGTAGGGTATGTAAACAAAGGAAATTAAAAGTGAATAGTATAGGAAAGAGTAATGTGATGAGGATAACAAAAAAAATTAGGTAGTAGAAGATTGGATATCAGACTGGAGGGAGAGAGTATGGAGGAGGTGAATGTGTTCATATATTTGGGAGGAAGGGAAAAAAGTAAGTGGTGCACTGAGGAGTCTGTAGAGACAAAGAACTTTATCCATGACAGCAAAGAAGGGAATGTATGAGAGTACAGTTATACCAATGCTCTTGTATGGGTGTGAGGCATGGGTTGTGAATGTTGCAACAAGGAGAAGGCTGGAGGCAGTGGAGATATCATGTCCGAGGGCAGTGTGTGGTGTGAATATAATGCAGAGAATCTGTAGTTCGGAGATTAGGAGGAGGTGTGGGATTACCAAAACTATTATCCAGAGGGCTGAGGAGAGGTTATTGAGATGGTTTGGACATGTAGAGAGGATAGAATGAAATAGAATGACTTTGAGAGTGTATAAATCTCTAGTGGAGGGAAGGCAGGGTAGGGGTTGGCCTATGAAAGGTTGAAGGGAGGGGGTAATGGAGTTTTTGTGTGTGAGGGGCTTGGACTTCCAGTAAGCATGCGTGAGCTTGTTAGGTAGGAGTGAATGGAGACAAATGGTTTTTAGGATTTGACGTGCTGTTGGAGTGTGAGCAAGGTAGCATTTATGAAGGGATTCAGGGAAATTGGTAGGCCGGACTTGATTCCTGGAGATGTGAAGTACAGTGCTGACACTGAAGGAGGGGTGTTAATGTTGCAGTTTTATAACTGTAGTGTAAGCACGCCTCTGGCAGACAGTGATGGAGTGAACGATGGTGAAAGTTTTTCTTTTTTGGGCCACCCTTCCTTGGTGGGAAACGACCAATGTGTTAATAAAAAAATAAAAATCTAAATCGTAGGAGCATTTGCTGGATTCAGCACGCATATAGCTTTCTTCAAATTTATATTGAAAATATGGTGAGTAGAGGGATAAGGAATAAAAGATTAGAGATAAGTTTGAAATGTATTAGTACAATATAATACAGTAAGCCCAGTCATAATTCTGGGGGTAACTTTCCTGAGAATCAAAGCCTTGTGAAAAATGTTGCTTTATATGAAGGGAAGGACATGTGGAAAAAATAGGGTTACATTACAGACATCTCCAAATTTGTCACACTTTTTTTTTTCAGCATTTTACTATTCCAAAAATTACTACACTGTATCTTACCTTACATTCTGCTTGTTGATGTGAAGTGTGTGAAGAGGGTTGATGATCATGTTCACTTCACACATGCATGTGACATGAGAAACATACGTTTATACAGTATAGGGAAAAGTAAATGTGAGGTAAGCTTTAACTATTGTAAGATCATTTGATAGCTGTATTCCAAGGTGGGTGAAGTGCTGCATATTCAAAAATTATGTGTGCCAAAGTGGCAGATGTGTTGCAGCTTCATGCGTTCTCTACTACCATATTTGTTACCACTATCAGGAATGTTTCTAAACACTAGCATCTCCTAAATCTGGCTCCCTGATGACCAGCTGGGCTTCTTTCTATTTCATCAAATGTCCCTTGGTATCCCCATGCATCCCACAGGCATTGCTTTTGTCGTCCCTGCCACAATATGTATTTGTGGTCCTTAACCCTTTGACTGTTTCGGCTGTATATATACGTCTTACGAGCCAGTGTTTTGGACTTATATACTTATACTCAATAATTCTAGTGGCTTCAAATCAAGCAGGAGAAAGCTGATAGGGCCACATGTGAGAGAATGGGTCTGTGTGGTCATTGTGCACTGTATAAAAAAAATCCTGCAGTACGCAGTGCATAATGAGGGAAAAAAAAAAACTCTGACCGTGTTGTTGGATTAACCCTTTGACTGTTTTCGACGTATAAATACGTCTTACGAGCCAATGTTTCTGACGTATATATACTCAATAATTCTAGCGGCTTCAAATCAAGTGGGAGAAAGCTGGTAGGCCCACATGTGAGAGAATGGGTCTGTGTGGTCAGTGTGCACCACATAAAAAAAATCCTGCAGCACACATTGCGTAATGAGAAAAAAAAAACTGATCGTTTTTTTGGAATAAAACGCCGACTTTGAGGTGTATTTTCGTATAGTATTTATCATTGTATTCGCGTTTTCATGGTCTTAGGTGATAAAATGGAAAACATATTACAGAAATAGAGATGATTTTCATTACTTTTACGATGAAAACGACCTTGAAACTAAGCTCAAAGTAGCGAAAATGTTCGATTTTTACCAATGTTGAAGAGTAAATAAATCACACCACACGTCCAATACACGTCAACTAGGGAGTCTAATATTCTTTCACTAGTGCACTGATATTATTTATACCATTTTTACAATAATGCAGTCGTCTGCATAACAGTAAATTTTGTATTTTTTTGTATGAATAAAAAATCAAAATAGAAAGCAATAATAATATAAGAGGGGCCTAGAGATGTGACTAATGAACAGAGCATATGTTATTTTAGTGCCACGAATGTCTACCTTGTTTATTCTGGACCCTATTTTGAAATTGGCATCTTTTTTATTTTGCGTGAAATTGGCCAAATTGCCAATTTCTGACCACCATATTGGGTAGTCCAAATTAGTAAATGGGAGGTTTCTTGTACTCAGCTGATAGATAAAATGGAGTTCTAAAGAAATAGCTATGAGTTTGGTCAACTGGAACAATGGAATTGGCTGAAAATTGGGCTCAAAGTCGGCGAAATCGCCGATACGCATATGTCGCCGAGACCGCTAACTTCGCGGGACCATAATTCCACGAGTTTTCGACCAAATTTCGAACTTTTGGTGTCATTACCATCGGGAAAAGATTCTCTATCATTTCATAAGAAAAAATAATTTTTTTTTTTTTCAAAAATTGAGCGACATAGAATGACAGTTTCAGAGAGGGGCCTGAAACAGTCAAAGGGTTAAAACACCGACTTTGAGGTGTATTTTCGTATAGTATTTATGGTTATATTCTCGTTTTCTTGGTCTCTTTTGATAGAATGGAAAACATATTACAGAAATAGAGATGATTTTGATTAGTTTCACGAAAACAACTTTGACATTGAGCTCAAAGTAGCGGAAATGTTCGATTTTTACCAATGTTCAAGAGTAAGCAGATCACACTACACATCAACTGGGGAGTCTAATATTCTTTCACTAGTGCATTGATATTATTTATACCATTTTTACAATAATGCAGTAGTCTGCATAACAGTAAATCTTCTATTTTTGGGTGAATAAAAAATCAAAATAGAAAGCAAGAGTAATGTAAGAGGGGCCTGGAGACATGACTAATGAACAGAGGATATGTTATTTTAGTGCCAAGAATGTCTGCAGTGTTTATTCTAGACTCTATTTTGAAATTGGCATCTTTTTTAATTTGCATAAAATTGGCCAAATTGCCAATTTCTGACCACTTTATTGGGTAGTTGTAATTGGTAAATGGGTGGTTTCTTGTACTCAATTGATAAAAAAATTGTAGTTCTATAGAAATTGCTATGAGTTGGTCGACTGAAACAGTGGAATTGGCCGAAAATAGGGCTCAAAGTCGGTGAAATCGCTGATTCGTATATTTCGCTGAGATTGCTAACCTTGTGGGAGCGTAATTCCGTAAGTTTTTGATCAAATTTCGTACTTTTGGTGTCATTACCATCAGGAAAAGATTCTTTATCATTTCATAAGATTTTTTTTTTTTTTTTTTTTTTTTTTTTCCAAAAAATTTGCGACACCAGGAGACACTTCAGGATTTGGGGTTGCGACAGTCAAAGAGTTGATCTTAATAGATAGGCTTTTATTCCCCCTTCCCCCATGTATGTCTTGTAGTTTCTGATCAGGATAGGGTAGAAATCAGTGGTAAATACTGGGGAAGTAGCAATAGGCTGCTTTCTGGCCATGTTGAAATCATATGACCACACAGGTGGACAAAATTCCACTTTGTTTAGTATTCATGATGGTTTGAGCTCTTCTACAGGTATTGATGAAGAATGTGGTGTAGTGAAGAATGTTGATGCATTTTTCTTCAAGGAAAATGTGACTAGATATACAGGGAACTCTCAGAAATAATCCAGTCATTATTTCTCTCTTGGTGCGTTTGTTGTGGTGTGAGTAGCAGCATATCAGGTCATCCTTGTATGCGTGTTTCCTGTATACTTTTGAAATAGTGGGCATTACTGTCAGATATACTGCATAAAGGTATGTCTAAGAAGGGGGGTTAACCATCTTCCTCAAACTCTTAGAGTAAATTTGGTGGTAGCCTAAGTCATGTTAATTTGAGTAAGCAAATTTTGGATGTAGAGTCACCAAGGGTACATCATTATGATATCATTGTATCTTGACAGTTTTACAGTATTTGGAATCATGGTATTTGTGAATCATGGTGGTCAGTCCCTCCAGACTGAGGGACTGACCACCTCAAACTTCAAGGGTGATGGACTGATTACACTGTCTTCAAGTCTCTTCTGCTTCTATCAACTTTTCTGTACTCGACTGAAGACGCCTACTGTGTAGGCGAAACGTTTCGAAATAAAGATACCTAACTGTTGCATATGTGTCTTACCTAACAACCTGTCGGTACTTTATACCATTTTAATATTCAAGTCTAGCTTTGTTTATTCTTGAGTGAACATTACCTGAACATTTCACAATAAATTCTTTGTGTTTAGTGCTTGTTTATTGATTGGGACTGTGAAATAAGCCACAAAGGTACTTCATAGTGGCCAAAAGAAACTTCATAGTAGCAGTGAGGCAGTGGTGGAGGCAGTAATAAGTCCTCCCTCTCTCCTCCACCCTATCTTCCAGATGTCAACAAGAGCCTTCAATAAAAGTACATAAATGTGATTTTAAATGTTTATTTATGTATTGTATTACTCATTTAATACTATATGTGTTTTAAGTACTATATGTATGTTAAAGTAGGTAGTAGGTTGGTAGACAGCAACCACCCAAGGAGGTACTACTGTCCTGCCAAGTGAGTGTAAAACGAAAGCCTGTAATTGTTTTACATGCTGGTAGGATTGCTGGTGTCTTTTGTCTGTCTCATAAACATGCAAGATTTCAGGTACGTCTTGCTACTACTTCTTTAACTTAGGTCACACTACACAAACATGTACAAGCATATACACCTACCATCCGACTTACGACCTGCTCGACTTACGACCACTCGACTTATGACCGTGTTTTCTATGCCAAATTTCTGGGAAATAAACAACTATTTGTGTTGTACACAGTGTTTATCCTAAACCTTACAGTATAAAATACAGTACTAACAACATAAAAAGTAAAGTAAAACATGAAATACCAAAATAAAACAAAATAAAGTCATTACAAAAATGTTTTGTTGATATTCAGTAGTAAAGTTCGACTTATGACCATTTCGACTTATGACCGGTTTCTCGGAACCGAACTCTGTCGTAAGTCGGATGGTAGGTGTATATACACACCCCTCTGGGTTTTCTTCTATTTTCTTTCAAGTTCTTGTTCTTGTTTATTTCCTCTTATCTCCATGGGGAAGTGGAAGAGAATTCTTCCTCCGTAAGTCATGTGTGTTGTAAGAGGCGACTGAAATGCCGGGAGCAAGGGGCTAGTAACCCCTTCTCCTGTATAAATTACTAAATTTAAAAAGAGAAACTTTCATTTTTCTTTTTGGGCCACCCTGCCTTGGTGGGATACGGCCGGTTTGTGGAAAGAAGAATGTATGTTAAACTATAGTTATTCTTTAAAAGATGTATTTTTTGTGAATATTTTTGTATGTCTGAAATGGATTAATTATATGTACATTGCAGTACGTGTATTTCTTATGGGAAATATTGATGGATACATATTCGGCCGTTTCGAGTTTAGGCCTAGCTCCTGGAACGGATTACTGCCGAAACTCTGGGTTTCACTGTACTCTAGAGTTTTTAATGTGCTATCACATTCACACAAATTCACATTATGAGATATCAGTATAAAAGGTTTTAATATATTTATATATAGTACAGTACTTTGGAGTAAATGAAGGAAAGGAAGTTGCAGAAGTTTTAAGGAATCTGTGGAAATAAATTTCTTTTTCTATGGATACAAATAGGGAAATATAGTGATGCCAGTGCTCTTGTATGGGTGTGAATTATCTTTTTTGTCTAGTGGTTGGCTACACTTTTAGGGCACTTTCTGTCCACTGTAGTGGGTCCCCCCTTCCCTCCTTCCCTCAGTTCGTTTTATTTACGAAATGGTAAACTTACATAGAAAATAATTGAAAAGAAAATAATTATATTATCCACATAGGAGCTGCTGGCATTGTGGTTTATAGAGGCTTCCACCTAGTACAGGCCTAACTTGTTCAATATTTTTTGGGTATGGCTCAGAGATTTAAACGTTACCGAAGCAGCAGTAAAATATTGCACCCTGAAACTTATAAATGAACAGTATTTATTTATAGATAAAATGTTTTTTTTTTTCTGAAATAAGCCATAGCACAGTATTGTACATTATTTTCTATGATATATGATATGCTATTACTGTCTGGTACTACAATAAAAAATATCATTTAAGAATTTTCTCAAAATAGTCATCCTTATCTTGCATATAATTTTCTGGCATTATAGTAATGACTTGAATGCTGGTTTTAGTAGGTGACTTTGATTTTGGCAGGGGTCAGCTGCTTTTTCATATACTGTAACAAAGAGTTTAAGGGAAGGTTCCATGCTGATCTAACTGCATCACTTGTCTTTGAGCTCGGAGAGTCATCCGATTCTTCTGGCAAGTAAGCTGGAGAATGGTAGGTGTTTTGAATTACACAGCTTATTCAGGGGGTTGTAATGTCATCACTATCCTGATCTGATAAAAAAAAGTGTAGGAGGGCTCTGGTGTATGGCTGATTGATTTGTAGAGGACTCGATTATAGGAAATGCAGTAGCACTTTAGAGAAAAATGTGATATTGTATTGTATTTAATATACAAAGATTGCATCTTTTCTTACCCTTAACACCATGCAACCTGGTATTTAGTAAGCAGTTCAACAGACTAATAATTAATAATCCATGTGAAATATTTATGAATGTGCCACCAAATTCATCAATTCTAACAAAATCCAAATGTCACTTGAGTAAAGAAGCAATTTCTTGCATGCCCATGCAGTATCTCTCTGGCCCAAACTCATGGAACCCCATTTTCAGTAAAGCTTAATAACAAGGCCTTGTCCAGGAAGATATGGTACCCTGATGCTGGTATAAGACTTGTTCTAAAGAATTGGGATCATCCTTCCTCACCTCGGATCAAACCTGAATACCTCCCTTTTTCCAGACTCTGTATGACCCTTTCCAATTTAGTACTTCCCCACAGATGAGGCAGAAAAGCACTTAAAAAAAAACCTATAGACAAGTTTCACTGACATTACATATCAAAACCTGTGACAGTACTAAGAGGCAACATTGATAAATAAAACAATTTGTATTATAACATTTACTCAGTCCAGGACTAGAGATTATTGATCCTGCACTTCCTAACTGATAGACCACTGCATCGTTATGGATGCCAGCAAAAGCCACAGGGATGCCTAGCTAGTCTGTACCAAACCTAAACAAAGAAGGAATCATTCTAAGATTAATGAACAGAAAGCAAGTGGCTACAGCATCTCCACCTTGGCCCACATGATTCTAGATTGCACCTCACCATTGTGGCTATCAGGTAACCTTGCTTCCACGAGGCTTAAACCTGATTTGAACTCTTCTACTTGTGACTCAGATTATATATAGTGTGTTTCATGTGCCCTGTGTATCATAGGACTGAAACACTTCCTAGTGAAATGTTTTAAGCGTTTGCCTCTGTGCCCTTTTCCTTAACTTCTTTGTATGACATATTGTACCTGATTGTTGATAAATTAGACACATGTGCAACTCTTAGGTATCTTTATTGAGGAAACGTTTTGCCACACAGTGGGTTCATCAGTCCATACAAAGGAGAAATGTGAAGGACTGGAGGAGAATGAGGTAATCAGTCCCTCAACCTTGAGTCGATGTGGTCAGTCCATCAATCTTGAGTAAAATACAGCATATGTGCGGAGAAGTAGCTTATATACCGTAGGCAGGAGAGGTGCAGCAGTCGTAGGTGGTGTCACATTTGTCCAATGTGGAAGTAGGTTGTGCCCAAGGGTTAGGCAAGCAAAGAATTCCCAAGTATTAAGATTCCAAGAAGTTGCAGTGTCAAACACTGGAACTTCTTGGGATCTTAATATACTTGGGAATTCTTCGCCTGCCTAACCCTTGGGCACGACCTACTTCCACATTGGACAAATGTGACACCACCTACGACTGCTGCACCTCTCCTGCCTACGGTATATAAGCTACTTCTCCGCACATATGCTGTATTTTATGCAAGATTTGTGGACTGACCACTGCTTTGTTGTTCTTGTTGTTGTTGTTGTTGTTGTTGTTGTTGTTGTTGTTATTATAATTATTATTTAGGATTGAAGGAGTAATATTATGGGGCCTTCAGCTCCCCTTTAGTGCCACCATTAGTTCTGGGCATCACCGAGTGATTAACGCAATGGCATTGAGTAACATTTTTCAGACTGGTGGATTGAATGTCTCAAAATTTCCACTCTTTCAACTGTCTCCAGTATATGTCACCTCTTATTCGACTTAAGAAATTTGCTGTAAAGGCAAAACGTTAAGTGTTGTGCATATCTTATTCATCTACATGTCGGTATTGTATAACTTTCATATAGTGACAGTGTTGCATTGTGTATTCTCATTGGTACGTATATATTGATTTAATATAGTATATTTGTATATCAGTCGTATGTATAATACTCCAGATTTGCTCCGTTGTGATACTATTCGCATCACATAGCAGAGGAATTCATATCTTGGCTAACGATGATGGTACTCTTTTCATGGACCCATGATGCGCCCCTGTAATTTTGATCATCACTAACAGGGTGAGTTTGGGGTGTATAATAAAACCATTCCATAAAAGTAACTCATGACTGAGGGAAATCTCGCCAGCATCACCTGCAGAAACTTCCACATGAACCATTTTGAGAATATGTTGAACAGCTGTAGCTGTATGTCACGCACAGGAAATTACACCGGAACAAGCAAGCCTTATAAAAACAACTGTGTATCAACATGCACAGCACTAAGGAGGGGAGCGAGCCAGAGAATATTCAACATGAGGAACAATGACTTGGCTTTAGGAACCACGTTTGCGCTGGATAATATAATCACTAGATGTTTGTTTTGCTGAGCAGGGTATTATGCGTGTTAGGCGCTAGGTAAGAGCATGTTTATCACGGGTGTTTGTACTCGAGTTCGTATTTATGTCCGTATTCGTTCGTCCGTCTGTCCTTCATCTGTCCTTGAGCCTTTCGGTCATCCATCCTCGGTCCATGGATATGTAATGGTATGAAATATTGACATGATGGTAAGGAAAAGCATTTGCAGTTTCGTGAGGTATTTATTGACGACGACAGTTTCATGAGATTTATTGGTGACGTTTTCGGCCATGCACTCACTGGGCTTCATAAAGTCATAAATAGACAGAATAGATAAATCACATTGCATGGGCGAAACATCGTCAATAAAGGTCTCCTTAGTATCATTAAACTAAACGACCATCCCTTCTATCAATGAAATGTTCTAGGGTCCCTTCCGGTAGCCATGTGTTACCTAGGTAGATCATCATGATGTAGCAGCTTCCACATCGATTGTCGCACTTTCTCTCTTTTGAACCCTTGTTCGTTAATCTCATATCTGCGTAAGAATATCCGGAGAGGATTTCCCTGCAAGTGAAAGCAGTGTACTAATGATATTGCATAATATAATGCTCCACGTATGTTCTATCACCCCTCTACTCCCGTTTTTCGCTACAACTAATACCGTATTGCTTCTTGCTGCTGGCGGCGGCGGCTGCTGCTGCGGCTGTGGTTGCTGGAGCTGGCGGCGGCTGCTGCTGGTACTGCGGCGGCTGCTGCTGGTGCTCCTCCTCCTCCTCCTCCCCCTCCTCCTCCTCCCCCTCCTCCTCCTCCCCCCTCCTCCTCCTCCCCTCCTCCTCCTCCCCCCTCCTCCTCCTCCTCCCCCCTCCTCCCTCCTCCTCCCTCCTCCTCCTCCCCCCCCCCTCCTCCTCCTCCTCCCCCCCTCCTCCTCCTCCCCTCCTCCTCCTCCTCCCCCTCCTCCTCCTCCCCCTCCTCCTCCCCCTCCTCCTCTCCCCTCCTCCTCCTCCTCCTCCTCCTCCTCCTCCTCCCCCTCCTCCTCCTCCTCCCCCTCCTCCTCCCCCTCCTCCTCCTCCTCCCCCTCCTCCTCCCCCTCCTCCTCCTCCTCCCCCTCCTCCCCCTCCTCCCCCTCCCCCTCCTCCCCCCTCCCCCTCCTCCTCCCTCCTCCTCCTCCCCCTCCTCCCTCTCCTCCCCCCTCCTCCTCCCCCTCCTCCTCCCTCCTCCTCCCCCTCCTCTCCCCTCCTGCTCCTGCTCCTCCTCCTCCCCCTCCTCCTCCTGCTCCCCCTCCTCCTCCTCCTCCTCCTCCTCCTCCTCCTCCTCTTGTATGTATTTTAGATCCCTTTCCTTGCGCTTCTCTGTGACTAGTTAATGGTCCAAGTTGGACCGAAACTTCGTCTTAAGTTTCTCTCTCTCAGTGATCGTCATGGGTGGAAACGTTGGGCATGTTTCCTTACAGCTGCTGTCCCTGTCAGTCGGCTGTTGTGGGTCGCATCCTGGGAGACAAGATTGAAGGGCCCCAGTGGAAATAAAACAGACAGTTTTCGATGAGGCACAGATTTGGATTGTCCTGGGTGGCTAACCCTCCGGGTTAAAGATCCAAATAAATCTTTCCTTATCATATTTTATATGTAAACTTAATTGCTGTATATTGACGTATGTTTAATCACCAAATATCGGAATACGTAAATGGAGCTCCATCGTCATTGTTTACTTAAATGGGAATACGTCGTCATTGCTAGTAATTGTAAAGCACACACTTATTATATAGGGTGTGGTACAGATGAAAGTGTATCGTAGTGGAGGCAGCGTGAGGTGTGGGAGTGTTGGTGCAGGAAGTGAGACTTTGTGGCTGGGCGCCGCCAGTCATCACCCCAGCACAGGATCCCGGCTCAACTCCCCCACCACCTGCTGCTTCTCTACTCCTGCCACCCATGTTTTTACTGGTGCTGTTGCTGCTGCATGCCTGTTGATGCTTTTGCTGCATGTCTACTGACGCTTCTGCTGCATGCCTGCTGATGCTGCTGCAGCATGCTACTGCATTCTTGAAGATGGTGTTGGTACTGCTACTTCTTCTATTGTTACTGCTGTTGTTGGTTCCAATGGTGGTGGAAAAGTAGACATATATGCAGTATAATGCGATCCTTTATTGACCACATTTCGTTTTATCAAGTCATAAACAGATTAGGACTGAAGAAGCCACTCGTGGCGAAATGTTTCCTTTAATAAATGTCCTGAACTGTACATACGTGTCTTTTTCCACATAAACAGATCTACCTGAGCAGTAGGTGAGTATATATAGGGAACATAGTGATGTGAAGTGTCAGGTGAGGAGTGTTGAAGTTGATTGCAACCAATTATACGTGGGCGAAAGATCCAGAGACTTCCAAACGCGCATTTCGGAACTCCTATACCCGAGCAGGGACTGATTACCTCATACTCCTCCTCTCCTTACGCCTTCCTCTTTGTATTGGACTGATGAAGCCACTGTGTGGCGAAACGTTTCCTGAATAAAGATTCCCATATGCTGCATAAGTGTCTCAATCTTCAACTTGTCGGTTTTTCAAACCATTCATCACATATACTTCTGAAGGTGAGTAACGTTCTCATTATGGTTTGAAAGCCAAGTGAGTGAACAGTAGAACATACTAGGAAACACTTCGGTCTTGGGACCTTGATCACTTAAGAGTGATTTGCTCGCATGTCTTTTAAACCACTTGTCTGTATTAGTTACCAAGGTGTTGCCTCCGGTTCACTTAGCAGTAAACTGGTACCTGGGTGCTAGCCGACTGACATGCGTCAGTTATCTTTATATTATTTAAGTTGGCAAAATTGTATACATCAGCATTGTGCTGTTATCATCATGATTGTTATACAGAGGGAACAAAAGCTAGTTGCTGTATGTGGGGATGTGGCTGGGGTGGTATACTCGACACAAGGCTGAGATTTGAAGTGATCTGAGATAGGATAACAGCTGTAATAATACAAGCATTACTGCTTAAATTTGTTTAGTTTGGCTGGCGGGTGATAAATGAGGTGTTTCTCACCATGTAATGCTTAATTCTTGCCAGTGTTAGTGCTGTGGCTGGAGGTGAGTGGTCACTTCTGCCACTTACTGAGTTCATACACCCACTACATAGAGACACTTACGCACACGTAAAGACATTGAGGAAACGTTTAGCCACGAGTGACTTCTTCACTCCTGATACACCAGCATGCTTTGATGCTGAAGTGCTCTGAGTCCAAGGAATTCGAGCTTCCCTTCTTTATCTTAGATCAAACCAAATTTCTCCTATTCCCCAGGCGCTGCATGATCTTTACGGGTTTAGCGCTTTCTCATGAATTTAATATACTTTTAAAGGACAAGTAAGGGTTTCACAGTTCTCTTGCTTGATTAGTTTGTCATTATCTACGGTGGGTGAGTGTTGTGTGTTGGTGGTGGGGGTAATGAGCCACCTGCACGTCCCCACAGCCTCGTGTTGCCATCACACCTGCGTCCCCCACCCTCTCTCCTACACTCCCCTCCCCTCCATCTTCCATTGTTGTGTATTTGGTCAACATTGTCCCCATGTTGCTTCTCAAAGACAAGCTTGTGTTCACACTTGTGGTTCTTCCCTCCCTTGTTAATATTAGGTTCACTATCCAGTATCCATCAATCAGTAGATTATCAAGGACTTACACCTGACCCAAAAGCCTTTAAGGTGACCTTGCCCCTATGTGTGACTTGCAGCCTGCACCTAACTGTGCAACATTTTATCTCTTGACCCACGAAATTCTTACCCTTTTCACTTTAGACTTGGTTTTCATAATTAACCGGGTACCCCCCCAAACACACACACACCCCCACACACACACTCCCCCACTCCCCCCCCACACACCCCCTCCCCCACACCCACACACACTCCCCCAAACACTCCCCCAAACACTCCCTCAAACACTCTCCCATACACATCCCACACCCCCACACTCCCTCACCCCCACACTTCCCCCCACACCGCCCACACACACCCCCGTCACACCTCCCCACACACCTCCCCACACACCTCCCCCCAACCTCCACCCCACCCCACACTCCCTACACCCCCCAACACCCCCCACACACATCCCCACACACATCCCACACATCCCCACACATCCCACACACAACCCCACACACAACCCCACACACAACCCCACACACAACCCCACAACACAACCCCCAACACAACCCCACACACAACCCCACACACAACCCCACACACACACCCACACACAACCCCCACACAACACACCCCCACACACACATCCCACACAATCCCCACACACACATCCCCACACACACATCCCCACACACACATCCCCACACACCACCCCCACACACATCCCTCACACACACATCCCCCACACACCCCCCCACACACCCCACACCCCCACACACCCCCACACACCCCCCCACACACCACACCCACACCCCCCCACACACACCACCCACACACACATCCCCACCACCAAACCCCACACACCCCCCCCACCCATCACCCCACACACACATCCCCACACATCCCCACACATCCCCCCACCTCCACCCACACATCCCCCCACACATCCCACACACACTCCCCACACCCCCCCCCCCCCACACCCCCTCCCATACGCACACTAAACCAGACTCCCCCACACGCACACTACCCCACCCCACACACTCCCCCACACACTCCCCAACACACCCTCCACAACCCACACACCACACCCCTCCACACAACCCCCTACACACACACCCACACACTCCCCCACACACTCCCCCACACTCCCCCCACACTCCCCCCACACTCCCCCACACTCACCCCACACACTCCCCACACACACCCCCACACACTCCCCCACACACTCCCCACACACACTCCCCACACACACTCCCCACACACACTCCCCACACACACTTCCCCCACACACAAACACTCCCTCACACACACTTCACCCCCACACAACCCCCACATACACTCCCCACACTTCACCCACACAAATCCCCACACCCCCACACTCTCCCTCCCACACGTACACCACACACAACACCACACACAACACCACACACATACACCACACACATACACCACACACATACACCACACACATGCCCACACACCCCACACATACCACCCACAACACACATCACACACACACATACACCACACACATACACCACACACATACACCACACACATACACCACACACATACACCACACATGCACCACACACATGCACCACACACATGCACCACACACATGCACCACACACATACACCACACACATGCACACCACCACACACACCACACACACCACACACCACACATGCACCACACACATACACCACACACATCACCACACACATACACCACACACATACCCCACACAACACCACCACACACCACACAACACCACAACCCACACCACACACCACACATACACACACACATACACCACAGACATCTACCCCGCAACACATACAACACCACACATACACCACACACATACACCCACACACATACACCACACCACATACACCACACACCACGCACACACACACACACACACACACACACACACACAACAGGGACCAGGAGCTAGGAGCTGAGTCTCGACCCCTGCAACTACAGTTAGGTGAGTACACTCCACACATACACTCCACACACATACACTCCACACACATACACTCCACGCACATACACTCCACGCACATACACTCCACGCACATACACTCCACGCACATACACTCCACGCACATAGTTTAGGAAGCGATGTAGTGGAAGCATGATCCATACATAGCTTTAAGCAGAGGTACGATAAAGCTCATGGTTCAGGGAGAGTGGCCTAGTAGCGACCAGTGAAGAGGCGGGGCCAGGAGCTTGGACTCGACCCCTACAACCTCAACTAGGTGAGTACAACTAGGTGAGTCACACACACACACACACACACACACACACACACACACACACACACACACACACACACACACACACCATACACACACACATACTCACACACACATACACTCCACACACATCATCACACTACACTCCACACACACATACACTCCACAACATACACTCCACACACACACTCCACACACACACACACTCCACACACACACACACTCCCACACACAACACACACACACCCCACACCACACACACACACACACACACACACACACACACACACACACACACACACCCCACACACAACACAACACACACACACACAAGAGACTGGTGCAAAACGGAGGACCAAGCAGGGATAACAGGGAGAGGCACTACAATGGATCATGGAATACTTGACAGGAAGACAGCAGCGAGTCATGGTACGTGGCGAGGTGTCAGAGTGGGCACCTGTGACCAGCGGGGTCCCACAGGGTCAGTCCTTTAGGACCAGTGCTGTTTCTGGTATTTGTGAACGACATGACGGAAGGAATAGACTCTGAGGTGTCCCTGTTTGCAGATGACGTGAAGTTGATGAGAAGAATTCACTCAAATCGAAGACCAGGCAGAACTACAAAGGGATCGGGACAGGCTGCAGACCTGGTCCAGCAATTGGCTCCTGGAGTTCAATCCCACCAAGTGCAAAGTCATGAAGTTTGGGGGAAGGGCAAAGAAGACCGCAGACGGAGTACAGTCTAGGGGGCCAGAGACTACAAACCTCACTCAAGGAAAAAGATCTTGGGGAGTAATAACACCAGGCACATCTCCTGAAGCGCACATCAACCAAAAAATAACTGGTGCAGCATATGGGCGCCTAGCAAACCTCAGAACAGCATTCCGACATCTTAATAAGGAATCATTCAGGACCCTGTACACCGTGTACGTTAGGCCCATATTGGAGTATGCGGCACCGTTTGGAACCCCACACCTAGCCAAGCACGTAAAGAAACCAGAGAAAGTGCAAAGGTTTGCAACAAGACTAGTCCCAGAGCTAAGAGGTATGTCCTACGAGGAGAGGTTAAGGGAATCAACCTGACGACACTGGAGGGCAGGGAGTAGGGGGGACATGATAACGAAAATACAAAATATGAGAGGAATTGACAAGGTGGACAAAGACAGATGTTCCAGAGATTGGACACAGTAACAAGGGGACACAGTTGGAAACTGAAGACACAGATGAATCACAGGGATGTTAGGAAGTATTTCTTCAGCCACAGATAGTCAGTAAGTGGAATGTTTGGGAAGTGATGTTGTGGAGGCAGGATCCATACATAGCTTTAAGCAGAGGTATGATAAAGCTCACGGCTCAGGGAGAGTGACCTAGTAGCGATCAGTGAAGAGGCGGGGCCAGGAGCTCGGACTCGACCCCCGCAACCTCAACTAGGGGAGTACACTAGGTGAGTACAAAACCACTCCCCCCACACAACACTTTCCCCCCCACACACACACTTCCCCCCCACACACACACTTCCCCCCCACACACACACTTCCCCCCCCCCACACACCTTCCCCCCACACACACACATTTCCCCCCCCAAACATTTTCCCCCCCCACACACATTTCCCCCACACATACACACACTATCCCCCACACATGCATCAACCGAATAACCTCTGCAGTCTGCTCGTCTGGGAAGTTTAGTTTAAAATGTTTATTATGCACCCCATACCCATCCTGTGGGCGGTAGTCAAAAGATTACAGAGGTACATAATGGGTCCAGGGACTGGGCCTCAAAGTTTTGATAGCTGAGCAAGTTACAGAGGTAATGAATTCACAATTTACAAAGGTAATGAACTCTCAATTTACAAAGGTAATGAACTCCAGGTAGGTCTAGTCACAATCATGACAAGTTACAAAGGTATTTACAGATTACAGAGGTACACAATGGGTCCAGGGACCGGGCTCCAAAGTTTTGATGGCTGAACTAGGTACAAGGTAATGAACTCACAAGTTACAAAGGTAATGAACTCACAAGTTACAAAGGTAATGAACTCACAAGTTACAAAGGTAATGAATACTGTAGAATGGTTACTTATTTTTTATACATGGCTGCATCATAAACAAATTTTAGAGAAATGAGCAATTCACACTTCCACACCCGGTCACAACTGTAGTGAGTTATTGGTTGAAAAATGTTGATTGCTGAGTCCTCTCACACACACACCACACACACACACAACACACCCCACACACACACACACACACACACACACACACACACACACACACACACACACACACACACATACAAATTCATACACACACACACACATACACACACACACACACACACACACACACACACACACACACACACACACACACACACACACACGTATGGGAAGCAGATTTAAGAGTGGCCTTCAGAGATCACAACACTCATTTAAGATACTTTGTGCAACATATGTGAGGTCCATGTTGGAGTATGCAGCATCAGTATGGAACCCACACCTGAGGAAGCATGTTAAGAAACTGGGGAAAGTGTAGGAGTACACACGAGGCTTATTCCTGACTTAAGGGACATGGAGTGTGAGGAGAGGATAAGATCAAGAGATAGAGTTTAGGGAAGGCTCTTGTGGGGTGACCGGGGTGATAGGAGAAGAATAGGCTGGTGAGAGGAAGATTTTGTGTGATAGAGTACCAGGGCTTTTCCCAGTATCTTGTCGATCGTGGTACTAATGACAGGCGTGGCGAGGCTGACGGATTGGGTAGTCGCCGAAACACACACAAGGTATCTGTGAAAATCCACTAATGATTTATTGGGATATGGGTTGGGGAGGGATTAAAATGTACGTCTTTTAAGGTCCACAGAAGTTAATGAAATTAAATCTAAGGATATTGAAGGACAGGAGAACCAGGGAAGACATAGCATGCAAAATACTCGGGTGAATTGATAGGGTGGACAGGGATAGTTTATTTGAGAAGCGGGGGAAAAAGTGTCGGGGAGCACAGCTGGAAGATGGAAGACACAGATGAGTCACAGGAATGTTAGGAAGTATTTCATCAATCTCGGTGTAGTCGGGAAGCGGAATCGCCTCGACGAGGTAGTGGTGGAGGCAGACTCCATACATAATTTTAAGAGCAAGTACGATAGTTCCCACTACCACGATTTCTGTAAAAAAAAAATGTGGAAGGAGATAATCTGGCAAGTTTAGAGGAGGGGCCAGGAGCTAAGACTCGACCACTGTAAGCACATGTAGGTGAATATACACGTCATAGTAATGAGTGTGGATGGGTAAGCAGCGTCGTGTGTTGAGATGCAGTGTGGGGGGAGGGGGGGGAGGGGTACCCCTGCTCTCAGGTCACCGCTCTCCACACAACATTGTCATCCACTTGTTCACTCCTACTCAATACCTCTTGTACCACCATTTACAAGTCATGCCTAAGGTCGCCTTACAGCGCAGAACTATGTAACATATTGTTTTAACACTACCAAAGTACTGTACGACTCTTACGTGTTTAGAGTTTCCTCTGTGAATAATAATAATAATAAATAATAATAATAATATTATTATTATTATTATTATTATTATTATTATTATTATTATTATTATTATTATTATTACATTTCTGCTAAATCACGGCTTAGTCCGAGAATAGTATATTATAATATCCAACAAGCCTAGCTTCTCTACTTCAATGCAAGCTAAGAATAGTACAATGCAGCACAAATATCTAATACAGTTAAATATCGAGGTTGAAGATTTGAAGCCGATCGGATCAGCCATTGACTAATTATTTCATCAAAACCAGCATTACAGTTTTCTCTTTCTTCAGTAAAACTGCTGAGTTGGCATCTACACAGTTCATAATCAATCCAAACCTTTCTGTAAGGAAGACACACTCACATTTAAGGTTTGAATTAAGTCAAAAGAGGCGTTCTTCGGTAATTGTATAGAAACCAGAAGTACAAAATCAGTGTGAAAATTTCCTTGAGGAAAACACATCAGCGCCAAAACTTGAAGCTGTCCAGAAGATTTATTCTTCAGTTATCACACACTAACATTTCCAAGTTTTTTAACTATATATGTTAGAAATTATCAAATTGGCGCCTACATGGGCTAAAACAAACACGTATCATGTTTTTCATAAGATGCATCAGCTATCAAATATTAAAATAATTTAGAAGGGGCATTTTCAAGTTATTTAACAGAAAATAATACGCTATTTTTTAAGTAAAATTGGCACCTATACACTCCAATAGCAATTTCAATCTTGTTGCAAATTGGATACACCAGTGTGATGAATGGTTTTTGAAAACCGACAAGTTGAAAAATTGAGACACTTACGCAACACATGGGAATGGTAAGACACATATGCAACAGTTACGTATGTGGATACACCAGGCAAGTACTTAGGGTATCTTTTCAGGAATACATAACAATGGTATCAGAGTGTTGGAGGTTGTGTGTGAGAGAGCACGTGAAGAATACTGGGCTCCATATAAGGTTGTGAACAGTTAAACAGAAATGCTTTGGTATGCTTACTTCCGGTTTCCCGTGTGCTGCACGTGTTGAAAGACGGGTAAGGTGTGTGTGTGTAATCCCCTATATGTGGTTGCAGGGGTCGACTCACAGCTCCTGGCTCCGCCTTTTCGCTGGTCGCTACTAGGTCCACTCCTGGCTTCAAGAGCCTTATCGTACCTCTTCTTAAATCTATGTATGGATCCTTTACTCCCCAGATTGTTCCATTTCCGACAACTGAAGAAATACTTCCTAACATCCAAATGACTGTCTGAAATTTCAACTTCCAGCTGTTTCCCATCTCTAAAACACTGTTTCTGTTCATCCTGTCAGTTTCTCTCAGTATTTTGTACGCTGTCGTATCGCCCTGTTCTTCAGTGTCATCAGGTTGAGTTCCCTCAGGACATAATCTTTAGGTGGACTACTTTTCTTGCAAATCTCTGCACTTTCTTCAAGTTCTTGATATGCTTGACCAGACGTGGGTTCCTTACAGGTGCTGCATATTCCAATATGGGCCTGACTTACACGGTGGGCGGTGTCGTGAATGATTCCTTACTTAGTTATCGAAAAGTTATTCTTAGATTTGCCAGATGCCCAATTGTCGTAGCAGTTATTTGGTTGATGCTCCTTAGAGGATATGATACTCACCCCTTAAGTGAGGTTTACAGTTTTTGCCCTCGGAACCTGTACTCTGTCTAGGGTCTACTTTGTCCTTCCCCAGGCTTCATAACTTTGCACTTGCTGGGGTTAATTAAATTCCATAAGTCATTTCTCAAACTCGGTTTACACCTCTGCGGACAAGGACACCTCTGACTTCCCCTTGTCATGTTATTCACGAATGCAATAAACAGCATCAGCCTTAGGACTCATCCTTGTGGAGCCCCACTCGTCACATGCACTCATTCCGACACCTCGTCACGGACCATCGCTCGTTTCCTTCCTTTCAGGTATTCCTTGATCCATCGTAGTGTTTTCCTGTTATTCCTAGACCTGTCTTGTGTGGGACTGTCAAAAACCTTCTTACATTCATGCAATCTACCCATCCTTCTCTCTCCTATCTTTTGTTACCTTGTAGAACTCCAGTAGGTTTGTCATGTATGAACCCACTCCTTTCTAGGTGCTCCACCGCTCTTCTGATAATATTTTCCATAACTTTACACATTATACATGTCATTGACATTAGTCCCGTAATTTGACGCTGCCTGCCTGTCTCTTAAAAAAAAGGGACTATATTTGCTGTCTTCCACACCTCCGGTAGTTGCCCTTTTTCGATAGACTTGCTGAAGATTTTTGCTAGCGGCACTTAATGTCTTTGCTCCCTCTCTCAGGACCCACAGAGAGATATCTAGCTCGTATAGCAACTTCTGTTAGTGGCGTATAACTGTTACATTGTCACGGCATAGAAATGTAAAGTTCACTGAGGCATCCTTCGACTCCTCCCCGGTTGTGTATGTATTGTGTGCAGTGCTTGCTGGTGCACTCTTCCGCCTCAGTTGCTGGTAGCTTTTCTGTCTTCTCAGCGAATACTTCCCTAAATCTCATACTGAGCTCTTCATAGACTTCCTGTTCATTCCTTGTGAGCTCTCCACCTTTCTTCAGTCTGATTACCTGGTCCCTAACTGTTGTCTTCCTCCTGATGTGGCTGTATAATGACTGGGTCGGATTTGGCTTTCAGTGCTGTGTCATTCTTAAATTGCCGTTGAGCCTCTTGGCTCTTCGGGTAAACCAAGGGATTCACTCTGTTACTGTGTGTGGTATGACACTGATGAGTGTTTACCAATACAGAGAGCATTCAATTACACCACTTAGTTTTGTTTTGGTCTTTTCATCATTTAGTGTATATCTTAATTTAGTATGAATTTGCCCAAAAGTAGAGAAAACGGTCTCAAGTGAAGCAGAGTTTGCGTTCAGGCATGAAAGAACAAAATCCACTTGAAACCAAAGTGGTAGCTTTTGTTTTAATGGGTTTCCACCGCTTGGCCGGGGAGAGAATTTCAATTATTTTTGGCGTCACCATTGATTTAAGATACATATCCTCATCAGTAATTGTGAAGAAAAACAGTGGCGATAAATTAAGTCTTCATTGATCTATGCCAGTCATTCAGCAGGCTCTACCTCTTGCCTACTGGCCAGTTTACTGTCTTTGTACTTGTGATGTGCTTGATATGCCACTAAGTGAGCAGGTGTCACACTGGTCAAATTTTTAATCAACAGTTTCTTAATTTATGAGATACAGGTGTATATTTTAGTCCAAACCATACTTGCATGCATTCATCTAATGTACATTATCTCTCTGTAGCTTATATAATGTAGCAGACACCAATTTCAGCTGCTGGCTGAAGTTTATGGTCTTCATTTGAATGCTTACATTATGTTCGGTGGACATTAATTTTTCTCCATTTGATCGGGGTGCTTAAAACAAATCTCATGATATTTCTGGTAAGGTTTGAGAAACGTTTCTGTGCATGCTTCTTGGCTATTCCATTTGCAATGTGTGGTGGCAGCCCTTCCTTCTCTCTCGACCAAGTGTGAGGCAGGTGATAGTTCCTGAAGTACTTTTGCATTTTACAATATGATTTTGCACTTTTTTGGGGATATATTTCTTCTTCAAGAAGACTAAAGTAATGTGCTGCGCATCCGTGCACTAACAGGTCACGCCCTCATGCAGCACCATCTTCCTTCCCTTCTTCAGATTTAACTTTCAGCTTATTCCAGGCAGCCGCTATCTTTTTTTTTCACTAAAAAATGTGATAACTTGAGAAAATAGAAGAAATAAAAGTGTGTGAATTTCTTTGCATTATTGTAATTGCAAATTTGATGTTATATGATGGATTAAAATGGGCTAACATTAATGTGAAAATGTTGCGTAATACAGTGCATTGTTATTGGCACCACATCATTTTATTTAAATATTATTTATCACACAGCTAAAACAAGTACAGTAGTATACTGTATGATGTATAGTGTAGTAATATGAGTACTAGGAGAACTAGTAATAGGCAAAATGAGGTGGATATTGGAAAGCCAATGGCACTAATTGACAAGGACAGTAATAGGTTTAGTGGAATAACAGAAAGGAGCAGGAAGGGTAAAGAGAGAGGAGGGTCTTTAAATATTTATTACACAAATAGTCGCAGTGCTAGGAATAAGATGGACGAGTTGAGACTAGTTGCTAGTGCAGGTAACATTGATGTATTTGCCATAACTGAGACGTGGTTTAATTCAAAAAGTCGGGACATGCCTGCAGAATGTCACATTCAGGGTTTTAAATTGTTCCAAGTAGATAGAAGTGTCGGGAAGGGGGGTGGGGTGGCATTGTATGTCCGAGATCGCTTGAACTGTTGCATAAAAACGGGTATTAAGTCTGAAGTAACACATACAGAGTCTGTTTGGATAGAATTTTCAGAGGGGCATAAAAAATTAATTTTAGGTGTGATATACCGTCCCCCAAATTTAGATAGGGACCAGGGGAGACTACTATGGGAGGAAATTGTTAGGGCCACAAGGCACGATAATGTAGTAATTCTAGGAGACTTTAACTTTAGTCATATTGATTGGAATTTCTTGACTGGGAATTTAGAATCATACGACTTCTTAGAAGTAGTTCAGGATTGTTTTTTGAAGCAGTTTGTGACAGAACCTACAAGGGGTAATAACCTGCTTGACTTAGTTCTGGCAAACAATGAATCCCTTGTTAATAATTTAGAGGTTTCAGAGGAACTGGGTGCTAGCGACCACAAATCAATTACATTTAGCATTGAATGGAAGTATGATAGTAGGGATAACTCAGTAACGGTCCCAGATTTTCGCTTAGCAGATTACGATGGGCTTAGAGAACACTTATCATCTGTTGACTGGGGTAACGAAGAGAGCTATCAATATGACAGCTTTCTGAACACCATACATGCTGCTCAAAGAACGTTTATCCCTTATAAAGAAATTAGATCAAATAGAAATGACCCAAAATGGATGAATAATAGGCTGAAATATCTACTAGGGCATAAGAAAGGAATTTATAGGCGTATCAAAAGAGGTGAGGGTCATCTTATGAATGAGTATATTGATATTAAAAAGGGGATAAGAAAAACTAAAAGGGACTATGAAATTAAAGTTGCTAGGGATTCTAAAACTAACCCAAAAAGTTTTTTCCAGGTATATAGAACAAAAGTTAGAGATAAGATAGGTCCCCTTAAAAATAACTATGGGCACCTTACTGACAAAGAGAATGAAATGTGCTCGATTTTAAATAATTATTTTCTCTCGGTTTTTACACAGGAAAACACTAATAATATTCCAGTAATTAATTTTTATAGTGGGCCAGAAGAAGATAAATTATGTAACATCACAGTCACTAGTGAAATGGTTGTGAAGCAGATAGACCAACTGAAGCAAAATAAGTCACCGGGTCCTGATGAGGTTTTTTCAAGGGTTCTTAAGGAATGCAAAATGGAAGTCTGTGAACCATTAACTAATATTTTTAATTTATCTCTTCAAACAGGTGTAGTGTCTGATATGTGGAAGATGGCTAATGTAATTCCTATTTTTAAAACAGGGGACAAGTCGTTACCGTCAAATTACCGCCCAATAAGCCTGACCTCAATTGTAGGCAAATTACTAGAGTCAATTATAGCTGATATTATAAGAAGCCATCTCGATAAGCATAGCTTGATTAATGATACTCAGCATGGATTCACAAGAGGCCGGTCTTGTCTAACTAATTTATTAACTTTCTTCAGTAAAGCTTTTGAGGCTGTTGACCACGATAAAGAATTTGATATCATTTACTTAGATTTTAGTAAGGCTTTTGATAGAGTTCTGCACCAAAGACTGTTAAAGAAAGTAGCAGCTCATGGCATTGGGGGAAAAGTGCTCTCGTGGATCGAATCATGGCTCACAGACAGGAAGCAGAGAGTGTCCATAAATGGGGTTAAATCCGAGTGGGGTTCAGTAACAAGTGGCGTTCCACAGGGATCAGTCTTGGGCCCGTTGTTGTTTATAATATATATCAATGATCTTGATGAAGGAATTACTAGTGATATGAGCAAATTCGCCGATGACACAAAGATAGGTAGGATAATTGATTCAAACGTAGATGTTAGGGAACTTCAGGAGGATTTAGACAAACTCTATTCTTGGTCAGAAAAGCGGCAGATGCAGTTCAATGTAGATAAATGCAAGGTTCTGAAGCTTGGGAGTGTCCATAACCCTAGCACTTATAAGTTAAATAATGTAGAACTTAGCCATACAGATTGCGAAAAGGACTTGGGGGTTATCGTAAGCAGCAACCTTAAACCAAGACAGCAATGCCTGAGCGTACGTAATAAGGCAAATAGATTACTGGGATTTATATCAAGAAGTGTAAGCAACAGAAGTCCAGAGGTCATACTGCAGCTTCATACATCATTAGTAAGGCCTCACCTAGATTATGCAGCTCAGTTCTGGTCTCCATATTACAGAATGGATATAAATTCGTTGGAAAACATTCAGCGTAGGATGACTAAATTAATACATAGCATTAGAAATCTTCCTTATGAAGAAAGATTGAAGACTCTTAAGTTACATTCACTAGTTAGACGAAGAACGAGGGGAGACCTGATCGAAGTGTATAAGTGGAAGATGGGTATTAATAAAGGGGATATTAACAAGGTCTTGAGGATCTCTCTCCAAGAGAGAACCCGCAGTAATGGATTTAAATTGGATAAGTTTAGATTTAGAAAGGACATAGGAAAGTATTGGTTTGGAAATAGGGTAGTTGATGAGTGGAACAGTCTACCTAGTTGGGTTATTGAGGCTAGGACCTTGGGTAGTTTCAAATTTAGGTTGGATAAGTACATGAGTGGGAAGGGTTGGATTTGAGTGGGACTTTCATACCAGAGCTTATTTCTTGGGTAGCATTGAAAATTGGGTTGGGCAAATGTTTTGTTAGTGGGATGAATTGTAAAGGACCTGCCTAGTATGGGCCAACAGGCCTGCTGCAGTGTTCCTCCTTTCTTATGTTCTTATGACCAAACAATATTAAGCACTCATTTGATGCCAAAAATTGTATGATTTAGATCCATTTACACCAGTGTTACTATCTCAAAACTTTATACTAGGAAGGGTACAGCAAAGTATTTCTTTGTGTTATAGTGTTTTAGAATTACCGTAAATAGAACATTATATAATACAGTCAAGTAAATAATTATATCAGTATAGTATACACAGTGACAGCATGCAGTATTTATACATTTCACCTTGTATTTATAAGTGGCCTCACAGAGGTCAGTTTTCTTTTCTGCAATACTGCAGCAGTATTCAGCTGCCTTCCTTTGTGCTTTGGTATCAGCTGAACGGATTAAGAATGCTTTGGTGCCATTATGAAGCATGTTCCATTATGAAGCATGTGATGGGCTGGTTGTGGATGTTGGACCAGTCATCCTGTCACTGTAGCATTTTATCCTTCCATTTCAAAAGCCAGTGCCATTTCACAGTCTTTGTTCGCCTCATCCAGAAGATATCCACTGTCCTGCCATGTTGGGGGTGTGTATGACCCTTCTCTCAACAAAGTTCCATGTTTTTCACCTGCACGTTTTCAGCAACCCGGAAAGAGATATTACAGGCATAAAACACTGGCAAACTGCAAGACTAATGATATATTTTCCTATTAGTAATTTTGTGCACAGATCTGTCTTATTTTCTGCACCACTGAAGGATTGAGACATTTATGCAACATATGGGAATCTTTATGCATAAGTGTCTCAATCTTCAACTTGTCGGTTTTCAAAACCATTCGTCATACCACTGAAGGACACGAGACAGTGAATTCAGCAGAACAATCAGATAATAAACTTAGAATTCTCTTGAACTTGAATAATGGTGTATTAATGTTAGTAGAATTACCGACAATATGTTAAGTAAATGACACAGTTGCAACTAATGTGTCATTTTATTGTGATAACGTTTTGCTCTTCAGGAGCTTTGTCAAGCCGTTACTAATGACAGTGAAGGTGGGCTTTTAGAGGTTCCCGTCACACTGGCTTCACTGGGTATACTTACTATATCGTCTGCATCCTGCTCAAGTCTGTGATCGTCCAAGTTGGCTTTCTTAGTGATTTCATTATATATATATATATATATATATATATATATATATATATATATATATATATATATATATATATATATATATATATATATATATATATATTTCAACTGTCCTGAGAGTCTTTCAATTTCTGAGCCTTTTTTTCATTGCCATGTCTACGCTTCCGTTTCTGATTTCCCTTATCACCCTTTATTTGTTCAAACTCCTTCCAGTTTATAGCTTTATCTCTATCTGTACTTGTCATCATGATCTTGTATTGACACCTTCACTGCTAAAAACACACTACCCATGTTCCCTTCTGAACGGAGTATTTATACTCTTTTGATTTAACAAGTTTCATCGTGACTACCTTTACTCTGGATTTCATCATCAGTGATGTAGCATGTCTCAACATGCACACTGTACTATGGAGTTATTGTCAGAATACGTTTCAGCGTTTATGGATTCACTTTGAATCTTATATTATCTGACATGTCCTAGCATGTTAAATGATTTGCAGAGCATAACATCAGTGTTGTTCTAATAAGACGTATACTATACAGAAGGAGTGCGCGAAAGTGTCAGTATCAGTGGGTGTCGGCTAATTTTGAAGGTATCGGTGGGTGTCGGCTAATTTTGAAGGTATCGGTGGGTGTCGCTAATTTTGAAGGTATTAATGTCAGCATCAGTGGGTGTCTGCTAATTTTGAAGGTATTAATGTCAGCATCAGTGGGTGTCTGCTAATTTTGAAAGTATTGATGTCAGTACCGGTGGGCGTTGCCTCATTTTTGATAGTATCGTTCCATCCCTAATTATACCGTGGGAGCATTATACACTATACAGTGCAGACTGCACTGTAATGTATTGCACAGATCTGAAAGATTTCAGGTTTCAACCTTTCATCATGTCAGCTCTTTCAACATTCAGTACATCATCTCTGCATCTGTTCCAGCGCCATATTCTAATTTTGGCCTTTTTAGCATTTTTCCATTCCTATATATGAAAGTTATTTCATAGTTTGCCAGTGCAAAATATGAGTTTCTTAAATTTCATTTATATGATCTAACCAGTGATTTTTTGTTAACTCCTGGACCTCTTACCCCTCCCAGGCAATATTCGTCTAGTGGCTTGATTTTACTTGCTCCCATTTCCACCCTGAGACTAAAGAAATACACTCTGTGGCCACTTTATAGGATACACCTGTACATCTGCTTGTTAATGCAAATATCTAATCAGTCAACCACGTGGCAGCGCCTAAATGCCTAAAGCATGCAGATATGGTCAAGAGGTTCATTTTTTGTTCAGACCAATCATCATCATGGGAAAGAAATGTGATCTAAGTGACTTTGACCATGAAATGATTGTTGATGCCAGACGGGAGTGGTTTGAGTATCTCAGAAACTGCTGATCGCCTGGGATTTTCTCACACATTCCCTAGAGTTTACAGAGAATGGTGTGAAAAACAAAACATCCAGTGAGTGGCCGTTCTGTGGGTAAAAACACCTTGGTAATGAGAGAGGTCAGAGGAAAATGGCCCGAATGGTTCAAGCTGACAGTAACTCGGGTAACTATGCTTTACAGTAGTAGTATGCAGAAGAGCATCTATGAATGCACAACACATCAAACCTTGATGTGTTGTGCATTCAGCAGCAGCAGAAAACCACACCAGGTTCCACTCCTGTCAGTTAACCGGAAACTGAGGTTATAGATTGGAAAAAACGTTGCCTGGTCTGACGAATCGCTATTTCTTCTGCGAAATGCAGATGGAATGATCAGACTCTGGCATAAACCTTTGGTATGTTGTGGAACGGAAGATTCGCTGTATCAATGTGCAGGCGACAAATCTGCAGCAATTTCGTGATGCTGTTATGTCAACATAGACCAGAATCTCTAAGAAATGTTTCCAGCACCTTCTTGAATCCATGTCACGAAGAATTCAGGCTGTTCTGGGGGCAATGAGAGGCCTTTATAAATACTAGAAGGGTGTACTTAATAAAGTAGCCACCGAGTGTAAGTCCTTAGATCCGTGTGGCTCGTCTACGTTTTCAGCTTCCATCTATGTCCTCTTGATCTTGGTCCTGTTAATTCAGTCTGTCATTATCCTCCCTACCAATTCACCTTGAGATTTTGTATGTCGTAATAATGTGTCCCTTTTTTGCTCTGCGCCAAGCTCGCCATGTGTGTGTGTGTGTGTGTGTGTGTGTGTGTGTGTGTGTGTGTGTGTGTGTGTGTGTGTGTGTGCGTGTGTATGCGCGTGTGTGTACGTACGTACTCGTTGTACTTGCTTAGTTGCCTGCGGGCCCCGCCTATGCCCATTGATTTTGTGGTGTGGCTTACTCCTGACCCTGTTGGGCCGTGTCATATCCGTGGTTAAAGTCATGTATGGAGCAGCCTCCACTACATTTATCCCTCATTCTCATTCTCTCATCCTCATGTACCAGGTTTATCAGGTCTGGGACAGCCTGAAGTATGCCTCGAGAGGGGTCTTGGGGATCAACACCCCCGCGGTCCGGTCCATGACCAGGCCTCCCGGTGAATCAGGGCCTGATCAGCCAGGCTATTACTGCTGATAACACGTAAACCTACGTACAAACCACAGCCTGACTAATCCACGTACTCTGGTGTTATTCTTGAGTATTTGTACAGAGTTCCGAATACCTTCCTTTCATGTTTCTGAAGGCAGTACTTACATTTACCGGCTATGTATATGTTGCTGATATTATCGTGTCTGTATGTGGCTCAGGCGAGATGTTAGGTGCCATGTCCAATGCTAGGTTCTCTTTCCTATATTACTCTTTTAGTTGTCTGACTTGAAGGTGATAGCTTTCTGTCATAACTCAGGGCTGGCGAACTTTTTTTTTTTTTTTAGAACATGGACCTAAACAATGGATAATTTAAAAAAAAGAGGTCCTAACAGTGCCGAGAAGAATTCTGGGCAGAAAAAATGACCCGGCACTCCCAGATGCTGACTTGCCACACAATGGTAGGTCAGCACCTGGGAGAGGATCATATTGTCTAGGATACTGTGTAACAGGTCAGCACCTGGGAGAGAATCATCTTGTCTATTATACTGTATAACAGGTGAGCACCTGGGAGAGGATCATCTTGTCTGTTATACTGTGTAACAGGTTAACACCTGGGAGAGGATCATCTTGTCTGTTATACTGTGTAACAGGTACCTGGAAGGACTTGTCTTAAACATACCCTGGGAGAGGATCATCTTGTCTGTTATACTGTGTAACAGGTTAACACCTGGGAGAGGATCATCTTGTCTAGGATACTGTGTAACAGGTTAACACCTGGGAGAGGATCATCTTGCCTAGGATACTGTGTAACAGGTTACCACCTGGGAGAGGATCATCTTGCCTAGGATACTGTGTAACAGGTTACCACCTGGGAGAGGATCATCTTGCCTAGGATACTGTGTAACAGGTTATCGCCTGGGAGAGGATCATCTTGTCTAGGACGCTGTGTGAGAGATCAACACTTGTAAACTTAAAGAGGTCTAGGACGCTGTGTGAGAGATCAACACTTGTAAACTTAAAGAAAGGTAAACATGAGAGAGGGTGAAAAATACGTGAGAGGTAGGGGTTGATTCATGGAACAAAATGATGAATACTGGAAGGCCTGGTCCAGGACCGGCCCGCGGGGTCTGTGACATCCTCGACCCATCAATAGGTAGACAAGATGACAAGTACATGAAGAACAGGGTGAAAGGTACTCGAGGTACGAGGTTGTAGGTATATGAAGAATAAGGTGATATATTCAATGATATATGACGAATAAGATGACGATATACTGATATATGACGAATAAGGTGATGATATACTGATACATGAGGAATAAGGTGATTATACTGATACATGAGGAATAAGGTGATGATATACTGATACATGAGGAATAAGGTGATGATATACTGATACATGAGGAATAAGGTGATATACTGATACATGAGGAATAAGGTGATGATATACTGATACATGAGGAATAAGGTGATGATACACTGATGAGGAATAAGGTGATGATATACTGATACATGAGGAATAAGGTGGTGATACACTGATACATGAGGAATAAGGTGATGATATACTGATACATGAGGAATAAGGTGATGATACACTGATACATGAGAAACAAGGTGATGATACACTGAAACATGAGGAACAAGGTGATACACTGATACGTGAGGAACAAGGTGATATACTGATACATGAGGGACAAGGTGATGATACACTGATACATGAGAAACAAGGTGATGATACACTGAAACATGAGGAACAAGGTGATAATACACTGATACATGAGGAACAAGGTGATGATACACTGATACATGAGGAACAAGGTGGTGATACACTGATACATGAGGAACAATGTGATGATGCACTGATGAGGAACAAGGTGATGATACACTGATACATGAGGAACAAGGTGATGATACACTGATACATGAGGAACAAGGTGATGATACACTGATACATGAGGAACAAAGTGATGATACACTGATGAGGAACAAGGTGATGATACTCTGATGAGGAACAAGGTGATGATACACTGATACATGAGGAACAAGGTGATGATACACTGATACATGAGGAACAATGTGATGATGCACTGATGAGGAACAAGGTGATGATACACTGATACATGAGGAACAAGGTGATGATACACTGATACATGAGGAACAAGGTGATGATACACTGATACATGAGGAACAAGGTGATGATACACTGATACATGAGGAACAAAGTGATGATACACTGATGAGGAACAAGGTGATGATACTCTGATGAGGAACAAGGTGATGATACACTGATACATGAGGAACAAGGTGATGATACACTGATACATGAGGAACAAGGTGGTGATACACTGATTCATGAGGAACAAGGTGATGATACACTGATACATGAGGAACAAGGTGATAATACACTAATACATGAGGAACAAGGTGATAAACTGATACATGAGGAACAAGGTGATGATACTCTGATGAGGAACAAGGTGATGATACACTGATACATGAGGAACAAGGTGATGATACACTGATACATGAGGAACAAGGTGGTGATACACTGATTCATGAGGAACAAGGTGATGATACACTGATACATGAGGAACAAGGTGATAATACACTAATACATGAGGAACAAGGTGATAAACTGATACATGAGGAACAAGGTGATGATACACTGATACATGAGGAACAAGGTGATAATACACTAATACATGAGGAACAAGGTGATAAACTGATACATGAGGAACAAGGTGGTGATACACTGATTCATGAGGAACAAGGTGGTGATACACTGATTCATGAGGAACAAGGTGATGATACTCTGATGAGGAACAAGGTGATGATACACTGATACATGAGGAACAAGGTGATGATACACTGATACATGAGGAACAAGGTGATAAACTGATACATGAGGAACAAGGTGATGATACACTGATACATGAGGAACAAGGTGATGATACACTAATACATGAGGAACAAGGTGATAAACTGATACATGAGGAACAAGGTGATACACATACATGAGGAACAAGGTGGTGATACACTGATACATGAGGAACAAGGTGATACACTGATACATGAGGAACAATGTGATGATACACATACATGAGGAACAAGGTGATGATACACTGATACATGAGGAACAAGGTGATGATACACATACATGAGGAACAAGGTGATGATACACTGATACATGAGGAACAAGGTGATGATACACATACATGAGGAACAAGGTGATGATACACTGATACATGAGGAACAAGGTGATGATACACATACATGAGGAACAAGGTGATGATACACTGATACATGAGGAACAAGGTGATGATACACATACATGAGGAACAGGTGATGATACACTGATACACGAGGAACAAGGTGATACACTGATACATGAGGAACAAGGTGATGATACACATACATGAGGAACAAGGTGATGATACACTGATACATGAGGAACAAGGTGATGATACACAAGAACAAAGTAACTACCGTCGTGCATACGGAAGTTTTCCAGTAAATAAGAGTTACAATTTCTATAACTTGACAACGGCATTGTTCACCATAAGTGTGCTGGAAGTTACACAGTTTGTATTTTATTATCGTGACACTTTTGTTACAAGTGTGTGTATTTGATAGTGTGTGCGCAGATAGCCGTGCGTTGTGTAGTGGATATAGGAAGATGAGGTACAAGTGTGAGTCAGTCTCTCAAGGCTGGCTGGCTACTACTTACTTCTTCTCACACACACACACACACACACACACACACACACACACACACACACACACGCGCGCGCGCGCGACACACACACACGACACACACGACACAC
>NC_069426.1:45435775-45443275 GCF_026875155.1 Cherax quadricarinatus | reverse complement strand
TTCTGTTTCGTTCCATTCTCTCCACATGTCCGAACCACCTCAACAACCCTTCCTCAGCCCTCTGGACAAACAGTTTTGGTAATCCCGCACCTCCTCCTAACTTCCAAACTACGAATTCTCTGCATTATATTCACACCACACATTGCTCTCAGACATGACATCTCCACTGCCTCCAGCCTTCTCCTCGCTGCAACATTCATCACCCATGCTTCACACCCATATAAGAGCGTTGGTAAAACTATACTCTCATACATTCCCCTCTTTGCCTCCAAGGACAAAGTTGTTTGTCTCCACAGACTCCTAAGTGCACCACTCACCCTTTTCCCCTCATCAATTCTATGATTCACCTCATCTTTCATAGACCCATCCGCTGCCACGTCCACTCCCAAATATCTGAATACATTCACCTCCTCCATACTCTCTCCCTCCAATCTGATATCCAATCTTTCATCACCTAATCTTTTTGTTATCCTCATAACCTTACTCTTTCCTGTATTCACTTTAAATTTTCGTCTTTTGCACACCCTACTAAATTCATCCACCAATCTCTGCAACTTCTCTTCAGAATCTCCGAAGAGCACAGTGTCATCAGCGAAGAGCAACTGTGACAACTCCCACTTTATGTGTGATTCTTTATCTTTTAACTCCACGCCTCTTACCAAGACCCTCGCATTTACTTCTCTTACAACCCCATCTATAAATATATTAAACAACCACGGTGACATCACACATCCTTGTCTAAGGCCTACTTTTACTGGGAAATAATTTCCCTCTTTCCTATATATATAAATATATATATATATATATATATATATATAATATATATATATATATATATATGTATGTATATATATATATATATATATATATATATATATATATATATATATATATATATATATATATATATATATATATATGTATGTATGTCGTGCCGAATAGGCAGAACTTGCGATCTTGGCTTAAATAGCAACGCTCATTTTGCCATATAGGACAAGTGAAAATTTGTGTATGTAATAATTTCGCCAAAATCATTCTGAACCTAACGAAAAAAATATATTTCACTGTGTTTGTTTAGTATTAAATTACTGTAAACAAATCTAAAATATATTTAGTTGGATTAGGCTAAAATATATTGCGTTTGTTATAATAAGGTTAGGTAAGTTTTCTAAGTTCCTTTTGGTGCAAAATTATAAATTTTTACATCAATATCAATGAAAAAAAATATATCTTTAAACGTATAAGAGAAAATTCTTGCTAACTGACCAGTTTTACATATTCGGCACCACACACACACACACACACACACACACACACACACACACACACACACACACACACACACACACACACACACACACACACACACACACACACACACACACACATATATATATATATATATATATATATATATATATATATATATATATATATATATATATATATATATATATATATATATATATATATATATATATATTATTATATATATATTTTATTTATTTATTTATCACACTGGCCGATTCCCACCAAGGCAGGGTGGCCCGAAAAAGAAAAACTTTCACCATCATTCACTCCATCACTGTCTTGCCAGAAGGGTGCTTTACACTACAGTTTTTAAACTGCTACATTAACACCCCTTTCTGTTGTATATATATTATATATATATATATATATATATATATATATATATATATATATATAATATATATATATATGTAATATGTCGTGCCGAATAGGTAAAACTTGCTATTTTGGCTTAAATAGCAACGCTCTTCTTGCTGAAAAAGGCAAGCGAAAATTTGTGTATTCAATAATTTCGCAAAAATCATTCTGAACCAAACGAAAAAAAAATATATTTCATTATGTTTGTTTATTATTAAATTATTGTAAACTTATCTAAAATATACTTAGTCGGATTAGGTTAAATTAAATTTTGCTTGTTGTAATAAGGCTAGGTAAGCTTTCTAAGGTTCTTATGGTACAAAATTATTAGTTTTTACATTAGCATAAATGAAAAAAAATATATCTTTAAACGTATAAGAGAAAATTTTAAAAAGGACTTAATTTTAAACGAGTTCTTGCTAATTGACCAGTTTTACCTATTCGGCACGATAATATTATATATATGTGTGTGTGTGTGTGTGTGTGTGTGTGTGTGTGTGTGTGTGTGTGTGTGTGTGTGTGTGTGTGTGTGTGTGTGTGTGTGTGTGTGTGTGTGTGTAGCCTAGTGTGAATTTATGGTAACTGGAAAAGCTTTCTTTTAAACTGTTTAAGAGGATGTCGGTTATTCGAAACGAGATATTTTGATATATCATTGACATTATTTGCTTACTGCGTTCTATAGCAAGATATCTTTGTACATACTTATATACACATCTTTGCATTATCATATGCAGTATAATTATTTAACTAGTAGTTTAGTAGTAACAGTTTGGTTTACAGTAGTCTCTCACCATAATACTTGATAATACCTAGGTATAGAAGGTGGAACCTTGAGATAAATGTCAAGTATCTAGACTCAAACAATGATGTGACTGGTCAGTTGCTGTATCCCTTATATATGATGTCTGCTAGCCTCGAGTGATATTTATGGGCCTTGCTGTGGGCTAGCAGGACCCTTCCTGCTCTTATCTCACTCTCAACCACTCACCTAGCTCATTACTAAGACTGCTAGGCGCACAACCACAAGGTCTCTTGAGTTTTTTGTGCCTGCGAAACATGGATAAATTTCCCTAAGCTAATGCTGCTTGACCGAACAGTTAAAAAAAAAAAAGATACCTGTGTGTTAGCCGACTATCGAGGGTCGCATCCAAGAAAAGTGTATGGACATTTGTGCGTAAAAACGCATCTTGTTGGAAGTCGTATCCTTAGGCAAATGCCAATATGTAAAAAGAAAAATCGGTATCTTTTGGAAATATTCAGGTGTGGATAAAAGAACATAAGAAGGAACACTGCAGCAGGCCTACTGGCCCATGCGAGGCACGTCTAAGGTACCCGCAAACTGCGCAATCCTTAATAATGTTAATTATAAACAAATCAAGACTTAACCAGCATACCTCACTCCCACCTGCCCGTTCCTCACTTCAATGCAAAGCAACTCTGTATGATACTCTAACCCAGGGGTTTCCAACATTTTTGTTCCTTTGTACCCCTTGAGCATTCTGACAGGTTTCCATATCACCCTAAAAGTTAATGATTAAAAACTGATAAAATTATATTGATTTTATATTATTTTATTATGAAATCTGTTTGTGTAGAGCTTATATAAGGATTTTATACTATTGATAACATCGATAACTTGAACTCAGTGAATTTATATTTCATCTTGATCTGTCTCTTACATATTTGTTGTATACACTAATCATGACTAATGAGTAAAAGTACACAAAACTTGTCAAAATAATATACTACAAACTAAATATTAATACTAATGAGATGGTTGGGCCTGATTTTTTGGCAAGTTCATCAATATGAGGGGAACTTTAAACAACTGCACAGGAGATAACATGTTCAGGTGTTTTGAGATTTGATCTGTGTCTTGATTTAATCCACAGCAACACTGAAAATGTTGACTCACAAAGCCATGTTGATGGAAATAGCGGTGCTCGACCACCGGGTTCAGCAACCCGTTTGTATGAGTTTATCATCCCAAACCAAAAATCACACAAATTCATCTCAGAATATACATCACGTGCAGAATCATGGTGGAGTTCTATCAGCTCCTCTTGCATACCTGTCCCAGCCTGCGACACCTGAGCATTTACGGTGGAAGGATTCCGAAGATTCGGTGATTCATCTGCGCTAAGGTTTGGGAAATATCCTTTAAGCTCCACTTCCGGCTTCATAGGATGCTCTGTGATTAATTCTTGGAATATGTCAGTCTTAGATTGTGGATTCTGATCTAGAAATTCTGTCACAGTTTTAAGCATAGCCAAGGTATCAGACTGAATATTTTACTCCTGAGGGTACATGTACCCCAGGTTGGGAAGCCCTGCAGTCTAACCACTCTCTGTGCCTTTCCCACCGTTGCTCCACCTGCCATATGATTCCTCACTGCAACCCAAGTGAGCATCATACCCTAACCCCCTTTTCCCTCCTCCACATGCTCTGTCATTCCTCCCTGCAACCAGTCTCAACATCATAGCCTAAACTCATCGGTAATAGTGAGGACGGGCACTCAGTGTCCTCCGTGAGGCTCAAGCATGCACTACAATAAACTTCAAGGTTACCTACATGAGTACAGGTGATACTGGTAACACGGCAGATGAACTGTGAGGAAAGGTGAAGGACAGCCACTCACAGACATCACACGGATAAAAACAACAATAATTTTAAATGCAATGTGACTAAGAGGTTATTAAGTAATAAAGACAGACCAGAGCAGACAGAACAAACTATGTATTAGACACAAACTATGTATTACGCACTACATGTATAACGAGAGGATGACCTGTGTTGAACACTACATGTATAACAAGAGTTTAACCTGTATTAAGCACTAATTTTATAACAGTATGATCTCCGTATTGAGCAGTACATGTATAACAGTAGTATGACCTCACACTTGTGGTACTACTCTACAGTCCTTTGATAAATATTGTACCAGATCCTTTTAATGGTGGTCTTGATACTGGTGAAGAACTTTTGATCCAATGAATTGGAGCTATTCTCAGCTTCCTCTGGTTAAACCTGGTTATCCCTTCATTCCTCCCATTTCACACGCACTGACCTTTACCTGTAGGTTTAGCGCCTTTCCGACAACATAATAATAATATATTATTATTATAGTGCTGTATGACGCTTTTCGGTTTAGCTCTTAGTTATGATTATAAATAATAATAATAATAATAATTATTATTATTATTATTATTTATTATTATTATGCCAGGAGAGAAAAAACAGGATATGTCAATAACAATATGGCGATAATAACATAATGTAGCCTCCTGAAACTTGACTTTTTTTTTTTTTTGGTGGTGGTGGAGGGAAGGGGAGAATCTGGAATTATTTTTGAGGAAACTCTCAGGCACACTGCATGAGCGAAGAACCCTGCATACTGAATATATGATGCGTATATTTCCTAAATCGTTGAATTTCTCATGCGAAAGAATTATGAATGATATCACGTGGATGTGTTTTGATTTCGTAGCTTCTAGTATTATTGTGGCGGTGTATTTGCGAGTTACTCTGCTAGTGTTTTATGAAAGACACATACATCAGTATGTCAGTATTATATTGTCGCTTCGCTACACTGTATTTAAAAGACCTAGTTGAAAAAAGCTGTAGTGTGTTAGAATGCAAGGTAATATACTGCGGACAGTTTAGTCGTTAAAAGTTATGCACACGAACGCGTTCTTAACCAGTGTACTAGTGTTATACAGCTCTGGCTACTTCAATACGAAAATGTAGGGAGCAAATAAAACTAATTAATAAGATGCTGCTTCAGTTGAGTGATTGAGTAGGCGAGCCGCTAGCAGCAGAAGCCTCGTTCCCCACTTGGTACGAAAATCTCACCTGAGGCCGGGTTGTAAGAGTACAACTCTAGAAATCGGTTACAATTATATCAAGTGTCCAGTAAAAAGAGAGGACAAATGCTGTTCTGCCAGCCCTTGTGGTTTAGCGCTTTTTTTTTTGATAATAATAATGGTGCTCTGCCGAACACAAAATACGTTGTTTTGGCTTTAGTCGGTCTGATTCTTTTAAAGTAGAACTGTACTGCACGGATGATATCAAACCATGTATTATCCCCTCCCTGTGCCATGTTTTCAATGCAAAAAAAAAAAAATACCTTAGTAAAATTAAGTGTGGAGGTTCATTCTACAATTCTATTGTGTGAGAGGCAGACTAACACAATTTTGACTATACTTCAGAGTCATTAAGAGTTGTAACTATAGAGATGCCTAATATTTATTATTATTATTATTATTATTGTTATTACTGCATTCATGAGGAAGCGCTAAACCCATAGGGGTCATATAGTTCTTTGGAAATTGGAATCATTCAGATTCTATCCAAAGAAGGGGAACACGGCTCAGTTCCTTAGATCAAGAGCCCGCCCCCTCAAGGAACATCCCTTGAGGGGTTATTTATTAATAGACTGTGGGCGGCTTATGAGACAGTGAGTGAGGAGTGAAAGAGAAAGAAAGTGTGAGTGACTGTACATCTCTACATATCATGGTGTAGAGACAGAATAGGTGGAATTTGCCTAGACTAGACGTCTGGCTTCTCCCTTTCACCCAAATAAGACCAATACTGTGTCTGCAGTATGGAGGCACGGTGCACCTGGTGCTCCAGTCTTCCCTCTCTGCAGCGGAGTAACGCCCTCCGGTCCTCCTAAGGACAACGCCCAAGGTGCCTTCTACCACAGCGGGTTTGTCAGGACAAGTTGAGGCACTGCCCTCCACCTCTGGGGCACTGCCTTCCAGTCTGGTGGCGTTAGTCGAGCCATTATATCTGGAGAGAGGGGTACATGGTCTTTTCGACTTTTCTCCAGAGAAGTACTGAAGAGGCGCCCTTTTACTCTGCCACCATCACCTGGTAGACATATCACAAGTGCTTCTCTCGATCAGAGAGCCTCGTCCAGGTGCTCTTGATATGGAGCACTAGAGTGAGAATTTTTTGATGCTTTCGAGAGGCTCTTGATCTAGGAATTTGGAGTATCCCTTCATTTTCCTTGAATCAAGCCTTATTACCTGCCTGATGCTGTGTAACCCATAAGAGTTTAGTGTTTCCCTGCAATATAAAATGCACAGAGTACCTGTGGCCGCATCAGCAACTTTACTCATCTGATCACCATTGTGCTATACATCACCAAGCACTCTTCTGATCACCGTGGTGCTATACATCACCAAGCACTTCTCTGATGGCCGTGGTGCTATACATCAAGCACTCTTCTGATCACCGTGGTGCTATACATCACCAAGCACTCCTTTGATCACCGTGGTGCTATACATCAAGCACTTCTCTGATGGCCGTGGTGCTATACATCAAGCACTCTTCTGATCACCGTGGTGCTATACATCACTAAGCACTCTTTTTATCACCGTGGTGCTACACATCACCAAGCACTCTTTTGATCACCGTGGTGCTACACATCACCAAGCACTCTTTTGATCACCGTGGTGCTACACATCACCAAGCACTCTTTTGATCACCGTGGTGCTACACATCACCAAGCACTCTTTTGATCACCGTGGTGCTACACATCACCAAGCACTCTTGATCACCGTGGTGCTACACATCACCAAGCACTCTTGATCACCGTGGTGCTACACATCACTAAGCACTCTTGATCACCGTGGTGCTACACATCACCAAGCACTCTTCTGATCACCGTGGTGCCACGCAGCATCAGCTTAGTACCTCTCATTTGATCAAGGACGTTTATGAATTTGAAAAGATGCAGTAGTTTGCAAGCAGTTAAGGGGGATGGAGTGCGAAGGTGAGAGCTAAGTAAAACGTGATTACCACATACAAAATAGGGACTGTGTGAAA
>NC_069426.1:45415775-45425775 GCF_026875155.1 Cherax quadricarinatus | reverse complement strand
AAGAATCAGTTCGAACAGGATTCTGCAAGAGAAAGCAAGACTGAGGGACAAAGAGGGGTACCAGAGAGTATACCTCGACCGCGACAGAACACAAGAAGAAAGGACTACACTGAAAGAGAGGGTACAGAGACGCAAGGAGGAACGAGAAGCAATGAAAATGAGCAGGACCCAGACACAGGAGGAAGGGCAAACACACCCCACAGAATCTCCCCAAAAGACTCCACCGCGACATTCCAACGCAACTGAGCAACCTATACTACAACCCACTCACTGTTCCCTCTGCCACCAACCCCCATATCACAAACCTTACCCCAACAGCTGTCCCTTATGGGCATTCTGGACCCCACCCCCATCAACACAAACCCACCTACACACAGCCCCATATAGGCCCCCACAAGGCTCTCGCTCCCCCAACCCCAATTTACTTGCATGACCACAATGATAGATAAGAAACTAAGGTTTGGTACACAACGCGGATGGAATAACAAAAAACATGAGGAGTGGAATGAAAGAATCAGTGAAAAATCCCCAGACATCATAGCAGTCACAGAAACAAAATCGCTGAGACAATAACAGACACAATCTTCCCAACAGGATATCAGATCCTGAGGAAAGATAGAAGGAGTAGAGGGGGAGGAGGGGTTGCACTGCTCATAAAAACACCAATGGGGATTTGAGGAAATGGAAGGCATGGACATGATTGGAGAAAGAGACTACATTGTAGGTACAATTCAGTCCGGAGAACATAAGTAGTCATTGGAGTGATGTATAACCCACCACAGAACTGCAGGAGGCCAAGAGAGGAGTACGAAGAAAAACAACAGGGTGATGGTGGACACACTGGCTGAGGTGGCAAGAAGAGCTCACTCGAGCAGAGCAAAGTTACTGGTAATGGGCGATTTCAACCACAGGGAGATCGACTGGGAAAACCTGGAGCCACATGGGGGTCCCGAAACATGGAGAGCCAAGATGATGGATGTGGTACTTGAAAACCTCATGCATCAACATGTCAGGGACACAACCAGAGAGAGGGGAGGATGAGCCAGCAAGACTGGATCTTGTGTTCACCCTGAGCAGTTCAGACATTGAGGACATCACTTACGAGAGGCCCCTTGGAGCTAGCGATCATGTGGTTCTGAGTTTTGACTATATAGTAGAGTTACAAGTGGAGAAGGTAACAGGAACTGAAGGGGACAGGCCAAACTATAAAAGGGGGGACTACACAGATATGAGAAACTTCCTGCAGGAGGTTCAGTGGGACAGAGAAATGGTAGGAAAATCAGTAAACGAGATGATGGAATATGTGGCAACAAAGTGCAAGGAGGCAGAGGAAAGTTTTGTTCCCAAGGGAAACAGAAATAATAGGAAGACCAAAACGAGTCCTTGGTTTACCCGAGGTGTAGGGAGGCAAAAACTAGTGCAACAGAGAATGGAAAGGTACAGGAGGCATAGGACCCAGGAAAACAAGGAGATTAGTAGAAGAGCCAGAAACGAGTATGCGCAGATAAGGAGGGAGGCCCAGCGACAGTATGAAAACGACATAGCATCGAAAGTCAAATCTGACCCGAAACTGCTGTATAGCCACATTAGGAGGAAGACAACAGTCAAGGACCAGGTGATAAGGCTGAGGAAGAAGGTGGAGAACTCACAAGAACGATCAAGAGGTATGTGAGGAGCTCAACACGAGATTTAAGGAAGTATTTACAGTAGAGACAGGAAGGACTCTGGGGGGACAGACCAGATGGGGACACCAACAAGGAATACACCAACAAGTGTTGGACGACATACATACAGATGAGGAGGTGAAGAAACTGCTAAGGGACATCGATACCTCAAAGGCAATGGGACGGACAACATCTCTCCGTGGGTCCTTAGAGAGGGAGCAGATATGTTGTGCGTACACTTACCACATCTTCAACACATCCCTGGAAACTGGGCAACTACCTGAGGTATGGAAGACGGCAAATGTAGTTCCCATTTTCAAAAAAAGGAGACAGAAAAGAGGCACTAAACTATAGACCTGTGTCATTGACGTGTTATAGTATGCAAAATTATGGAGAAGATTATCAGGAGGAGAGTGGTGGAGCACCTGGAACGGAACAGGAGTATAAATGCCAACCAGCACGGATTCACGGAAGGCAAATCCTGTGTCACAAACCTTCTGGAGTTTTATGATAAAATAACAGAAGTAAGATAAGAGAGAGAGGGGTGGGTTGATTGCATCTTCTTGGACTGCAAGAAGGCCTTTGACACAGTTCCTCACAAGAGATTAGTGCAGAAGCTAGAGCATCAGGCGCATATAACAGGAAGGGCACTGCAATGGATCAGGAGTACCTGACAGGGAGGCAACAACGAGTCATGGTACGTAATGATGTATCACAGTGGGCACCTGTGACGAGCGGGGTCCCACAGGGGTCGGTCCTAGGACCAGTGCTATTTTTGGTATATGTGAACGACATGACGGAAGGGTTAGACTCAGAAGTGTCCCTGTTTGCAGATGAGTGAAGTTAATGAGGAGAATTAAATCTGATGAGGACAGGCAGGACTTCAAAGAGACCTGGACAGACTGGACACTGGTCCAGCAAATGGCTTCTCGAATTTAATCCTGCCAAATGCAAAGTCATGAAGATGGGGAAGGGCACAGAAAGACCACAGGACAGTATAGGCTAGGTGGCCAAAGACTGCAAACCTCACTCAAGGAGAAAGATCTTGGGGGAGTATAACACCGAGCATGTCTCCGGAAGCACACATCAATCAGATAACTGCTGCAGCATATGGGCGCCTGGCAAACCTGAGAACAGCATTCCGACACCTTAGTAAGGAATCATCAAGACACTGTACACCGTGTATGTCAGGCCCATACTGGAGTATGCAGCACCTGTTTGGAACCCGCACTTGATAAAGCACGTCAAGAAACTAGAGAAAGTACAAAGGTTTGCAACAAGGTTAGTTCCAGAGCTAAGGGGAATGTCCTATGAAGAAAGATTAAGGGAAATCGGCCTGACGACACTGGAGGACAGGAGGGTCAGGGGAGACATGATAACGACATATAAAATACTGCGTGGAATAGACAAGGTGGACAAGGACAGGATGTCCAGGGAGGGGACACAGAAACAAGAGGCCACATTGGAAGTTGAAGACACAAATGAGTCAGAGAGATAGTAGGAAGTATTTCTTCAGTCATAGAGTTGTAAGGCAGTGGAATAGCCTAGAAATGACGTAGTGGAGGCAGGAACCATACACAGTTTTAAGACGAGGTTTGATAAGCTCATGGAGCGGGGAGAGGAGGGCCCTAGTAGCAACCGGTGAAGAGGCGGGGCCAGGAGCTAGGACTCGACCCCTGCAACCACAAATAGGTGAGTACAAATAGGTGAGTACACACACACACACACACACACACACACACACGACACACACACACACACACACACACACACACACACCACAACACACACACACACACACACAACACACGACACACACACACGACACCACACACACACACACACACACACACACACACCACACACACACACACACACACACACACACACACACACACACACACACACACACGACACACACACGACACACGCGCACACACACATGACACACACACACACACACACACACACACACACACACACACACACACACACACACACACACACGACACACACACGACACACACACGACACAACAACGACACACACACACACACCACACGACACACACACGACACACACGACACATCGACACACCACGACACACGACACATACGACACACACCACACACGACACACACACACACCGACACACCACGACACACACGACACACACACACACACGAACACACACACACACACGACACACACACACACGACACACACACACACGACACACGACACACACACACACACACGACACACACACACACGACACACACACACACGACACACACACACACGACACCACACGCACACGACACACACACACACACACGACACACACACGACACACACACCACGACACACACACACGACACACACACACGACACACACACACCACACACGACACACGCACACGACACACATACCCACACACACGACCACACACACACGACACACACACACATCACATACACACACACATATATACACACACATACACACACACACATACACACCACACACACATGCATACACAGATACACACACACTCACACTCACACACACACCACACACACACAAACACACACACACACACACACACACACACACACTTCACGAGTGACACAATACCTCTGGCTACAATATTTCACAACTAGCTCGCAAATTATAAATTAATAAGAAGAACATAAGAAGAACATAAGAACGAAGGAACACTGCAGAAGGCCTACTGGCCCATGCGAGGCAGGTCCAAGTCTCCTACCGGCTTAAGCCAATGCACCCAACCTAGTCAGGTCAGGTCACATTGACTTAAGGGAGGAACACGGCAACCGACCTGTTAGCACAAGCTATCAGGTCTAACTCACACCCACCCACATCTACTCATGTATTTATCCAACCTATTTTTAAAGCTACACAACGTTCTGGCCTCTATAACGGTACTTGGGAGTTTGTTCCACTCATCCACAACTCTATTACCAAACCAGTACTTTCCTATATCCTTCCTGAATCTGAATTTTTCCAACTTAAAACCATTGCTGCGAGTCCTGTCTAGGCTAGATATTTTCAGCACACTATTTACATCCCCTTTATTTATTCCTGTCTTCCACTTATACACCTCAATCATATCCCCCCTAATTCTACGTCTTTCTAGAGAGTGCAGTTTCAGGGCCCTTAGTCTATCCTCATAGGGAAGGTTTCTTACTTCGACATTTCAGTCCCTCTTGGACATTATCCCGACTTGATAATGATTGAAAACAGATCGAAACGTCGTGAGGTTTTCTATTTTAAATTTCTTGGTTAGTTTTGATCTAGGTGTGATGGGTTAGTAGTGTTGGTGTGGAAGTGTGCTAGTCAGCTATAGTAAATCTTACTGAAGAACAGTTTTATGAACTCCCGCTCTGAGGTTAAAGTAGGCAGACAGTTCACTTCTAGCGTGACTTGCTTCTCATGTAGGGATTCCACCGTGTTGTTAGTATGACAAGTGTGATGTAGTTCAGCTGGGCTTGTGAGGTCTCTTGGGAAACCTAATTTAACCAGTTATATGGTCACCTTACCTTGGCAAATGTCTGAGACACGCCTTTTCGGCTTATGTATCAGCTCCTTTGTTCGTCACTGGCGTCAGATCCAGGCGTCAGGTCGTACACGTGGTTGTGGAGGGTGCTTGGACCACCATATAAGCCCAAGGAACAGCTGAGCAGAAGAGATTCGTGCGGAGCTCTGGCCTGGGTGCAGAGCTCTGAGCAGAGAGACTTCGAGTGGAGCTGCTGCTGGGGTGCAGGGCTCGGGAGAAGGCTGCTGAAGTCTCTGGAGGAGACTGTTGAAGGCATTGGGCAGAGTACTGGCTTGGCGCAGTACTCGTGCTGTATAGGTCTTGGGACCTGTGGTGAACTGTCCTCTGAACTATGTTGTAAGTTATATTCATTTTTGGTCAAGTTGATTGTATTCCCTGTCTCACTACTTATATGTACCATCCCATTTATCTAAACCCCAATGATGTACTCCTGTTCCCAAATATATTATTGTACAAGGACTTAATAATAAACTGTGTTTGAGTAGAATAGTAATGAACATCAAAATGGTATATTCACTGTCCCAGTTACTTGTTCATTTATTCATTTATTTTATTATGTTTATGTGACTGAAGAGTGGGCGAGTCATATGGTAGTGAATAACAAAAAAGGCACAATACCGTGACTGGAACGATACACAAATAACCCGCACATAAAAGAGAGAAGCTTACGACGACTTTGTCAATGGTCCAAGTCGGACCGAAACGTCGTCGTAAGCTTCTCTCTTTTATGTGCGGGTTATTTGTGTATGGTAGTGAGTAGTGTAGAGTTAATGAGTGTCGTGGTGGTCACCACTGACCTGCCATACCTACATTGCTTACCTCCACCTCCTCCCCTCCCCCCACCTCCCCTCCCAACCCCCTCCCCTTTACCCCCCTATTCCCAATTATCTTTTACCCAAACCCCTCCCCCTACAGACATGGTGGCACATGGGTTTCTTATTTTTTTTATAAAGGAACAGTCCCATGTGCCTTTTTTTGACTGCTCGTTTACTTATTTATGTAAAATTTGCGCCATTTTTTTCTTGGGGTTTGAAAGCTAATTAAATATCGTGTGATATTAAACCTAGTGACCCTAACGACCTTTTTGACCGTGGGCGAGTAATTTTTTTGGTTGTATCATTATTTTTGGTGGAGTTGGTTGTTGGTTTGAGAAAAATGGTGGAATTTATATTTTTTGGTGAGATTTTTTGGGAAACAATTACGGCCGAAATTAAATATTTCAGGGGAAAAGGGGGTCACCCAGCCACCTTCGAAGATCACCCCAACTGTCCCCCTTGAAGACCCGCCTTGTTGTTATTTCCCGATGTGCCCATCACCCAGCGATGTCCTAGTCCCCCAGCGATGTGCCTATCACCCAGCTGATGTGCCTTCACCCAGCTGTGTCCCCCCGTAGATGTTTTTGTCCCGGGGCTGTCATCCGGGTTTTGGGGGTGTCTGCCTCGTCACCCAACCTCTGTATCATCACCCGCGACCGCCAGTTACCCGCTTTTGCCAGGGATGGGTGACCGCACCTGCTTTTTGATGACCTGAAGTGACCCACCTCCCCAGCAATGACCATAGCCTGTACTGCTGATATCGCTCCCTGGAGCTGTCTGCAATGCTGTGGCCGTACTGCGACCCGAGATGCTGTCCGTGCTGCGGCTGTGGCCTGCTGTGTGCTGCTGTGATCGGCCGTGCTGTGAGCGGGGACCGTGCTGCGGCTTAGCAGTGCTGCTATGCTGCGGCCGGTTTGTGATGCTAAATTACTGGGACCGTCGTGATGCTGCGTGCTGCCTGCTCAAGAGGAGACGATGGCGTGAGCCCCCGTGGTGTAGGGGGATTTGGGGGTGTCCCCAGGAAAGAATGCTATAAAGGGGCGGTATGGAGGTGTACCTCCCTTGAGGGTCGACCTGTACGACCGGTATGCGGGGAGTCCTGCGTTTATGAGGACAGTTTAAAAAGTGTGGATGCCCCCAGCCTATTTTGACTTGCCAGAAGTGTTATGTTTACCTGTGTAAAATAAGGTGACCTTGAAAACGCCCATGATTAGGGCCGCCTTGTTTATGAGGCCAGTGAACCAGTAGTGGATAGGAAAAGGGAGGTCTTAGCTCGATCCTGCCCTGTCTCGATTTTCAGATGTTTGAAGTTGAGTAATTTGCTGAAAATGCGACCTTGGGGGCTGAAGTGTCCAGTTGCAGTTATTGAAAGAATGCAACCCCTTGGGCAGTTTTTTTCCCCGCCAAAAAGCCAGGAAAGGGTTTGGCCCAATGGTTAACGTGCGAGGGTGACTAGTACCGGCTATGCATTTCTGTAGAAATGGGGAAAGGGAACTGGGGCCCATATTTGGTTTTGGAGAAATGACGGGTAAGGGGGCTTTGCACCAGGAAACAAAGTTATGGGTAACTCCAGGTGTACGATTATGCCGGGCCTAAGAACATAAGAATTAGGAAAAACTGCAGAAGGCCTACTGGCCCATCGAGGCAGGGGCCCTTTTCAAAAGACTCTACCTAAAGTACTCAAGAAACAACTCCCCCACCCCCCAACACCAAACAAACCCAGCCCCTCCCCCTCATATATTTGTCCAGTCTCTTCTTAAAGCAACCCCAAAGGGCCTAGCCTCTATCACCCCATGGGAAGACTGTTCCAGCATCTACAACTCTGTTGAAAAACCAGTACTTTTTCCCATTCCTTTCTAAAACTAAATTTACCAACTTAATCCATTTTCCCCGGTTCTTACCAGTTTACACCCTCAGACTTTTTAATGTCTCCCTTGTTTTGCCCCCTCATCCCCTTTTACACTTCAATGATACTCCCCCCTTCTACGCCTTCCAAGGTGGAATTTAAGGCTTTAAGTCTATCTTCATACGGGGGGTTTTTTACACAGTAAATCATTTTTATCATTCTTCTCTGTATGTTTTTCTAAAGAGTCTATGTCCATCCTGTAGTAAAGGGGGCCCAAAATGAAGCAGAAAATCAAATAGGCCCCACTATGATGTATAGACTTTTAAAAAAAAATTTTGGCTTTGTTTCTTTTTAAATTTTTGAGATAAATCCAAAAAATCTGTTGGCCTTGTGCGCCACTGAGGCATGCTGTCTTGGCCCTTTTGATTTTGCTTACCGACTCCCAAGTCTTTTCACATTCGTAGACCAAGCTCTACTTACCTAGATTATAGTTCGAGGGTTATTTTCATTACCAAGGGAAGTCCTTACATTATGCACTTAAAAATTCATCTGCCATTTTTCAGACCAAGACATTAAATTTTTCAAATCGTCCTGGAGTTCATTGATATCCTCCTCAGAGTGAATTTTCCCCTATCTTTGTTCATCAGCAAACTTACTCTGTATAGAAATCCCTTCTTTAAAGGGGTCTTTAAATTTAAAAAATTTAAAGAAAAAGGGGAGGGCCAAAACTGATCCTTGGGGGAACGCCACTAGTGACAACCCCCATTCAGTTTTAAACCTCCATTAATGGTAACTTTTTGCTTTCTATTGGAAAAGGCCTTGCCTCAACCCCATGCTAAATTTTAACCCCCTATCCCATGACTGCCACTTTTCTTAAGAGTCTCTTGTGAGGTACCCCTGTCGAAGGCTTTACTAAAATCCAAATAAACAATATCATATTCCTTATCACGGTAACTGCCTAAAATTTTTCCCAATTGAAGAACGTCAGTAAGTTTGTAAAGGCAGGGGAAAGACCTTCGTGAACCCTGTGAATTCAAATTTTTCAAATTATGTCTTTTAAGGTGACTTCTGATAATGTCAGCTAAAAATTTATTTTTAACAACTTGCCCACTATAGATGTCAGGTTATTGGACGGTTTAAAATGAAGGAGTGGGCTTATCCCCTGATTTTTTAACCTAGGAACCAATTAGCCATCTTCCACATCTCTGCCTTGTGGGAGTTTGGGAAGGGGTGAGGGGGCATAAGAACATAAGAAAGGGGACACGCAGGAGGGCCCGTTGGGCCCCTATAGGGAGGTTTTTTAAAAATTATCCCCTAACAAAAAATTTGCCCAAAACCCCCTTTTTTAATGCCCCCAAAAAATAAGCTCTGTTTTGAAAAAATCCCACTCAAAACCAACCCCCCCAAATCATGTCTTATCCAACCAAAAATTTTAAACTACCCCAAAATTTCCCCGCCTCAAAAAACCCAAATAGGTTTGACTTTCCCCCATCAAATACCCTTTTCCCCAAAACCAAAACTTTCCTATGTCCTTTCCCAAATCAAAAATTATCTAATTTAAAAACCATTACTGGGGTTCTCTCTTTGGGGAGACATCCCCAAGACCTTATTAAAAACCCCTTTGTTAATACCAATCTTCCAATTTTTCACTTCGATCAGGTCTCCCCCCATTCTTCGTTTTAACAAGTGGATGTAACTTAAGAGTCTTCAATCTTTCTTTATAAGGGAAAATTTCTAATTTATGTATTAATTTAGTCATTCCCACCCCTGAATTTTTCTAACCCAAAATTTTTGTCCATTCTGTAATTGGGAAAAAAAGAACTGAGCTGCATAATCTAGGTGGGCCTTATAATGATGTATAAAAAGCTGCCCGTATGACCCCTGGACTTCTGTTTTTTACACTTCTTGATATAAAAACCCGTAACCCATTTGCCTTTTTACTACGCCTAGGCCCTTGCTGTTTGGTTTTTAAAGGGTTTCTGGTCACCCTAAACCCCAAGCCCTTTTTGCGATCTGTATGGCTAAATTTTTACAAACAATTTTAATTATAAGTACTAGGGGGGAAAAGGGGGACTTCCCCAAACTTGAACCTTGCAT
>NC_069426.1:45361496-45415275 GCF_026875155.1 Cherax quadricarinatus | reverse complement strand
TTTTTTAAAGAGTCTCTTGTGGGGTACTCTGTCGAAGGCTTTACTAAAACCAATAAACAATATCATATTCCTTATCACTGTCAACTGCCTCAAATGTTCTATTGAAGAACGTCAGTAAGTTTGTCAGGCAGGAACGACCTCTCGTGAATCCATGCTGAGATTCATTTATCAAGTTATGCTCTTCAAGGTGACTTCTGATAATGTCAGCTATAATTGATTCTAACAACTTGCCCACTATAGATGTCAGGCTTATTGGACGGTAATTTGAAGGAGTGGACTTATCCCCTGATTTGAACATAGGAACCACATTAGCCATCTTCCACATCTCTGCCTTGTGGGAGTTGAGAAGGCTGAGGGACATAAGAACATAAGAAAGGAGGAACACTGCAGGAGGCCTGTTGGCCCATACTAGGCAGGTCCTTTACAATTCATCCCACTAACAAAACATTTGCCCAAACCAATTTTCAATGCCACCCAAGAAATAAGCTCTGATGTGAAAGTCCCACTCAAATCCAACCCCTCCCACTCATGTACTTATCCAACCTAAATTTGAAACTACCCAAAGTCCCAGCCTCAATAACCCAACTAGGTAGACTGTTCCACTCATCAACTACCCTATTTCCAAACCAATACTTTCCTATGTCCTTTCTAAATCTAAACTTATCTAATTTAAATCCATTACTGCGGGTTCTCTCTTGGAGAGACATCCTCAAGACCTTATTAATATCCCCTTTGTTAATACCTATCTTCCACTTATACACTTCGATCAGGTCTCCCCTCATTCTTCGTCTAACAAGTGGATGTAACTTAAGAGTCTTCAATCTTTCTTTATAAGGAAGATTTCTAATGCTATGTATTAATTTAGTCATCCTACGCTGAATGTTTTCTAACGAATTTATGTCCATTCTGTAATATGGAGACCAGAACTGAGCTGCATAATCTAGGTGAGGCCTTACTAATGATGTATAAAGCTGCAGTATGACCTCTGGACTTCTGTTGTTTACACTTCTTGATATAAATCCCAGTAATCTATTTGCCTTATTACGTACGCCTAGGCATTGCTGTCTTGGTTTAAGGTTGCTGCTCACCATAACCCCCAAGTCCTTTTCGCGATCTGTATGGCTAAGTTCTACATCATTTAACTTATAAGTACTAGGGTTATGGGCACTCCCAAGCTTCAGAACCTTGCATTTATCTACATTGAACTGCATCTGCCACTTTTCTGACCAAGAATAGAGTTTGTTTAAATCCTCCTGAAGTTCCATAACAACTACGTTTGAATCAATTATCCTACCTATCTTTGTGTCATCGGCGAATTTGCTCATATCACTAGTAATTCCCTCATCAAGATCATTGATATATATTATAAACAACAACGGGCCCAGGACTGATCCCTGTGGAACGCCACTTGTTACAGATCCCCACTCGGATTTAACCCCATTTATGGACACACTCTGCTTCCTGTCAGTGAGCCATGACTATCCACGAGGGCACTTTTCCCCCAATGTCATGAGCTGCCACTTTCTTTAACAGTCTATGGTGCGGAACTCTATCAAAAGCCTTACTAAAATCTAAGTAAATAATATCAAATTCTTTATCGTGGTTAACAGCCTCAAAAGCTTTACTGAAGAAAGTTAATAAATTAGTTAGACAAGACCGGCCTCTTGTGAATCCATGCTGAGTATCATTAATCAAGCTATGCTTATCGAGATGGCTTCTTATAATCTCAGCTATAATTGACTCTAGTAATTTGCCTACAATTGAGGTCAGGCTTATTGGGCGGTAATTTGACGGTAACGACTTGTCCCCTGTTTTAAAAATAGGAATTACATTTGCCATCTTCCACATATCAGACACTACACCTGTTTGAAGAGATAAATTAAAAAATTAGTTAATGGTTCACAGAGTTCCATTTTGCATTCCTTAAGAACCCTTGAAAAAAACCTGATCAGGACCCGGCAACTTATTTTTGCTTTAGTCTGTCTATCTGCTTCACAACCATTTCACTAGTGACTGTGATGTTACATAATTTATCTTCTTCTAGCCCACTATAAAAATTAATTACTGGAATATTGTTAGTGTCTTCCTGTGTAAAAAACTGAGAGAAAATAATTATTAAAAATCGAGCACATTTCCTTCTCTTTGGTCAGTAAGGTGCCCATAGTTATTTTTAAGGGGACCTATCTTATCTCTAACTTTTGTTCTATAGACCTGGATAAAACTTTTTGGTTAGTTTTAGAATCCCTAGCAACTTTAATTTCATAGTCCCTTTTAGCTTTTCTTATCCCCTTTTTAATGTCCCTCTTAATGTCAATATACTGATTCATAAGATGACCCTCACCTCTTTTGATACGCCTATAAATTCCTTTCTTATGCCCTAGTAGATATTTGAGCCTATTATTCATCCATTTTGGGTCATTTCTATTTGATCTAATTTCTCTTATATGGGATAAACGTTCTTTGAGCAGCATGTATAGTGTTCAGAAAACTGTCATATTGATAGCTCACTTCGTTACCCCAGTCAACAGATGATAAGTGTTCTCTAAGCCCATCATAATCTGCTAAGCGAAAATCTGGGACTGTTACTGAGTTATCGCTACTATCGTACTTCCATTCAATGCTAATGTAATTGATTTGTGGTCGCTAGCACCCAGTTCCTCTGAAATTTCTAAATTATTAACAAGGGATTCATTGTTTGCCATAACTAAGTCAAGCAGGTTATTTCCCCTTGTAGGTTCTGTCACAAACTGCTTCAAAAAACAATCCTGAACTACTTCTAAGAAGTCGTATGATTCTAAATTCCCAGTCAAGAAATTCCAATCAATATGACTAAAGTTAAAGTCTCCTAGAATTACTACATTATCGTGCCTTGTGGCCTTAACAATTTCCTCCCATAGTAGTCTCCCTTGGTCCCTATCTATGTTTGGGGGACGGTATATCACTCCTAAAATCAGTTTTTCATGCCCCTCTGAAAATTCTATCCAAACAGACTCTGCGTTACTTCAGACTTAATACCCGTTTTTATGCAACAGTTCAAGCGATCTCGGACATACAATGCCACCCCACCCCCCTTCCCGATACTTCTATATACTTGGAACAATTTAAAACCCTGAATATGACATTCTGCAGGCATGTCCCGACTTTTTGAATTAAACCACGTCTCAGTTAAGGCAAATACATCAATGTTACCTGCACTAGCAACTAATCTCAACTCGTCCATCTTATTCCTAGCACTACGGCAATTAGCATAATGAACATTGAAAGACTCTCCTTTCTCTTTACCCTTCCTGCTCATTTCTGTTTTTCTACTAAACCTATTACTGTCCTTATCACCCAAAGTCCCTGGCTTTTCAATATCTACCTCGTTTTGCTTATTACTAGTTCCCCTAGAACTCGTAATATTACTACACTGGGACTTCACTGTTTTCCTGCCAAAACCCATACCACTAACTATTCCTAGTTTAAAGTCCTAACTGCTCCCTCCACTGCAGTTGCCAGCGCTACCACCCCAGACCTAGATAAGTGAACCCCATCCCTGGCATACATGTCATTTCTGCCATAGAAGAGGTCCCAGTTGTCAATGAATGTTACCGCATTTTCCTTACAGTATTTGTCCAGCCAGCAATTGACACCAATTGCCCTGGACAACCATTCATTTCCAACTCCCCTCCTTGGCAAAATACCACATATGACAGGGTTCCCACCCTTACTCCTAATTATTTCTATTGCTGACCTATACCTGCTAATCAGGTCTTCACTCCTACATCTGCCAACATTGTTGCCTCCAGCACTGAGACAGATAATAGGATTGCTCCCATTACCTCTCATGATGTCATCCAGACAGCTAACAATATCCTCCATCCCACCCCCAGGAAAGCAAACTCTCTGTCTCCTACTCCTGTCCTTCAAGCAGAACGCCCTATCCATATACCTAACATGGCTATCCTCAACAACAACAACTATTCTTACCTTGGTGTCGTTCGTCGTGATGTTCCCAGTAGACGACTCACATTCGTCGGGTAGCACTGAGAATGTATTAGATGCTTCCACAACAGTTTCCACGCCAGTCACTTTCTTCTTCGTCGTTTCTACCTTTCCATTCGTCTTCTTGATCGTCAACTTCGTTCCCTGCTGTCCAGCCACTGACCAGTTTCCCTTCTTGACCTGAGGACTCAAAACAGGAGGACTACTACGAATCTTCTTGTTTTCCTCGGTCAGTCGCCGAATCTCCATCTTCGCCATCCTCAATTCTTCCTTAAGCTGTTGGTAAAGTTGCTCGATGGAGGGCATCTTGCTTCAATTCGTAGAGAGCGCGCAAACAGGTAGTGGAATAATTTTGTATTATGTATAATTTTGTCTTTGTATTGTAATAGATTTAAGGGGTTAGGATTAAAATAGTCTAATAACTTAGGACAAATTGTCCTAGTTCTCAGATATTTTAAACTGGGGGAGAAAGGGGAATGTGATGTAGTTCAGCTGGGCTTGTGAGGTCTCTTTGGAGACCTAATTTAACAAATTATATGGTCACCTTGCCTTGGCAAATGTCTGTCAGAGACACATAAGAACATAACATAAAGAAAGAACACTGTAGCAGGCCTACTGGCCCATGCAAGGCAGGTTCAAGCCTCCTACCGGCTTAAGCCAATGCCCCAACCTAGTCAGGGCAGGTCACATTCACTACGCTGCATAGTTTTGGTCACCGTATTGCAGAATGGATATAAATGCTCTGGAAAATGTACAAAGGAGGATGACAAAGTTGATCCCATGTATCAGAAACCTTCCCTATGAGGATAGACTAAGGGCCCTGAATCTGCACTCTCTAGAAAGATGTAGAATTAGGGGGAATATGATTGAGGTGTATAAATGGAAGACAGGAATAAATAAAGGGGATGTAAATAGTGTGCTGAAAATATCTAGCCTAGACAGGACTCGCAGCAATGGTTTTAAGTTGGAAAAATTCAGATTCAGGAAGGATATAGGAAAGTACCAGTTTGGTAATAGAGTTGTGGATGAGTGGAACAAACTCCCAAGTACAGTTATAGAGGCCAGAACATTGTGTTGCTTTAAAATTAGGTTGGATAAATACATGAGTGGATGTGGGTGGGTGTGAGTTGGACCTGATAGCTTGTGCTACCAGGTCGGTTGCCGTGTTCCTCCCTTAAATCAATGTGACCTGACCTGACTGGGTTGGGTGCATTAGCTTAAGCCGGTAGGAGACTTGGACCTGCCTCGCATGGGCCAGTAGGCCTGCTGCAGTATTCCTTCGTTCTTATGTTCTTAAGGAAGGAACACGACAACTGACCTAGTAGCACAAGCTAGTCAGGTCCAACTCACACCCACTCATGTATTTATCTAACCTATTTTTAAAACTGCACAACGTTTTAGCCTCAATAACTGTACTTGGGAGTTTGTTCCACTCATTCACAACTCTATTACCAAATCAGTGCTTTCCTATATCCTTCCTGATTCTGAATTTTTCCAACTTAAAACCATTGCTACGAGTCCTGTCTAGGCTAGATATTTTCAGCACGTTATTTACATCCCCTTTATTTATTCCTGTCTTCCATTCATACACCTCAATCATATCCCTCCCTAATTCTACGCCTTTCTAGAGAGTGCAGATTCAGGGACCTCAGTCTATCCTCATGGGGAAGATTTCTGATACATGGGATCAACTTTGTCATCCTCCTTTGTATGTTTTCCAGAGCATTTATGTCCATTCTATAATACGGTGACCAAAACTGTGCAGCGTAATCTAAATGAGGTCTAACCAAGGATATATAGAGTTAAGAACATAACGAAGGAACACTGCAGCAGGCCTACTGGCCCATGCGAGGCACGTCCAAGTCTCCTACCGGCTTAAGCCAATGCACCCAACCCAGTCAGGTCAGGTCACATTGACTTAAGGGAGGAACACGGCAACCGACCTGGTAGCACAAGCTATCAGGTCCAACTCACACCCACCCACATCCACTCATGTATTTATCCAACCTATTTTTAAAGCTACACAACGTTCTGGCCTCTATCACTGTACTTGGGAGTTTGTTCCACTCATCCACAACTCTATTACCAAACTAGTACTTTCCTATATCCTTCCTGAATCTGATTTTTCCAACTTAAAACCATTGCTGCGAAGTCCTGTCTAGGCTAGATATTTTAGCAACACGATTTACATCCCCTTTATTTATTCCTGTCTTCCATTTATACACCTCAATCATATCCCCCCCTTATTCTACGTCTTTCTAGAGAGTGCAGATTCAGGCCCTTAGTCTATCCTCATAGGGAAGGTTTCTGATACATGGATCAACTTTGTCATCCTCCTTTGTACATTTTCCAAAGCATTTATATCCATTCTGTAATACGGTGACCAAAACTGTGCAGCATAATCTAAATGAGGCTAACCAAGGATGTATAGATGTTGAAGAACAACTGAGGACTCCTATTATTTATGCTTCTGATATGAAGCCAAGATTCTATTAGCTTCATTGGAACACTTATGCACTGTTGTCTGGTTTCAGATTACTGCTAACACCTAATCTAAATCTTTTTCGCAATCCATAATATTAAGATCTACATTATTTAGTTTATATGTGGCATGGTTATTGTCCTGTCCAACATTTAGAACTTTGATTTGTCTATATTAACTGCATCTGCCACTTCTCCGACCACTGCATCAGTCTATTCAAATCTTCCTGGAGTGCTCTAATGTCCTCGTCAGAATGAATTCGACGGCCTATTTTGGTGTCATCGGCAAACTTGCTGATGTCGCTCTTCATGCCCTCGTCAATGTCGTTTATGTAGATTGTGAACAACAGGGGGCCCAACACTGACCCCTGTGGAACACCGCTCGTGACGCTTCCCCACTCTGATTTCTCCCCATTTATGCAAACTCTCTGCTGCCTATTTGTTAACCATGCCTCTATCCAGGAAAAAATTTCTCCTATTCCATGTGCCTCAATTTTCCTCAATAGTCTCTGATGTGGGACCCTGTCAAAAGCCTTACTGAAGTCCATATACACAATATCATATTCATTACCATGATCTACCTCCTCAAATACCTTAGTGAAAAAAGTTAATAAATTCGTAAGGCAGGAACGCCCCTTTGTAAAACCATGCTGAGATTCGTTGATTAATTTATGCTTTTCAAGGTGGCTACAAACTGCCTCGGCAATTATTGACTCCATAAATTTTCCCACTGTGGAGGTTAGGCTTATTGGTCTATAGTTCGAAGCTAAGGACCTGTCACCTGCTTTGAAAATAAGTATCACATTTGCTATTTTCCACTTATCTGGCACCATGCCAGTTTGTAGTGATATGTTGAAAAGATTAGCCAGAGGTTTGCTAAGCTCCTCTTTACATTCCTTTAGAACCCTTGCATACAGTTCATCAGGGCCTGGGGATTTGTTAGGTTTTAATTTATCTATTTGCCTAAGGACCATGTCACTTGTGACCCTAATCGTGCACAGTTTATTATCGTCCTGTTCTACATAATTTATCATTTCTGGAATATCGCTGGTATCCTCCTGTGTAAAAACTGAGAGGAAGTATGTGTTAAAAATTCTACACATTTCCTTATCATTGTCAGTGAGCTGACCCGAGTAACTTTTGAGTGGGCCTATCTTGTCCCTGATCTTCTGTATACCTGAAAGAATCCTTTTGGGTTAGTCTTCGATTCTCTTGCAACTTTAACATCATAATCTCTTTTTGCTTTTCCAATTCCCTTTTTTATTTCTCTCTTTAACTGAATATATTGATTTCTTAATTGCCCCTCTCCTCTTTTGATTTGCCTATATATGCCTCTCTTTTGACCAATCAGATATTTTAATCTATTGTTCATCCATTTAGGATCATTTTGTTTAATCTGATTTCCCTATTTGGAACATAATTTGACTGAGCAGCTAGAACTATGCCCTGGAAAGCGTCATATCGGCAACCATCACCACCTACCTGACCCTTAGTCAGGTCATTCCAGTTCAGCCCACATAAGTAATTTTTCAGTCCTATGAAATCAGCCAAGCGAAAGTCAGGGACGGAGACTTGATTGCCATTATTAGGGGAATTCCATGATATATTAAAACTGAGTGATTTGTGATCACTTTCCCCAAGCTCATCATTAACCTCAAGATTATTAATTAGTGTTTCCCTACTGGCAAGAACCAAGTCAAGGAGGTTATTTCCCCTAGTTGGCTCTGTCACAAACTGTTTTAAAAAACAATACTGGATCGTATCAAGAAAGTCACCTGACTCTAAATTTCCTGTCAAATTGCTCCAGTCAATCTGTCTGTAGTTGAAATCTCCCATTAGTACAACATTTTCGTATGTAGATGCCTTACGAATTTCGTCCCATAGAAGTTTACTGCACTCCCTGTCAAGATTTGGGGCCCTTTAAATCACACCCAAAATTAGTTTTTCTCGGCCCTCGAGAAGCTGTAACCAAACAGATTCAGTGGCTGACGTTTCTAGTTTTATATCTTGTCTAACACAATTTAAATTGTCTCTTACATACATCACTACTCCACCACCCTTCCTGTTGACCCTGTCAGTGTGGAATAATTTATAGCCTTGTATGTGACATTCAGAGGGCATCTCTCTATCTTTCAGATTGAGCCAGGTCTCTGTTATAGCAATAATATCTATGTTTCCTGCACTTGCAATTAATCTTAGCTCATCTATCTTATTTCTTACACTCCTGCTATTAGTATAGTAAACCTTAAGGGAGCTAGTCCCTTGCTGCCCTCTGCTGTCCCCCTTTGTTTGCTGACCTGATCTATTGCCTTTATAACTTCATGCTGAATGCCTTTTATACATTTACTGTTTCCAACCCTAGTATTGCAACCTGCTTGTTTCCCACACACACCCATACCTCTATCTTCTATCAGTTTAAAATCATAGGCATTTCACCAATGGCCTTCTCAATTGAGTTTGCAAGTGCTACCACCCTAGCCCCAGAGAGATGTACCTCATCCCTTGCATACATATCATGTTTGCCATAAAAGTTGTTCCAGTTGTCAATGAATGGGATTGCAAGTTCCTTGCAGTATCTGTCTAGCCAGCAATTTACACCAATTGCCCTAGACAACCATTCATTTCCTACCCCTTCTAGGCAATGTGCACATATGATTGGGACCCCTCCCTTAGACTTAATGAAATCTATAGCTGACCTGTACTTATCTAGCAGCTCTTCTCTCCTACCCTTCCCCAATTCATTTCCACCAGCACTGAGACAGATAATGGGCTTGTTCCCATTACCTGACATGATATTATTCAGCCTGTTAACTATGTCCCCAACACCAGCTCCAGGGAAGCACACTCTGTCTCTCATCTTCTTATTCCTGTTACAAAAAGCACGGTCAATATATCTTACCTGAGAGTCACCAACCACAAGAATCCCGTTTAAACCTCTGTTAGCAGGGCAGTTGTACCCTTACCTTCACTGGCCACTGAAGTACATTCATCCTGAATTACAGAGAAGCGATTTCCTTCCTTCAGATCTTCATTCTTAACTTTCCTTATTCTGATTCTCCTCCCATTACTGGTTACCACTCGCCACTTGTAGCAGGTGCTGGACTGCACCTCACTGCTGGTAGCCGTTGCTACCTCCCCACCTACAGTCTCCTCACAGCGAGAGACAGACTGCACCTCACTGCTAGAAGCCTCATTCCCCACAACTCCAGCCACCTCACACTCTCTCCCAGACCCATTAAGGTGGACCTTCAGCCTCCTAATCTCCTCCTGGAGAGGCAAGACCTCCTCCTTCAACTCTCCAACCTCAATTTTTAAAACACTGCAGAAGCAAACCATGCTTTGTAACCGTCCACGCTAATCCACAAAGCAGCTCAGGGTCTGTGACCTCACGTGACGACTGACCACTGACCACTGTTGAACAACCTGAGGACTCTTATTATTTATGCTTCTTGATATGAAGCCAAGTATTCTGTTAGCTTTATTGCGAACACTTAAGCACTGTTGTCTTGGTTTCAGATTACTGCTAACCAGGACTCCTAAATCTTTTTTGCAATCCGTAATATTAAGATCGACATTATTTAGTTTATATGTGGTATGGTTATTTTCCTGTCCAACATTTAGAACTTTGCATTTGTCTATGTTAAACTGCATCTGCCACTTCTCCGACCACTGCATCAGTCTATTCAAATCTTCCTGGAGTGCTCTAATGTCCTCGTCAGAATGAATTCGACGGCCTATTTTGGTGTCATCGGCAAACTTGCTTATATCGCTCTTTATGGCCTCATCAATGTCGTTTATGTAGATTGTGAACAACAGGGGGCCCAACACTGACCCCTGTGGAACACCGCTCGTGACGCTTCCCCACTCTGATTTCTTCCCATATATGCAAACTCTCTGCTGCCTATTTGTCAACCATGCCTCTATCCAGGAAAAAATTTCTCCTTTTCCATGTGCCTTAATTTTCCTCAATAGTCTCTGATGTGGGACCATGTCAAACGCCTTACTGAAGTCCATATACACAGTATCATATTCATTACCATGATCTGCCTCCTCAAATACCTTAGTGAAAAAAGTTAATAAATTCGTAAGGCAGGAACGCCCTTTTGTAAAACCATGCTGAGATTCGTTGATTAATTTGTGCTTTTCAAGGTGGCTACGAACTGCCTCGGCAATTATTGATTCCATAAATTTTCCCACAATGGAGGTTAGGCTTATTGGTCTATAGTTCGAAGCTAAGGACCTGTCACCTGCTTTGAAAATAGGTATCACATTTGCCATTTTCCACTTACCTGGCACCATGCCAGTCTGTAGTGATATATTGAAAAGATTAGCCAGAGGTTTGCTAAGCTCCTCTTTACATTCCTTTAGAACCCTTGCATACAGTTCATCAGGGCCTGGGGATTTGTTAGGTTTTAATTTATCAATTTGCCTAAGAACCATGTCACTTGTGACCCTAATCGTGCATAGTTTATTATCATCCTGTTCTACATAATTTATTGTTTCTGGAATATTGCTAATATCTTCCTGAGTAAAAACTGAGAGGAGGTATGTGTTAAAAATTCTACACATTTCATTATCACTGTCTGTGAGCTGACCCGAGTAACTTTTGAGTGGGCCTATCTTGTCCCTGATCTTACTTCTGTATACCTGAAAGAATCCTTTTGGGTTAGTCTTCGATTCTCTTGCAACTTTAACCTCATAATCTCTTTTTGCTTTTCTTATTCCCTTTTTTATTTCTCTCTTTAACTGAATATATTGATTTCTTAATTGCACCTCTCCTCTTTTGATTTGCCTATACATGCCTCTCTTTTGACCAGTGAGATGTTTTAATGTATTGTTCATCCATTTAGGATCATTTTTGCTTGATCTGATTTCCTTATTTGGAACGTAAGTTGTCTGAGCAGCTAGAACTATGCTCTGGAAAATGTCATATCGGCAACCATCACCACCTACCCGACCTATAGTCAGGTCATTCCAGTTCAGCCCACCCAAGTAATCTTTCAGTCCTATGAAATCAGCCAAGCGGAAGTCAGGGACAGAGTCTTGATTGTCATTATTAGGGGAATTCCATGATATATTAAAACTGAGTGATTTGTGATCACTTTCCCCGAGCTCATCATTAACCTCAAGATTATTAATTAGCGTTTCCCTGCTGGCAAGAACCAAGTCGAGCAGGTTATTTCCTCTAGTTGGCTTTTTCACAAACTGCTTTAAAAAACAATCCTGAATCGTATCAAGAAAGTCACTTGATTCTAAATTTCCTGTCAAATTGCTCCAGTCAATCTGTCTATAGTTGAAATCTCCCATTATCACAACTTTTTCGTGTGTAGAGGCCTTACGAATTTCATCCCATAGAAGTTTACCGCACTCCCTATCAAGATTTGGGGCCGTGTAAATCACACCCAAAATTAGTTTTTCACGGCCCTCTAGAAGCTGTAACCAAACAGATTCAGTGGCTGACGCTTCTAATTTTATATCTTGTCTAACACAACACTTTAAATTGTCTCTGACTACATCGCTACTCCACCACCCCTCCTGTTGACCCTGTCAGTGTGGAATAATGATATAAAACTGTGACGGGTATTTTTATCTGTCTGCTATGAGGATAAGAAACAGCAGCCTAGGGATACTGAGCTTGTTACCTTGCTGATGCTGTTGTAAAAGGGGTATTGCATGCTACCAACACTGTTGTAAACTGATTGTTGAACGGTACCAGCTCTATTTGAATGGATATTGACCGGCACCAATATTGTTGTGAAGTGTTATTTAACGGTGGTAAAGCTCTCAGAGACTGATTATTGAACGAGTGCCAGCACTGTCAGAGATTAGTAATTGAACTGTGGTAGTATACTAGTGACTGGTTATTGATTGGTGATAGTACTAGTGACTGGTTATTGATCGGTGGTAGTACTAGTGGATGACTGGTTATTGATCGATGGTAGTACTAGTGGTGACTGGTTATTAATCGGTGGTAGTACTAGTGAATGGTTATTGATCTATGGTAGTACTAGTGACTGGTTATTGATCGGTGGTAGTACTAGTCACCGGTTATTGATTGGTGGTAGTATTAGTGGTGACTGGTTATTGATCGGTGGTAGTACTAGTGACTGGTTATTGATCAGTGGTAATACTAGTCACTGGTTATTGATCGATGGTAGAACTAGTGACTGGTTATTGGTCGGTGGTAGTACTAGTCACTGGTTATTGATCGGTGGTAATACTAATCACTGGTTATTGAAGGATGGTAGTACTGGTGGTGACTGGTTAATGAACGATGGAAGTACTGGTGGTTACTGGTTATTGAACTGCGGTAGTATTGGTGGTGACTGTTTATTGAACGGGGGTAGTACTGGTGGTGACTGGTTATTGAACGATCGTATTACTGGTGATGACTGGTTATTGAACGGTGGTAGTACTGGAGATGACTGGTTATTGAACGATGGTAGTACGGGTGGTGACTGGTTATTGAACGATAGTACTGGTGACTGGTTATTGAACGATGGTAGTACTGGTGATTGTTTATTGAACGATGGTAGTACTGGTTAATTAACAATGGCAGTACTAGCTGTAACTGGTTATTAAGCAATGACAGTACTGGCTGTTACTGGTTATTGAACAATAGCAGTACTGGCTGTAACTGGCAAAAATAACCAGTCGACTGGTTCAATAACCAGTCACCAAGGTGGTGACTGGTTATTGAACGGTGGTAGTACTAGTGGTGACTGGTTATTGAACGATGGTACTACTTGTGACTGGTTATTAAACGATGGTAGTACTGGTGATGACTGGTTATTGAACGATGGTAGTACTATCTGTAACTGGTTAATTAACAATGGCAGTACTGGCTGTGACTGGTTATTGAGCAATGACAGTACTGCCTGTTGCTGGTTATTGAACAAGAGCAGTACTGGCTGTAACTGGTAAAAACCAGTCAACTGGTTCAATAAACAAGTCACCAAGGTGGTGACTGGTTATTGAACGGTGGTAGTACTGGTGGTGACTGGTTATTGAACGATGGTAGTACTGGCTGTAACTGGTTAATTAACAATGGTAGTACTGGCTGTAACTGGTTATTGAACAATAGCAGTACTGTCTGTAACTAGTTATTGAACAATGGCAGTACTGGCTGTAACTGGTTATTGAACAATGACAGTACTGGCTGTAACTGATTATTGAACAATGACAGTACTAGCTGTAACTGGTTGTTGAACAATAGCAGTACTGGCTGTAACTGGTTATTCAACAATGCAAGTGTTGGCTGTAACTGGTTATTGAAAAATAGCAGTACTGGCTGTAACTGGTTATTGAACAATAGCAGTACTGGCTGTAACTAGTTATTGAACAATGGCAGTACTGGCTGTAACTGGTTATTGAACAATAGCAGTACTTTCTGTAACTAGTTATTGAACAATGGCAGTACTGGCTGTAACTGGTTATTGAACAATGACAGTACTGGCTGTAACTGATTATTGAACAATGACAGTACTAGTTGTAACTGGTTGTTGAACAATAGCAGTACTGGCTGTAACTGGTTATTGAACAATGCAAGTGCTGGCTGTAACTGGTTATTGAAAAATAGCAGTACTGGCTGCAACTGGTTATTCAACAATGGCAGTACTGGCTGTAACTAGTTATTGAACAACGGCAGTACTGGCTGAAACTGGTTATTGAACAATGGCAGTACTGGCTGTAACTGGTTATTGAACAATGACAGTACTGGCTGTAACTGGTTATTGAACAATGACAGTACTGGCTGTAACTGGTTATTGAACAATGACAGTACTGGCTGTAACTGGTTATTGAACAATGATGGTGCTGGCTGTAACTGGTTATTGAACAATGGTAGTGTTGGCTGTAAATTGTTATTGAACAATGGCAGTACTGGCTGTAACTGGTTATTGAACAATGGTAGTGCTGGCTGTGACTGATTATTAAACAATGGCAGTACTGGCTGTAAATGGTTATTGAACAGTAGTGCTGGCTGTAACTGGTTATTGAACAGTGGCAGTACTGGCTGTGTCTGGTTATTCAACAATGGTAGTACTGACTGTAACTGGTTATTCAACAATGACAGTACTGGCTGTAACTGGTTATTGAAGAATGGCAGTACTGACTGTAACTGGTTATTGAACAATGGCAGTACTGGCTGTATCTGGTTATTGAACAATGGTAGTACTGGCTGTAACTGGTTATTGAACAATGACAGTACTGGCTGTAACTGGTTATTGAACAATGGCAGTACTGGCTGTAACTGGTTATTGAACAATGGCAGTACTGGCTGTATCTGGTTATTGAACAATGGTAGTATTGGCTGTAACTGGTTATTGAACAATGACAGTACTGGCTGTAACTGGTTATTGAACAATGGCAGTACTGGTTGTAACTGGTTATTGAAGAATGGCAGTACTGGCTGTAACTGGTTATTGAAGAATGGCAGTACTGGCTGTAACTGGTTATTGAACAATGGTAGTACTGGCTGTAACTGGTTATTGAACAATGACAGTACTGGCTGTAACTGATTATTGAACAATGGCAGTACTGGCTGTAACTGGTTATTGAACAATGAGAGTACTGGCTGTAACTGGTTATTGAACAATGGCAGTACTGGCTGTAACTGGTTATTGAACAATGACAGTACTGGCTGTGACTGGTTATTGAACAATGACAGTACTGGCTGCAACTGGTTATTGAACAATGACAGTACTGGCTGTAACTGGTTATTGAACAATAGCAGTACTAGCTGTAACAGGTTATTGAACAATGGCAGTACTAGCTGTAACTGGTTATTGAACAATGGCAATACTGGCTGTAACTGGTTATTGAACAATGGCAGTACTGGCTGTAACTGGTTATTGAAGAATGGCAGTACTGGCTGCAACTTGTTATTGAACAGTGGTAGTACTGGCTGTAACTGGTTATTGAAGAATGGCAGTACTGGCTGTAACTGGTTATTGAACAATGACAGTACTGGCTGTAAGAGGTTATTGAAGAATGGCAGTACTAGCTGTAACTGGTTATTGAACAATGGCAGTACTGGCTGTAACTGGTTATTGAAGAATGGCAGTACTGGCTGCAACTGGTTATTGAACAATGGTAGTACTGGCTGTAACTGGTTATTGAACAATGGTAGTACTGGCTGTAACTGGTTATTGAAGAATGGTAGTACTGGCTGTAACTGGTTACTGAACAATGGCAGTACTGGCTGTAACTGGTTATTGAGCAATGGTAGTACTGGCTGTAACTGGTTATTGAACAATGGTAGTACTGGCTGTAACTGGTTATTGAACAATGGTAGTACTGGCTTAACTGGTTATTGAAGAATGGCAGTACTGGCTGTAACTGGTTATTGAAGAATGGCAGTACTGGCTGTAACTGGTTATTGAACAATGGCAGTACTGGCTTAACTGGTTATTGAAGAATGGCAGTACTGGCTGTAACTGGTTATTGAAGAATGGCAGTACTGGCTGTAACTGGTTATTGAAGAATGGCAGTACTGGCTGTAACTGGTTATTGAACAAAGGCAGTACTGGCTGTAACTGGTTATTGAAGAATGGCAGTACTGGCTGTAACTGGTTATTGAACAATGGTAGTACTGGCTGTAACTGGTTATTGAAGAATGGCAGTACTGGCTGTAACTGGTTATTGAACAATGGCAGTACTGGCTGTAACTGGTTATTGAACAATGGTAAATACTGCAACTGGGTTTTTGAAGAATGGCAGTACTGGCTGTAAACTGGTTATTGAAGAATGGTAGTACTGGCTGTAACTGGTTATTGAACAATGGCAGTACTGGCTGTAACTGGTTATTGAAGAATGGTAGTACTGGCTGTAACTGTTATTGAAAATGGCAGTACTGGCTGTAACTGGTTATTGAAGAATGGTAGTACTGGCTGTAACTGGTTATTGAAGAATGGCAGTACTGGCTTTAACTGGTTATTGAAGAATGGTAGTACTGGCTGTAACTGGTTATTGAACAATGGCAGTACTGGCTGTAACTGGGTTTTTGAAAAAAGGCAGTACTGGCTGTAAAATGGTTATTGAACAATGGCAGTACTGGCTGTAACTGGTTATTGAAGAATGGTAGTACTGGCTGTAACTGGTTATTGAACAATGACAGTACTGGCTGTAACTGGTTATTGAACAATGGCAGTACTGGCTGTAACTGGTTATTGAACAATGGTAGTACTGGCTGTAACTGGTTATTGAAGAATGGTAGTACTGGCTGTAACTGGTTATTGAACAATAAATACTGGCTGTAACTGGTTATTGAACAATGGCAGTACTGGCTGTAACTGGTTATTGAAGAATGGTAGTACTGGCTTGACTGTTATTGAAGAATGGCAGTACTGGCTGTAACTGGTTATTGAACAATGGTAGTACTGGCTGTAACTGGTTATTGAACAATGGCAGTACTGGCTGTAACTGGTTATTGAACAATGGCAGTACTGGCTGTAACTTTGGGTTTTTGAACAATGGCAGTACTGGCTGTAACTGGTTATTGAACAATGGTAGTACTGGCTGTAACTGGTTATTGATCAATGACAGTACTGGCTGTAACTGGTTATTGAAGAATGGCAGTACTATCTGTAACTGGTTATTGAAGAATGGCAGTACTGGCTGTAACTGGTTATTGAAGAATGGCAGTACTGGCTGTAACTGGTTATTGAAGAATGGCAGTACTGGCTGTAACTGGTTATTGAACAAAGGCAGTACTGGCTGTAACTGGTTATTGAAGAATGGCAGTACTGGCTGTAACTGGTTATTGAAGAATGGTAGTACTGGCTGTAACTGGTTATTGAAGAATGGCAGTACTGGCTGTAACTGGTTATTGAACAATGGCAGTACTGGCTGTAACTGGTTATTGAAGAATGGTAGTACTGGCTGTAACTGGTTATTGAAGAATGGCAGTACTGGCTGTAACTGGTTATTGAAGAATGGTAGTACTGGCTGTAACTGGTTATTGAACAATGGCAGTACTGGCTGTAACTGGTTATTGAAGAATGGTAGTACTGGCTGTAACTGTTATTGAAGAAAGGCAGGACTGGCTGTAACTGGGTTATTGAAAATGGTAGTACGGCTGTAACTGGTTATTGAACAATGGCAGTACTGGCTTAACTGGTTATTGAAGAATGGTAGTACTGGCTGTAACTGGTTATTGAACAATGGCAGTACTGCTGTAACTGGTTATTGAAGAATGGTCAGTACTGGCTGTAACTGGTTATTGATCAATGACAGTACTGGCTGTAACTGGTTATTGAAGAATGGCAGTACTATCTGTAACTGGTTATTGAAGAATGGCAGTACTGGCTGTAATTGGTTATTGAACAATGGTAGTACTGGCTGTAACTGGTTATTGAACAATGGCAGTACTGGTTGTAACTGGTTATTGAACAATGGCAGTACTGGTTGTAACTGGTTATTGAACAATGGCAGTACTGGCTGTAATTGGTTATTGAACAATGGTAGCACTGGCTGTAACTGGTTATTGAACAATGGCAGTACTGGCTGTAACTGGTTATTGAACAATGGTAGTACTGGCTGTAACTGGTTATTGAACAATGGTAGTACTGGCTGTAACTGGTTATTGAACAATGGCAGTACTGGCTGTAACTGGTTATTGAACAATGGAGTACTGGCAGTAACGGTTATTGAACAATGGTAGTACTGGCTGTAACTGGTTATTGAACAATGACAGTACTGGCTGTAACTGGTTATTGAACAATGACAGTACTGGCTGCAACTGGTTATTGAACAATGGTAGTACTGGCTGTAACAGGTTATTGAGGAATGGCAGTACTGGCTGTAACTGGTTATTGAAGAATGGCAGTACTGGCTGTAACTGGTTATTGAACAATAGCAGTACTGGCTGTAACAGGTTATTGAAGAATGGCAGTACTAGCTGTAACTGGTTATTGAAGAATGGCAGTACTGGCTGTAACTGGTTATTGAACAATGGCAGTACTGGCTGTAACTGGTTATTTAAGAATGGCAGTACTGTCCGTAACTGGTTATTGAACAATGATAGTACTGGCTGTAACTGGTTATTGAACAATGGTAGTACTGGTTGTAACTGGTTATTGAACAATGGCAGTACTGGCTGTAACTGGTTATTGAACAATGGTAGTACTGGCTGTAACTGGTTATTGAACACTGGCAGTACTGGTTGTAACTGGTTATTGAACAATGGTAGTACTGGTTGTAACTGGTTATTGAAGAATGGCAGTACTGGCTGTAACTGGTTATTGAACAATGGTAGTACTGGCTGTAACTGGTTATTGAACAATGGTAGTACTGGCTGTAACTGGTTATTGAAGAATGGCAGTACTGGCTGTAACTGGTTATTGAACAATGGTAGTACTGGCTGTAACTGGTTATTGAACAATGGCAGTACTGGTGATGTAAATGGTTATTGAACAATGGCAGTACTGGCTGTAATTGGTTATTGAACAATGGTAGCACTGGCTGTAACTGGTTATTGAACAATGGCATTACTGGCTGTAACTGGTTATGAAAATGGCAGTACTGGCTGTAACTGGTTATTGAACAATGAGAGTAATGGCTGTAACTGGTTATTGAACAATGGCAGTACTGGCTGTAACTGGTTATTGAACAATGGTAGTACTGGCTGTAACTGGTTATTGAACAATGGCAGTACTGGCTGTAACTGGTTATTGAACAATGACAGTACTGGCTGCAACTGGTTATTGAAAATGGTAGTACTGGCTGTAACACGTTATTGAGGAATGGCAGTACTGGCTGTAACTGGTTATTGAAGAATGGCAGTACTGGCTGTAACTGGTTATTGAAGAATGGCAGTACTGGCTGTAACTGGTTATTGAAGAATGGCAGTACTGGCTGTAACTGTTATGAACAATGGTAGTACTGGCTGTAACTGTTATTGAACAATGGTATACTGGCTGTAACTGGTTATTGAACAATGGTAGTACTGGCTGTAACTGGTTATTGAAGAATGGCAGTACTGGCTGTATCTGGTTATTGAGCAATTGCAGTACTGGCTGTAACTGGTTATTGAACAATGTAGTACTGGCTGTAACTGGTTATTGAAAATGCAGTACTGGCATGTAACGGTTATTGAAGAATGGCAGTACTGGCTGTAACTGGTTATTGAAGAATGGCAGTACTGGCTGTAACTGTTATTGAAGAATGGGCAGTACAGGCTGTAACTGTTATTGAAGAATGGCAGTACTGGCTGTAACGGTTATTGAACAAGGCAGTACTGGCTGTAACTGGTTATTGAAGAATGGCAGTACTGGCTGTAACTGGTTTTGAAGAATGGTAGTACTGGCTGTAACTGGTTATGTGAAGAAGGCAGTACTGGCTGTAACTGGTTATTGAACAATGGCAGTAACTGCTGTAACTGGTTATTGAAGAATGGTAGTACTGGCTGTAACTGGTTATTGAAGAATGGCAGTACTGGCTGTAACTGGTTATTGAAGAATGGTAGTACTGGCTGTAACTGGTTATTGAACAATGGCAGTACTGGCTGTAACTGGTTATTGAAGAATGGTAGTACTGGCTGTAACTGTTTATTGAAGAATGGCAGGACTGGCTGTAACTGGTTATTGAAGAATGGTAGTACTGGCTGTAACTGGTTATTGAACAATGGCAGTACTGGCTGTAACTGGTTATTGAAGAATGGTAGTACTGGCTGTAACTGGTTATTGAACAATGGCAGTACTGGCTGTAACTGGTTATTGAACAATGGTAGTACTGGCTGTAACTGGTTATTGATCAATGACAGTACTGGCTGTAACTGGTTATTGAAGAATGGCAGTACTATCTGTAACTGGTTATTGAAGAATGGCAGTACTGGCTGTAACTGGTTATTGAAGAATGGTAGTACTGGCTGTAACTGTTTATTGAAGAATGGCAGGACTGGCTGTAACTGGTTATTGAAGAATGGTAGTACTGGCTGTAACTGGTTATTGAACAATGGCAGTACTGGCTTTAACTGGTTATTGAAGAATGGTAGTACTGGCTGTAACTGGTTATTGAACAATGGCAGTACTGGCTGTAACTGGTTATTGAACAATGGTAGTACTGGCTGTAACTGGTTATTGATCAATGACAGTACTGGCTGTAACTGGTTATTGAAGAATGGCAGTACTATCTGTAACTGGTTATTGAAGAATGGCAGTACTGGCTGTAACTGGTTATTGAAGAATGGCAGTACTGGCTGTAACTGGTTATTGAACGAATGGCAGTACGCTGTAACTGGTTATTGAACAATGGCAGTACTGGCTGTAACTGGTTATTGAAGAATGGCAGTACTGGCTGTAACTGGTTATTGAAGAATGGTAGTACTGGCTGTAACTGGTTATTGAAGAATGGCAGTACTGGCTGTAACTGGTTATTGAACAATGGCAGTACTGGCTGTAACGGTATTGAAAGAATGGTAGTACTGGCTGTAACCTGGTTATTGAAGAATGGCAGTACTGGCTGTACTGGTTATTGAAAATGGTAGTACTGGCTGTAACTGGTTATTGAACAATGGCAGTACTGGCTGTAACTGTTATTGAAGAATGGTAGTACTGGCTGTAACTTTTATGAGAATGGCAGACTGGCTGTAACTGGTTATTGAAGAATGGTAGTACTGGCTGTAACTGGTTATTGAACAATGGCAGTACTGGCTTTAACTGGTTATTGAAGAATGGTAGTACTGGCTGTAACTGGTTATTGAACAATGGCAGTACTGGCTGTAACTGGTTATTGAACAATGGCAGTGCTGGCTGTAACTGGTTATTGAACAATGGCAGTACTGGCTGTATCTGGTTATTGAACAATGGTAGTACTGGCTGTAACTGGTTATTGAACAATGACAGTACTGGCTGTAACTGGTTATTGAACAATGGCAGTACTGGCTGTAACTGGTTATTGAACAATGGTCAGTACTGGCTGTATCGGTTATGAACAATGGAGTACTGCTGTACTGTTTATTGAACAATGACAGTACTGGCTGTAACTGGTTATTGAACAATGGCAGTACTGGTGTAACTGGTTATTGAAGAATGGCAGTACTGCTGTAACTGGTTATTGAAGAATGACAGTACTGGCTGTAACGGTTATTGAACAATGTAGTACTGGCTGTAACTGGTTATTGAACAATGGCAGTACTGGCTGTAACTGGTTATTGAACAATGGCAGTACTGGCTGTAATTGGTTATTGAACAATGGCAGTACTGGCTGTAGCTGGTTATTGAACAATGGTAGTACTGGCTGTAACTGGTTATTGAACAATGACATACTGGCTGTAACTGGTTATGAAGAATGGCAGTACTATCTGGTAAACTGGTTATTGAAGAATGGTCAGTACTGGCTGTAATTGTTTATGAACATGGTAGTACTGGCTGTAACTGGTTATTGAACAATGGCAGTACTGGCTGTAACTGGTTATTGAACAATGGCAGTACTGGCTGTAATTGGTTATTGAACAATAGGTAGTACTGTACTGTAACTGGTTATTGAACAATGGCAGTACTGTTGTAACTGGTTATTGAACAATGGCAGTAACTGGTTGTAACTGGTTATTGAACAATGGCAGTACTGGCTGTAACTGGTTATTGAACGAATGGCTAGCACTGGCTGTAACTGGTATTGAACAATGGCAGTACTGGCTGTAACTGTTATTGAACAATGGTATACTGGCTGCAACTGGTATGACAAATGGTAGTACTGCGTAACTGGTTATGAAGGATGGCAGTAACTGGCTGTAACTGGTTATTGAACAATGGTAAGTACTGCTGTAACTGGTTTATTGAACAATGGTAGTACTGGCTGTAACTGTTATTGAACAATGACAGTACTGGCTGTAACTGGTTATTGAACAATGACAACTGCTGCAACTGTTATGAACATGGTTAACTGGTGTAACGGTTATTGAGGAATGGCAGTACTGGCTGTAACTGGTTATTGAAGAATGGCAGTACTGGCTGTAACTGGTTATTGAACAATAGCAGTACTGGCTGTAACAGGTTATTGAAGAATGGCAGTACTGGCTGTAACTGGTTATTGAAGAATGGCAGTACTGGCTGTAACTGGTTATTGAACAATGGCAGTACTGGCTGTAACTGGTTATTGAAGAATGGCAGTACTGTCCGTAACTGGTTATTGAAGAATGGTAGTACTGGCTGTAACTGGTTATTGAACAATGGCAGTACTGGCTGTAACTGGTTATTGAACAATGGTAGTACTGGCTGTAACTGGTTATGACAATGCAGTACTGGCTGTAACTGGTTATTGAAGAATGGCAGTACTATCTGTAACTGGTTATTGAAGAATGGCAGTACTGGCTGTAACTGGTTATTGAAGAATGGCAGTACTGGCTGTAACTGGTTATTGAAGAATGGCAGTACTGGCTTTAACTGGTTATTGAACAAAGGCAGTACTGGCTGTAACTGGTTATTGAAGAATGGCAGTACTGGCTGTAACTGGTTATTGAAGAATGGTCAGTACTGGCTGTAACTGTTATTGAAGAATGGCAGTACTGGCTGTAACTGGTTATTGAACAATGGCAGTACTGGCTGTAACTGGTTATTGAAGAATGGCAGTACTGTCCGTAACTGGTTATTGAACAATGGTAGTACTGGCTGTAACTGGTTATTGAACAATGGTCAGTACTGGTTGTAACTGTTATTGAACAATGGCAGTACTGGCTGTAAACTGGTTATTGAACAATGGAGTACTGGCTGTAACTGGTTATTGAACACTGGCAGTACTGGTTGTAACTGGTTATTGAACAATGGTAGTACTGGTTGTAACTGGTTATTGAAGAATGGCAGTACTGGCTGTAACTGGTTATTGAACAATGGTAGTACTGGCTGTAACTGGTTATTGAACAATGGTAGTACTGGTTGTAACTGGTTATTGAAGAATGGCAGTACTGGCTGTAACTGGTTATTGAACAATGGTAGTACTGGCTGTAACTGGTTATTGAACAATGGCAGTACTGGTTGTAACTGGTTATTGAACAATGGCAGTACTGGCTGTAATTGGTTATTGAACAATGGTAGCACTGGCTGTAACTGGTTATTGAACAATGGCATTACTGGCTGTAACTGGTTATTGAACAATGGTAGTACTGGCTGTAACTGGTTATTGAACAATGAGAGTAATGGCTGTAACTGGTTATTGAACAATGGCAGTACTGCTGTACGGTTATTGAACATGTAGTACTGCTGTAACTGGTTATTGAACAATGGTAGTACTGGCTGTAACTGGTTATTGAACAATGACAGTACTGGCTGCAACTGGTTATTGAACAATGGTAGTACTGGCTGTAACACGTTATTGAGGAATGGCAGTACTGGCTGTAACTGGTTATTGAAGAATGGCAGTACTGGCTGTAACTGGTTATTGAAGAATGGCAGTACTGGCTGTAACTGGTTATTGAAGAATGGCAGTACTGGCTGTAACTGGTTATTGAACAATGGTAGTACTGGCTGTAACTGGATATTGAACAATGGTAGTACTGGCTGTAACTGGTTATTGAACAATGGTAGTACTGGCTGTAACTGGTTATTGAAGAATGGCAGTACTGGCTGTATCTGGTTATTGAGCAATTGCAGTACTGGCTGTAACTGGTTATTGAACAATGGTAGTACTGGCTGTAACTGGTTATTGAAGAATGGCAGTACTGGCTGTAACTGGTTATTGAACAATGGCAGTACTGGCTGTAACTGGTTATTGAAGAATGGCAGTACTGGCTGTAACTGGTTATTGAAGAATGGCAGTACTGGCTGTAACTGGTTATTGAAGAATGGCAGTATTGGATGTAACTGGTTATTGAAGAATGGCAGTACTGGCTGTAACTGGTTATTGAACAAAGGCAGTACTGGCTGTAACTGGTTATTGAAGAATGGCAGTACTGGCTGTAACTGGTTATTGAAGAATGGCAGTACTGGCTGTAACTGGCTGTTGAACAATGGCAGTACTGGCTTTAACTGGTTATTGAAGAATGGTAGTACTGGCTGTAACTGGTTATTGAACAATGGTAGTACTGGCTGTAACTGGTTATTGAACAATGGCAGAACTGGCTGAACTGGTTATTGAACAATGGTCAGTACTGGCTGTAACTGGTTTTAAAGATGGTAGTACTGGCTGTAATGGTTATTGAAGAATGGCAGTACTGGCTGTAACTGGTTATTGAACAATGGCAGTACTGGCTGTAACTGGTATTGAACAATGGCAGTACTGGCTGTAACTGTTATTTAACAATGGCAGTACTGGCTGTAACTGGTTTATTGAACAATGGTAGTACTGGCTGAACTGGTTATGAACAATGGTAGTACTGGCTGTAACTGGTTATTGAAGAATGGTAGTACTGGCTGTTAACTGGTTATTGAACAATGGAAGTGTACTGGTTGAAAGATACTGGTGTACTGTATGAACAATGGAGTACTGGTTGTGTAAACTGGTATATTGAACAATGGAGTACTGGCTGTAACTGGTTATTGAACATATGCAGTACTGTGGTGTAACTGTGTTATTGAACAATGGTAGTACTGGCTGTAACTGGTTATTGAACAATGGCAGTACTGGCTGTAACTGGTTATTGAACAAATGGCAGTACTGGTGAATCAGATTACTGGCTGATGAACGTAAGCTGTAACTGGTATTGAACAATGGTAGTACTGGCTGTAACTGGTTATTGAACAATGGTAGTACTGGCTGTAACTGGTTATTGAACAATGGTAGTACTGGCTGTAACGGTTATTGAAGAATGGCAGTACTGCTGTAACTGTTATTGAAGCAATGCAGTACTGGCTGTAACTGGTTATTGAACAATGGAGTACTGGCTGTAACTGGTTATTGAACAAAGGTAGTACTGGCTGTAACTGGTTATGAACAATGGTAGTACTGGCTGTAACTGGTTATTGAAAATGGAGTACTGGCTGAAACTGGTTATTGAAGAATGGCAGTACTGGCTGTAACTGGTTATTGAAAATGGAAGTATACTGGCTGTAACTGTTATTGAACAATGGCAGTACTGGCTGTAACTGGTTATTGAACAATGGCAGTACTGGCTGTAACTGGTTATTGAACAATGGTAGTACTGGCTGTAACTGGTTATTGAAGAATGGCAGTACTGGCTGTAACTGGTTATTGAACAATGGCAGTACTGGCTGTAACTGGTTATTGAAGAATGGTAGTACTGGCTGTAACTGGTTATGAAGAATGGCAGTACTGGCTGTAACTGGTTATTGAACAATGCAGTACTGCTGTAAACTGGTTATTGAACAATGGAGTACTGGCTGTAACTGGTTATTGAAAGAATGGCAGTACTGGCTGTAACTGGTTATTGAAGAATGGCAGTACTGGCTGTAACTGGTTATTGAACAATGCAGTACTAGGCTGTAACTGGTTGTTGAACAATGGCAGTACTGGCTGTAACTGGTTATTGAACAATGCAGTACTGGCTGTAACTGGTTATTAACATGGCAGTACTGGCTGTAACTGGTTATTGAACAATGGTAGTACTGCTGTAACTGGTTATTGAAGAATGGCAGTACTGGCTGTAACTGGTTTATTGAACAATGCAGTACTGGCTGTAACTGGTTATTGAAGAATGGCAGTACTGGTTGTAACTGGTTATTGAACAATGGTAGTACTGGCTGTTAACTGGTTATTGAACAATGGTAGTACTGGCTGTAACTGTTATTGAAGAATGGTAGTACTGGCTGTAACTGGTTATTAGAACAATGGCAGTACTGGCTGTAACTGGTTATTGAAGAATGGCAGTACTGGCTGTAACTGGTTATTGAAGAATGGTAGTACTGGTTGTAACTGGTTATTGAAGAATGGCAGTACTGGCTGTAACTGGTTTATTGAAGCAATGGTAGTACTGGTTGTAACTGGTTATTGAAAATTGACTGTTGTAACTGTTATGAAGAATGGTAGTACTGTTGTAACTGGATATTGAAGAAATGAGTACTGCTGTAACTGGTTATTGAACAATGGCAGTACTGGCTGTAACTGGTTATGAAGATGGCAGTACTGGGTGTAACTGGTTATTGAAGAATGGTAGTATCTGGTGTAACTGGTTATTGAAGAATGGTAGTACTGGTTGTAACTGGTTATTGAAGAATGGTAGTACTGGTTGTAACTGGTTATTGAAGAATGGTAGTACTGGTTGTAACTGGTTATTGAACAATGGTAGTACTGGTTGTAACTGGTTATTGAAGAATGGTAGTACTGGTTGTAACTGGTTATTGAAGAATGGTAGTACTTGTAACTGGTTATTGAAGAAGGTAGTACTGGTTGTAAACTGTTATTGAAGAATGGTAGTGCTGGTTGTAACTGATTATTGAAGAATGGTAGTACTTGTTGTAACTGGTTATTGAAGAATGGTAGTACTGGTTGTAACTGGTTATTGAAGAATGGTAGTACTGGTTGTAACTGGTTATTGAAGAATGGTAGTACTGGTTGTAACTGGTTATTGAAAATGGTAAGTACTGGCTGTAACTGGTTATTGAAAGAATGTAGTACTGGCTGTAACTGGTTATTGAAGAATGGTAGTACTGGCTGTAACTGGTTATTGAAGAATGGTAGTACTGGCTGTAACTGGTTATTGAAGAATGGTAGTACTGGCTGTAACTGGTTATTGAAAATGGAGTACTGGCTGTAACTGGTTATTGAAGAATGTAGTACTGGCTGTAACTGGTTATTGAAATGGTAGTACTGGCTGAACTGGTTATTGAAGAATGGCTGTACTGGCTGTAACTGGTTATTGAAGAATGGCAGTACTGGCTGTAACTGGTTATTGAAGAATGGAGTACTGGCTGGTAACTGGTTATTGAACAATGGTAGTACTGGCTGTAACTGGTTATTGAACAATGGTAGTACTGGCTGTAACTGGTTATTGAAGAATGGCAGTACTGGCTGTAACTGGTTATTGAAGAATGGTAGTACTGGCTGTAACTGGTTATTGAAGAATGGTAGTACTGGCTGTAACTGGTTATTGAAGAATGGTAGTACTGGCTGTAACTGGTTATTGAAGAATGGCAGTACTGGCTGTAACTGGTTATTGAAGAATGGCAGTACTGCTAGTAACTGGTTATTGAAGAATGTAGTACTGCTGTAACTGGTTATTGAAGAATGTGAGTACTGGCTGTAACTGTTATTGAAATGCGAAGTAGCTATCTGGCTGTAACTGGTTATTGAAGAATGGCAGTACTGGCTGTAACTGGTTATTGAAGAATGGTAGTACTGGCTGTAACTGGTTATTGAAGAATGGCAGTACTGGCTGTAACTGGTTATTGAAGAATGGTAGTACTGGCTGTAACTGGTTATTGAAAATGAGTACTGGCTGTAACTGGTTATTGAAGAATGGCAGTACTGGCTGTAACTGGTTATTGAAGAATGGCAGTACTGGCTGTAACTGGTTATTGAAGAATGGCAGTACTGCTGTAACTGGTTATTGAAGAATGGAGTACTGGCTGTAACTGGTTATGAAAATGGAGTACTGGCTGTAACTGTTATTGAAAAATGAGTAACTGCTGTAACTGGTTATTGAAGAATGCAGTACTGGCTGTAACTGGTTATGAAGAATGGAGTACATGGCTGTAACTGGTTATTGAAGAATGGCAGTACTGGCTGTAACTGGTTATTGAAAATGGTAGTACTGGTGAACTGGTTATTGAAGAAAGGCAGTACTTGCTGTAGACTGTTATTGAAGAATGGTAGTACTGGCTGTAACTGGTTATTGAAAATGGCAGTACTCTGTAACTGGTTATGAAGATGGCAGTACTGGCTGTAACTGGTTATTGAAGAATGGCTGTACTGTGTAACTGGTTTTGAAGAATGGCAAGTACTGGCTGTAACTGTTATTGAAGAATGGCAAGTACTGGCTGTAACTGGTTATTGAAGAATGGCAGTACTGCTTGTAACTGGTTATTGAAGAATGGCAGTACTGGCTGTAACTGGTTATTGAAGAATGGCAGTACTTGGCTGTAACTGGTTATTGAAGAATGAGTACTGGCTGTAACTGGTTATTGAACAATGGCAGTACTGGCTGTAACTGGTTATTGAAGAATGGCAGTACTGGCTGTAACTGGTTATTGAAGAAGGTATACGGCTGTAACTGTTATGAAGAATGGAGTACTGGCTGTAACTGGTTATTGAAGAATGGAGTACTGGCTGTAACTGGTTATTGAAGAATGCAGTACTGCTGAAACTGGTTATTGAAGAATGGCAGTACTGGCGTAACTGGTTATGAAAATGGAGTACTGGGCTGTAACTGGTTATTGAAGAATGGTAGTGACTGTGTAACTGGTTATTGAAAATGGCAGTACTTGTGTAACTTGTTATTGAAGAATGGAGTACTGGTGTGTAACTGTTTATTAGAACAATGGCAGTACTGGCTGTAACTGGTTATGAAGAATGGTGTAGCTGGCTGTAACTGGTTATTGAAGAATGGAGTACTACTGGGTGTAACTGGTTATTAGAATGGTAGTACTGTGTAACTGGTTATTGAAAATGGTAGCTGGCTGAACGGTATTGAAGAATGGTACTGACTGAAACTGGTATGAAGAATGGTAGTAACTGGCTGTACTGGTTATTGAGAATGGTAGTACTGGTTTAACTGTATATTGAAAATGTAGTACTGGTTTGCAACTGGTATTTGACAGATATACGGATGCAACATGGTATATGTGCTGTATGGTAATTACGTAGAGTACTGGCAGTAACTAAGTTATGACATAAGTACAGCTGTAACCGTTCTGTCAACTGGTTTTAAATTGAAGAATGCAGTTTGACTGACTGGTTATTAAAAGGAACTGGCTACGTTAAATGTTTATTGATGAAGAGATTAGTGATGGCTGAACTGGTATTGGATATACATGCTAGTTTCTGTAAACAGGTATGAAATAAGACAGAGAATGGAGAGAACAGTATCGCTGTATACTGTTATGGAACGAATGGCTAGTACTGGCTAACTGGTTATGAAGATATTTCCGTTATTCAGTATTCGCATAACTATGTTAATTGAATGAAGCATATTGCTGTCTGTTATTTAAAATAGTTAGCTGAATTAGAAATTATTGAATAAATGGGAAGATAACAGCAACTGGCTTAATGGTATTGAAAAATACTGGTACTGGCTGTATTTATGAACGTTTGTATGGTAAATGTTTGAGAACGTATATGGCTGTAATGTTTTTGAACAAGGTTGTTGAAGGTATTAAGTGACTTATAAAGGGAACTTTGAATATTAACTCTGGGCTTAACTGATTAAGAATGACAGTATGGAATTGTTTTGAAACAAATATTTTAAAGGGTTTAAAAAAGGCGGGGGTTTTTTTTGGTAATGGTTAATGAAAAAAAAAAAATTTTAAGGTTTTTCCAATGGTAGTCATCTGGTACAGTTTTGGGTTTTGTATTATCACTTGAAATAAATATCTTGTTTGCCTGACTCGATACTGTGGATAATAGAAGCAACAAGTTGTATAGTTGTGTATTGTTAGTGTAGCACATGTGACGAGTAGGGAGTACAGGTGTAGTTAACAGTACAGTAGCATCTAGTAACACTTGTGCCCCTCAACCTGTTGTCTAGCAGAGATTAAAGCAGCCGCGTTTGTAGCTTCATCTTCTTTTCTGCCTTATTAGTCAGTTAAAGCTACGTTAAGATCATTTCGATTTTTGAATTAAGGGAGAACATCTCATGGAGTAGGCTGAATGTGTCCTGCCTGGGAACACCCAAGGCTTCTGTTCGGTCATAGGTCATAACAAAGGTGAGAAAGAATTTGCACTGAGAAATGAAACGCAGGTAAGAGATACCTGTATATTTCACTTTTATTCGGATACTCTCTGACTGAAGCCGAAATATATAGATATTTTTTTTTGCCTGAGTTTAGTGTTTCGCTCCAAGTTGTTTCTTCCCTTTCTGCGAGCAGTATTCTTAAAACTTTTATTCAAGCGTGGGTTCATATAATTCTTTTTGTGCAATTATCGTAAAGTCTCACCAGGTAAATCTTACAAACTTATAGTGACATTCAAAATACACTTTTACTTCCTTGTTTTTCTTTGTGTTTATTCCTCTAAGTTTTCCTTTCCAATTGAAGAAATATAGTTTGATCAGCGACTCTTAAGTACTGTTTTACAAAGGGGAGTTCTTGGCTTACGAATTTACTAAATTTTTTTTCACTGAGGTAATTGTGGCAATAGACCAAGATCAAGAATACGGTATTGTGATAGTGGACTTCGCTAAGGTCTTTGATAAAGTCCCACACAGGAAACTGATGAAAGTACAGGCACATAGTATGGAAGGAGAAATTATCTCCTGGATCGAGTTATGTACATCAGTGGGAGAAATCGGAATGGGGACCCGTTATAAAGTGGTGTGTTACCGAAGTCGGTACTTTCACTTTCATTCATAATCTACATAAACGACATAGATGAAGGACATAAATAACAAGATGAATGACATAAGTTTGCCAGTGGCACTTACATTTTCAGTTAATCCTTTTTTCATGAGGAAGCTTAAAAGTTACAGGATGTCCTGGAAAAGTAAATGTTAGTCGGAGAAGTGGCAGATGCAGTTATTGTGGACAAATGTAAAGTTCCAGTCTTAGAATTTTTTGGTTAACTATGACACTTATAAACTAAATAATGCAGAGCTAAGATTGAATGCGAAACAGATTCAGGAGCTCTCGTTAGCTAAAATTTAAAGCCAGGACCTTAATGCATACATGTTGGCAAAACTAACAGAATTTTTGGTTTTAGAAAAGTATAAATAATAGATTTCATTAGGTTATACTTTAACTGTATATATCCTTGTTAAAACCTTATTGAGTTTACGCTTCTCAGCTCTGGTCTTCATACTTAAGAACGGACATAAAGACACTGGAAAATATACAGAAACCTTTCCTTCGAAAATAGACATTCTGGAAAGACATAGAAGTGGGGAAGGGATATGATTTAAGTGTACAGTTGGGAAACGGGAATAAATAAAGAAGATATAAATAACGTGCTGCAAGTATCTAACCAAGATTGAACTTTCAACAGTGGATTTAATTTGGACAGTTAAGAATTAGAAAGGTTATGAGGAAGTATTAGTTTGGCAGTAGAGTTGTCAGTGGAACAAACTCCCAGGTAATGTCATTGGAGCGAGAACTTTGGGTAGGTTTAAATATAGGTTGGATGGGTGTATGAGTGGGTATGATTTGGACCTGCTTAAAATGGCCAGTAGACTTACTGCAGTGTTCCTTTCTTACTGTGTTCTTATAAACTGAGTGATCTGAGAGCGGGCAGCGGAGTCACTGATCCTTGGAACCATTAACACAATTCTGATAGAACGTAACACAAACGTAAAAAGTCTTGGAAGCATTTTTTTTAATTAATATTGGCCAAGTAAACGAATGGATAGATGGTGTAGTTTAGACAAGCAAGAAGAACACGTATTGAAATACATTAAAAAAGTGTTATTGTTCGTGTGAGAACGTGTTGGCTGAGAGTCGAGTCGTGGATACTTTTGTAACCCAAGTGTTCCCTCCCACTCTGTTGGGAGCATACTCCTCCAGTGCTGTGGTGCCCCATACCATAAATCTCCTCCAGCGTGCTTGAGCTGTCTCCAATATATTTAGCTTTTCAATCACAAAATTTAATTTTACCCAACACGATACATTTAAGTCGTTCATTTTACACGTGCAGTGTAATTTCTGTATGAAAATAACTTGTTTAACTAGCAACTTTGGCCACTTAAACTTTCGCCAGTGGGTAAATATTTGAAGTTTACCAGAACTTGGAAACATTGTCTCGTAGTAGTAGCGCGTTTGTGAGGTTTAGTGGCACACCAATGCTTAATAAAGGATGGGAGCATTTAAAAGTATATCAAAGGTATATTATGCAGACAAACTTAATAAGACACTTGTGAAACATATGAGTATCTTTATTTGAGAGAAATTTCGCCCGCCAGTGACTTTTTAGGTTAATAAATCCCCCGGTGGGCGAAAATACATTTAAATAAAGGTACCCAGATGTTGCCCATGTCTTACTCATCATGAGGATACTTCCTCGTTAGGGTAAGGAAAACAGCAGACGCAGGTCTCAGCCCCGGTTCTCTGTCCCGATACTAACTTTGTAACTAGCAGTTGAACCTTCTCAGTTGGCTGTGTATTGTATTTGTTACGAGTTCCACGTCGACGCTACTTATATGAGTATTGGTCGAGTTTGTTTTTCAGAGGCTCAGTCAATACTCGACTAACGCTTCATTTTTGTCGTTTCTCAAATTTGTTTGCTTGCCGTGCAGATGATTTTAATTGGCTTTGTGTGCTAATAGATGCTAGAGACAGGCTGAATGCAGTGTTTAATCCCGTGTCTTTGTGGTTATTTTATTTTGCTAGTTATTTATCCATGTGATATGCTTTGTTTAATAATGCATTCTTGACCATTTTAATCACTTTTTTACTGCGGTTGAATTCGGGCAGCTAATGTTTCGACCATTTTTCTAGCGGATTCTGGTCACCATGTAGTTTTGGGAAGTCCTTTTGTGATTAGTCTCTTCATTACTTATTTGTTCTAAGGTAAGGTTTGTCAGATGATGACACACCGTTGGAGCTTTTGGTCATCTGACCGAGGCCTTCCGCTGGCTTACCGGTCCACCTCTAAAAACTATGGTCATAGTTGTAACCATTTTCTTTTTGGTATATATTTGTTTTAGACCTCCAGGAACATTATATATTTCATGAATTGTGTGGCACCCATGACGGAACCTTGTGGGACCTCGGCAGTTTGTGTTCGCTTTCTCTAATATTTCGTCTCCCGTCATGACGTTATTCTTTCCATTGCTTAGGTGTTCTGTCTCCATTTATTTATCATCACCGTTAATTTGGCATGTTATTCAAGTTTAGCAGTCTGCGGTGGCGTATCGAAGACCTTTTAATTCAAGGAATATTTATTCAAGGAATATTTAGTCTTGGCTTTTCTGCCCATTTTGTGCGTTTGTGTGAGTGTGTGCCATAGCTCCTGGCCCCACCTCTTCACTGGTCGCTACTAGGTCCACTCTCTCCCTGCTCCATGAGCTTTACCATACCTACTCTTAAAGCAAGCTTTGTGTGGATCCTGCCTCCACTCCATCACTCTCCAGATTGTTCCACTTCTTGACAACTCTATGACTGAAGAAGTACTTCCTAACAGCCCTGTGACTCATCTAAGTCTTCAACTTCCAGTTGTGACCCCTTGTTGCTGTTTCCCATCTCGGAAACATCCTGTCCCTATCCACCTTGTCAATCTCTCAGTATCTTATATGTCGTTATCATGTTCCCCCTATCCCTCCCGTCCTCCAGTGTCGTCAGGTCGATTTCCCTTAACCTCTCCTAGTAAGACATACCCTTCAGCTCCGGGACTACTCTTGTTACAAACCTTTGCACTTTCTCGAATTTCTTGACGTGCTTGACCAGGTGTGGGTTCCATACTGGTACTGCATACTCCAGTATGGGCCTGACGTACACGGTACAGTCTTGAATGTTTCCTTACTGAGGTGCCGAAACGCTATTCTTAAGTTTGCCATGCGCCCATATGCTGCTGTAGTTATTTGGGTGATGTGTGCCTCAGATGTCCTAGGTGTTATGCCCACCCCAAGATCCATTTCCTTGAGTAAAATTTGAAGTTTTTGGTCCCATAGCCTCTACTGTGCAGTCTTTGCCCTTCCCAATCTTCATGACTTGGCACTTTGTGGGGTTAAATTCCAGGAGCCAGTTGCTGGACCAGGCTTACAACCTATCCAGATCCCTTTGTAGTCCTGCCTGATTCTCATCTGATTGAATTTGGTCATTAGTTTCACATCGTCTTCAAACAGGGACACTTTTGAATCTATCCCATCCGTTATGTCATTCACATATTCCAGAAAAAGCACAGGTCCTTGGACTGAGCCTTGTGGAACCCCGCTCGTCACCGGCGCCCACTCTAACACCTCGTCATTTACCATGATTCATTGTTCCCTTCCTGTCAGGTATTCTCTGATCCACTGCTATGCCTTTCCTGTTATACTTGCCTGATCCTCTAGCTTTTGCACTTATGTCCTGTGTGGAATTATGTCGAAGGTCTTCTTACAGTCCAAGAAAATGCAATCTACCCACCTCTTTCTTGTCTTACTGCCGTCACCTTGTAAAACCCCAGTAGGTTTGTGACACAGGACTTCTCTTCCCTGGAACCGTACTTGTCGTGTATAAGCTTATTCCTTTCTAGGTACTCCACCACTCTTCTGATAATCTTCTCTATGACTTCGCATACTATACATGTCAGGAAAACTGGACTGTTGTTTGATGCTGCCTGTCTCTTTTATTAAAAATTTTGGATAGATTTGCTGTCTTCCACACCTCAGGTAGTCGCCCTGTTTCGATAGATGTGTTGAAGATTGTTGTTAGCGGCACACAGCACCTCTGCTCCCTCTCTCAGGACCCACAGAGAGATATCCGGTCCCACCGCTTTGGAGGTATCTAGTTCGTTTAGCAGCCTCTTCACCTCCTCGGATGTGTGCATTGTGTCCAGCACTTGTTGGTGTACCCCACCACTCTGTTTTTTTGGAGTTCTTTCTGTATCCATTGAAAATACTTCTTTAAATCTCATGTTGAGCTCTTCACATACTTCTTTGTCGTTTCTTATGATCTCCCCTCCTTCCTTCCTCAGCCTGATTACCTGGTCCTTGACTGTTGTTTTCCTCCTGATGTGGCTTTACACCAACTTCGGGCCAGACTTCGCTTTCGATGCTGTATCATATTCGTATTGCCGCTGGGCGTCCCCCCTTATCTGTGCATATTCATTTCTGGCTCTTCGACTAATCTCCTTATTTTCCTGGGCCCTTTGTCTTCTATACGTTTTCCATTCTCTAGCGCACTTAGTTTTGGCCTCTCTACGCCTTTAGGTAAACCAAGGGCTCGTTCTTGTCTTCCCTTTATTTCTGCTGCCTTTGGGTATGAACCTCTCCTCTGCCTCCTTGCATTTTGTCACGTATTCCATCATTTCATTTACTGATTTTCCCTCAAGTTGTCTTTCTCACTGAAACTCATACAGGCAGGCAATTCCTCATGTCTGTCTAGTGTGTGTGTGTACTCACCTAATTGTACTCACTTAATTGTGGTTGCAGGGGTCGAGACTCAGCTCCTGGCCCCGCCTCTTCACTGATCGCTACTGGGTCCTCTCTCTCTCTGCTTCCTGAGCTTTGTCATACCTCTTCTTAAAACTATGTATGGTTCCTGCCTCCACTACTTCACTTGCTAGGCTATTCCACTTGCTGACGACTCTATGACTGAAGAAATACTTCCTAACGTCCCTGTGACTCGTCTGAGTCTTCAGCTTCCAGTTGTGACCCCTTGTCCCTGTGTCCCCTCTCTGTGTGTGTGTGTAAACCCCCTCACGCGAATCTGTCCTTCCCAGCTATGTAGCCTGTGGTGAGACCGTCAGCATTGAGTCATGTTGACAAGTATTGTGTAGCGGCTCCAACTGATCTAAGGGTATAACTGAGTGACAGTGGGCAAGTGTTAACCGCCGCTTATTGACCGCCGCTGTGGCTTAGTGCTTTCGCTCTCTCACCTACCAAAAGAAAGTCATGAGGGCAATTTAATTTTATGGCCGAGGGCGGTGACGACGTCACGGCCCGGGAAAATCCAGCCCAGCGGCCAGCAGGCGTAGGTGAGAGGTTCATGGTGTGTCAGGCAGACTGTGCCCCACTATCAAGCTGCCTGTTGCCTGTTTTGTCTATATCACTCTTTGTCACTATCTGTTTCTTTTATCTGTCGCTGCTTGCTCTTTGGGTCACTGTGTAGCTGTTCTTTATCTGTTACTGCCTGTATCTGTGCCACTGCCTGTGTGTGTTAATAATGTATGCCACTGTGCCATTTATATCTATCACCAGCTTGTCTCCCCTCCCTTGCCTCTGCCCCAGTTTATGTAACTGCTCCTTCCTGTGCAGTTGTCACTGTATGTCTTTCCCAATCTCTAACTGACCCTGTCTGTCTGTCCAGGTCTGTAAGTGAACTTAATTGTGTGTCGCAGTCTGCTAACTGTACATCTGTTTGTCTGCGTCTTTATTCTGTCATTGTTTGGTCTGTACCTAGATGTGTTCCATCATAATATTGCCCTTCCACCCTCCTTCCCCATGGTTAGCTGGTCCTTCCCTCTGGGAGGGGAGGGAGGAGCCTTGATGATGGTAAAGAACTCGTAATTCAAGGAGTTGGAGCTGCTCTTCCCTTCCATTAATCAAACCTGATTACCTCTCATTTCCCAAGATCTGACCCTTACGGATATAACGCTTAACCATGAATATAATAGTGTCTATATGTTTCAGTCAGTACTTATTGTATGTGTTTCTCGGCTAGTAACCGAACCTGCTTAAGTGTCTCTCATTCTGCCTGTGTGCCTGTGTTGCCCCAGTCTGTGTTTATCCAAGATTGCGTCTGCCTCACTAAATGTCATTCCCAATAGCCTTAACCTGTGTTTTCTTCGTGTGCGTATGCTGTTTCACGTGTCTTAAAATCAAAAACTACTTATTAGCCTCGTCTGCCTCTACCTATTTCTACCACTGAGTGTGCATAGGCTTTTTTAAAATGAATGGCTACCCGAAAGTGCCATCCTCTTGTGTATGACTGGTGTCTCCTGTCTGCCAGGGCTCAGTGCCTTGTTCTTGTCTCACTTACTGCCTTGTTCATACCACACTTACTGCCTTGTTCATACCACACTTACTGCCTTGTTCATACCACACTTACTGCCTTGTTCATACCTCACTTACTGCCTTGTTCATACCACACTTACTGCCTTGTTCATACCTCACTTACTGCCTTGTTCATACCTCACTTACTGCCTTGTTCATACCACACTTACTGCCTTGTTCATACCACACTTACTGCCTTGTTCATACCACACTTACTGCCTTGTTCATACCACACTTACTGCCTTGTTCATACATCACTTACTGCCTTGTTCATACCACACTTACTGCCTTGTTCATACCTCACTTACTGCCTTGTTCATACCACACTTACTGCCTTGTTCATACCACACTTACTGCCTTGTTCATACCTCACTTACTGCCTTGTTCATACCACACTTACTGCCTTGCTCATACCTCACTTACTGCCTTGTTCATACCTCACTTAATGTCTTGTTCATACCACGCTTACTGCCTTGTTCATACCTCACTTACTGCCTTGTTCATACCACGCTTACTGCCTTGTTCATACCTCACTTACTGCCTTGTTCATACCACGCTTACTGCCTTGTTCATACCTCACTTACTGCCTTGTTCATACCTCACTTGCTGCCTTGTTCATACCACACTTACTGCCTTGTTCATACCTCACTGCCTTGTTCATACATCACTTACTGCCTTGTTCATACCACACTTGCTGCCTTGTTCATACCACACTTACTGCCTTGTTCATACCACACTTACTGCCTTGTTCATACCACACTTACTGCCTCATTCATACCACACTTACTGCCTTGTTCATACCACACTTACTGCCTTGTTCATACCTCACTTACTGCCTTGTTCATACCACACTTACTGCCTTGCTCATACCTCACTGCCTTGTTGATACCACACTTACTGCCTTGTTCATACCTCATTTACTGCCTTGTTCATACCACACTTACTGCCTTGTTCATACCTCACTTACTGCTGACGACACGACTTAAGTCATCTCTCACCCTAATCTTGCCACCCTCAACACCATTGTTAACGAGGAGCTGATCAAAATATCGACTTGGATGACAGCCAATAAACTTACGCTTAACACTGACAAAACCTACTATATTACGTTTGATAGCAGAGCAGGAGATGCACAAATTAACATTAAGATCGACAACATTCTAATTACCAGACATAATGAGGGCAAATTCTTAGGCCTATACCTTGACAACAACCTGAATTTCAGCACCCATATCCAACACATAACCAAAAAAGTATCCAAAACGGTTGGGATCCTCTCCAAGATACGATACTACGTGCCGCAAAATGCCCTTCTCACACTATACCACTCATTTATCCATACCTCACCTATGCTATTTGTGCTTGGGGATCAACTGCAGCAACACACCTAAAGCCAATAATAACCCAACAAAAAGCTGCAGTAAGAATAATCACTAAATCCCATCCCTGGCAACACACCCCACCCCACTCTTCATAGATCTAAACTTACTCCCTGTTCAGTACATCCACACTTACTACTGTGCAATCTACATCTACAGGACCTTAAACTCCAATATCAACCTTGACCTAAAATGCTTTCTTGACAGTTGTGACAGAACCCACATGCATAACACCAGACACAAACATCTCTACGACATTCCCCGTGTCCGACTAAACCTTTACAAAAATTCAATGTATGTCAAAGGCCCTAAAATCTGGAACACCCTACCTGAGAACTCTAGAACTGCAGACACATTCATCACCTTCAAAACTACCATTAGAAAGCATCTTATCTCCCTGACACACCCCATCAACTAACTACACGAATACCACCTGGTGGTTCACACTTACACTCACTCACCCATTTGACCATAAACAGAAATATTAATCTCAATCTTAAAATAATGAATCTTGTGATACTCCAATACTGAAACTATGTACTGTGCCAAAACAAAAGCATTCACATTGCTAAACTCACAAACTAGTATTTAGTCACTTAGCCATAATACCAACTTACCTCATAATTTGTAATATTTTAAAATAAAGAATTAAACTAAGTCTGCCCGAAATGCCTAGCCATGCTAGGTGTTCTAGTGGTACACTCTGTAATCATTATTTTACTACATGTAAACCACACAATAACCAAATTCTGTAAACTCAGCATTGTAATCCTTATAGAGAATAAACTTTGAATTGAATTGAATTGTTCATACCACACTTACTGCCTTGTTCATACCTCACTTATTGCCTTGTTCATACCACACTTACTGCCTTGTTCATACCACACTTACTGCCTTGTTCATACCACACTTACTGCCTTGTTCATACCTCACTTACTGCCTTGTTCATAACCACACTTACTGCCTTGTTCATACCACACTTACTGCCTTGTTCATACCACACTTACTGCCTTGTTCATACCTCACTTACTGCCTTGTTCATACCACACTTACTGCCTTGTTCATACCACACTTACTGCCTTGTTTCATACATCACTTACTGCCTTGTTCATACCACACTTACTGCCTTGTTCATACCTCACTTACTGCTTTGTTCATACCACACTTACTGCCTTGTTCATACCACACTTACTGCCTTGTTCATACCTCACTTACTGCCTTGTTTCATACCTCACTTACTGCCTTGTTCATACCTCACTTACTGCCTTGTTCATTACCACACTTACTGCCTTGTTCATACATCACTTACTGCCTTGTTTCATACCACACTTACTGCCTTGTTCATACCTCACTTACTGCCTTGTTCATACCACACTTACTGCCTTGTTCATACCACACTTACTGCCTTGTTCATACCACACTTACCGCCTTGTTCATACATCACTTACTGCCTTGTTCATACCACACTTACTGCCTTGTTCATACCACACTTACTGCCTTGTTCATACACACTTACTGCCTTGTTCATACCTCACTTACTGCCTTGTTCATACCACACTTACTGCCTTGTTCATACCACACTTACTGCCTTGTTCATACATCACTTACTGCCTTGTTCATACCACACTACTGCCTTGTTCATACCTCACTTACTGCCTTGTTCATACCACACTTACTGCCTTGTTCATACCACACTTACTGCCTTGTTCATACCTCACTTACTGCCTTGTTCATACCTCACTTACTGCCTTGTTCATACCTCACTTACTGCCTTGTTCATACCACACTTACTGCCTTGTTCATACATCACTTACTGCCTTGTTCATACCACACTTACTGCCTTGTTCATACCTCACTTACTGCCTTGTTCATACCACACTTACTGCCTTGTTCATACCACACTTACTGCCTTGTTCATACCTCACTTACTGCCTTGTTCATACCTCACTTACTGCCTTGTTCATACCTCACTTACTGCCTTGTTCATACCACACTTACTGCCTTGTTCATACCACACTACTTTGTTTATGCCTTTCTGCCTTGTTCATGCTTCACTGTCTTATTCATGCTTCACTGCCTTGTTCATGCTTCACTGTGTTCATGCTTCACTGTCTTGTTCATGCTTCACTGTGTTCATGCTTCACTGTCTTGTTCATGCTTCACTGTGTTCATGCTTCACTGCCTTGTTCATGCTTCACTGTGTTCATGCTTCACTGTCTTATTTATGCTTCACTGTCTTGTTCATGCTTCACTGTGTTCATGCTTCACTGTCTTGTTTATGCTTCACTGTCTTGTTCATGCTTCACTGTCTTATTTATGCTTCACTGTCTTGTTCATGCTTCACTGTGTTCATGCTTCACTGTCTTATTTATGCTTCACTGTCTTGTTCATGCTTCACTATGTTCATGCTTCACTGTCTTATTTATGCTTCACTGTCTTGTTCATGCTTCACTGTGTTCATGCTTCACTGTCTTATTTATGCTTCACTGTCTTGTTCATGCTTCACTGTGTTCATGCTTCACTGTCTTGTTCATGCTTCACTGTGTTCATGCTTCACTGTCTTATTTATGCTTCACTGTCTTGTTCATGCTTCACTGTGTTCATGCTTCACTGTCTTGTTCATGCTTCACTGTGTTCAGCTTCACTGTCTTATTTATGCTTCACTGTCTTGTTCACGCTTCACTGTGTTCATGCTTCACTGTCTTGTTTATGCTTCACTGTCTTATTTATGCTTCACTGTCTTGTTCTTGCTTCACTGTGTTCATGCTTCACTGTCTTGTTTATGCTTCACTGTGTTCATGCTTCACTGTTTTGTTCACGCTTCACTGTTTTGTTCACGCTTCACTGTCTTGTTCATGCTTCACTGTCTTGTTCATGCTTCACTGTGTTCATGATTCACTGTCTTGTTCACGCTTCACTGTCTTGCTCGTGCTTCACTGTCTTGTTCATGCTTCACTGTCTTGTTCATGCTTCACTGTCTTCACGCTTCACTGTCTTGCTCGTGCTTCACTGTCTTGTTCATGCTTCACTGTCTTGTTCATGCTTCACTGTCTTGTTCACGCTTCACTGTCTTGTTCATGCTTCACTGTCTTGCTCGTGCTTCACTGTCTTGTTCATACTTCACTGTCTTGTTCACGCTTCACTGTCTTGTTCATGCTTCACTGTCTTGCTCGTGCTTCACTGTCTTGTTCATGCTTCACTGTCTTGTTCACGCTTCACTGTCTTGTTCATGCTTCACTGTCTTGCTCGTGCTTCACTGTCTTGTTCATGCTTCACTGTCTTCTTCACACTTCACTGTCTTGTTCATGCTTCACTGTCTTCTTCACACTTCACTGTCTTGTTCATGCTTCACTGTCTTGTTCATGCTTCACTGTGTTCATGATTCACTGTCTTGTTCACGCTTCACTGTCTTGTTCATGCTTCACTGTGTTCATGCTTCACTGTCTTCTTCACACTTCACTGTCTTCTTCACGCTTCACTGTCTTCTTCATGCTTCACTGTCTTGTTCATGCTTCACTGTGTTCATGCTTCACTGTGTTCACGCTTCACTGTTTTGTTCACGCTTCACTGTCTTGTTCACGCTTCACTGTCTTGTTCATGCTTCACTGTCTTGTTCATGCTTCACTGTCTTCTTCACGCTTCACTGTCTTGTTCATGCTTCAATGTGTTCATGATTCACTGTCTTGTTCACGCTTCACTGTCTTGTTCATGCTTCACTGTCTTGCTCGTGCTTCACTGTCTTGTTCATGCTTCACTGTCTTGTTCATGCTTCACTGTCTTGTTCATGCTTCACTGTGTTCATGCTTCGCTGTCTTGTTCATGCTCCACTGTCTTCTTCACGCTTCACTGTCTTGTTCATGCTTCACTGTGTTCATGATTCACTGTCTTGTTCATGCTTCAGTCTTGTTCATCCTTCACTGCCTTGTTCATTCCTCACCGCCTTGGCCCTACCTCATTGCCTTATTCATGGTTCACTGCCTTCCTCTCCCTTACTACCTTGTCCTTGTCTCACTTCCTTGTCCCTCCGTCAGTGGTGGTGTTGCGCACTGGAGTGGAAGACCATTAGTGGGTGGGAGCGTCACCGTGAGAAAGGATGGCGTGGGTGGGGGCGGGCCACACACTCCACCGCTCTATGCTTCTTCACACCACAACTTAAATTGCTTCAGACACTCCTTCACTCCCTGCCAGCTGAGACTGGTGGTGGTGACGGCGAGGTTCTCGTCGTCTCCTGCCGTAGTTATGGGTGTTCCCTCCAGTCTAGCTAGGGCGATGCTTAATTAACAACAACCTAGGGAGAGTGCTAGAAATCTTCAGTGTTTAGTAATGTTAGGAAGTGCATTACAGATAATTACAAAGATGGTTCAGACATGGTAATCCTGCAAGGTTTACTTGAGCAAATAATATCCCCTACAGTGTACTCTTAAGCTTTTCTTTATTAGTTTAAGTAACAAAATAGACGGAGACGTTATTCAAGAAACATGGAGTATAATATCCGAGGTGTGTAATGGATATGATAGGTACCTCATTGTCGCATGTTTTGTTTTACATCTATCCACTTCAAGGGGAGGGCCTAGATACCGACGAAGAGCTCTTGATCCAAGAAATTGGAGCTATTATCCCTTTCCGTGAATTTAATTTGATAACTTCCCATTCCCCAGGTGTTGTATATATGACCTCAGCGAGTTTAGCGCTTCCCCCTACTAAGTGCTGTAGATGTTCACTCTGTCAAAATCAGATTGAGCACAATGTGCTGCTACTATGATATATATGACAATTTACGAGGTTTAAACAAGGATTGTGTTTACCAAACACGCCCATCACGCAGGGTGTTTTCTCATAGTAGTGAAATATCTCAGCCTGAGCTGGAACATTACACTAGGGTGATGATATCGTAAGGCTTACCATTATGGGTTTAGTAACTTGATTATGTCAGTTTGTTTTAGTGTTGCAGGATGAGTGTTCAAGTGTTCACTCAGCCTTGGCAGTGGATGAGAGTAGTAGTTTACTAGCTTGACAGTGTAAGAAGCGACAGATGAGAAAAGCATCCGTTGAGAACACAGGAAACTGTTCCAAGCTCATGTAAACTAAATCTTCAAGTGGCGCATGTGTTAAACTATATTGTTTAGCTTCTTTGTTACAAGGAAAACAACGTTTTTAAGTTTATAAACTAGATGCAGAATGTAATCAAATAAGAGTACAAGGTAAATAAAGAGGCCTAGTAATAATCATATTACTGAATCTTACCTTCAAACACCACGATAGAATAACTCATAGCTATTAGAATTATAGGAAATATTATAGGATATATAACAAGAACTTTTACAACTGGGGATACCAAGCCAGTAAGAGAATTTATTCATCTCTAGAATTGAATATTGATGTGCTCCCAACAGTTTAATTTAATATTTGCCAAATTAATTATTCATAGATATTTCACACAGGAGGAGATAATCTGTCTTTACCCACAGTGGAACTTTTTCTGAAACATGCTGGAGTTTACCTGCTTAAAATATCTCTGAATTGCTTCCTATCTACTTACGTCACTGTCTACCTAACTAGCCAAATTGCAGACGTAAAGAATACGTAAAGGAAAAATCACCGCCGCGTCCAGTTAACACCCAACCATTGGAAGTGCTTCAAGCCCACAATTTGTATTCCCTGGGAGTCAAACGACGAAAATGTCATCTACAATAAGAAAATACGTACTAGAGAGACTGGTTTTAGTTCTGTACATAACTCCCTCCGGGGATATGAAACATTGTTAACTTTGTAAAAATAACTCTAGCGAAAAGTTTGTTTACGATAAGTACAAGTAATAAATGAATTTTAGATAGCTTTCCTTTAAATGCAAAGGTAACTGCAAACAGGGTCTGATCCCCTTTATTATGTTCATGCGGAATCTCTAAATCTGTAAGGGTAACTCCGGGAATGGAAGTGATGAGTGGGCAGCGCCAGCTCCTCCATTCCTTCATCAATAAATGTAACCCTCGTAATTCTTGTTTTTAACCAGTGACGGACGGGATGAGTTGCGGGCGCACCACACTAGCCGCTCAGGCAGCCTGTGCTTACGTGGCACTGTCAGCTAGAACCACTAAATGTGCCTCATAATGTCGTCAACTAAGTAGTGTCTCTCGTCAGTAACGAGCGCTTAGTGGTTCTTTGGCGTTCGTAGGCGGTGATTTGTAAGGGTCACTCAGGGTCAGTTTTATCATCAGCACAATTCAGTTACGTCTGTCTTCACTAATGATCACATCATTGCATACAATTCGTCATATACTTCTGAAGAAATAAATATGTACTTCTGTTTCTTCATGCTTTGTTGTCTGCTACTTTGGAGAAAAATATTGATAACAGCAGATAAACTAACTATTCAATTATCCGGTCGAAAGATATTTAGATAAAAAGTTACGTCATAGGAACCCTATTACAATTAAAAAAAAATCCGCTGATAAAGAAAATGTGTGTGTGTGCACACACACACACATATATATATAATATATATATATATATATATATATATATATATATATATATATATGTGTGTGTGTGTGTGTGTGTGTGGGGCCAACTTTTGGGTATCTTTATTGAGGAAACGTTTCGCCACACAGTGGCTTCATCAGTCCATACAAAGGAGAAACGTGAAGTACAGGAGGAGAATGAGGTAATCAGTCCCTCAACCTTGAGTCGATGTGGTCAGTCCATCAATCTTGAATAGAATACAGCATATGTGCGGAGAGGTAGCTTATATACCGTGGGCAGGAGAGGTGCAGCAGTCGTAGGTGGTGTCACATTTGTTCATTGTGGAAGTAGGTCTCGCCCAAGGGTTAGGCAAGCGAAGAATTCCCAAGTATTAAGATCCCAAGAAGTTGCTTGCTTAACCCTTGGGCACGACCTACTTCCACATTGAACAAATGTGACACCACCTACGACTGCTGCACCTCTCCTACCCACGGTATATAAGCTACCTCTCCGCACATATGCTGTATTCTATTCAAGATTGATGGACTGACCACATTGACTCAAGGTTGAGGGACTGATAACCTCATTCTCCTGTTCTTCACGTTTCTCCTTTGTATGGACTGATGAAGCCACTGTGTGGCGAAACGTTTCCTCAATAAAGATACCCAAGAGTTGCACATGTGTCTAATTTATCAACGTGTCGGTTCGTAGCCAGAAGGGCCTGGGTTGGATTATCGGGGAAGGCCAAACGTATTTGAGTTTCCTTACCAACCTTTTTCACTTAGCAGTGAATAAGTACGTAATAGTTTGCTGTTGATAGGTCGCATTGTAAGAGAGAATTCTCAGTGGAAAATAGTAATAATATATGACTTATTGCATTATCCTAAGTTAATAACACTATTAATAAAATAATCTTCCTGGGTATTAACCTTGATGGGTAAATCCTATTGGATTTATAATCCGCCTGGGTTAGTAACTGACCTGGGTTAGTAACCATCCTGGAATAAGCAAGCCTGAAGATGTATTCTTATAAAGTAATATGTCTTAGCCTACAGTGGTGTGCACACTTCTTTTTTTCAGACGTTCAGCTGTGTTGGTGAGCCACGGTGAAAGTTGCCAGTTGAATTTTGGCAGACATGTTCTGAGTTGTGAAATACAACCCTCCCCCTCCCTCCTATAAAGAGATCGGGTGGGGCTCCTTGATGCTGAAGAGCTCTTGATTCAAGGAATTGTAGCTACCCTTTCTTTCCATTTGTGTGTGTGTGTGGGGGGGGGGGGGAAACCAACACTGGTTTTTGAAACATTATTTATTCACTAGTAGTTTTGGAGTTAAAGCTATCTTCAGGTATTTCCTAAAATAAAATATTAAATATAAAAAGCAAGTCATAACACATGCTAAAAGAAAATTAATACAAAAACAAAAGGCTGAAAACAAAGTAATTTCGTGAGCATTCAATGTTACATAGGGAAGACTCGTCTCTAATGGGGACTTCATTGTGACCGCCTTCGTGATTTTGGATCGACTGTCAACATAGTAAATTATCTCAAATCTGCGGTGTGGTTTGTGACTGCACAGTGTTATTGTATGGCGCTAAATGGTGGTTTAACTAATGGCTCTGTTTATCCAAATATATATCCCAGGTGCAAGATGTGGACACGCAATTGAAGCTTAGTTTTACCAACATACACAGCATTGGCGCTATGACAGTTATATATATATAGACAATAGAGGATTATAGTATCACATGTAAGTATTTTTAGCTTAGGAGACGCTGGTACGGTATATCAGTATTAACATTCTGAGGAAATAAAGAAACATATGCAACACTTAGAACATTTTATTAGAAGACATGTTGCCATTGGGACTTTATCAGTCCAATATTGAGCATGGCAAAACACACCATATATAGTGGACAGAGGACAGGTGTATTAGACAGAGCTAAGTCCGGTTAAGATCATGGGCTCGTACGTGAGTCGCCTGTTTTTGTAGCGCGCGGTGAGGCAGAATTAGTTTGTAGTGGGGTGGTCAAAAATGAGAACATTATTTAATCTTTCTCCACTGTATATCAACACAACGGTGCCTGCTACTCATAGCGTACTCCCGCATTTGTCAAAGTTTTTCTCGGCAGCAGAACTTACTGAAGAATTTTGCGAGTTGGTGAGAAGTAATAATTATCTGAGATATAGCTCTTTGTTAGTGCAGTCTTTTATCTTAGAATGGTCGTTTTAGTCTCATATGAGAGCTAATAAAAATTTGTTTTGAATAATTTTTCATTATATACGTCTGTATGGCCGTGGCTGAGATGGAAAAAAATGATTATCATACTTTTCTCGAGAATTTTTAAGGTATATGCTTCAAGTACATTTAAGAATAAAAATTGTGGTGAAATCTGATTGCTCACGGCTTTAAACAAGTGAAATATTGAATCATTCATGTCTTTTTTTTTATCTGGTTGTTAGGATAAGTATGACAGTGAATAAATTTGATTTTCATAGACCTTAAAGAACAAAAAGGCACAATATCGTGAATGGAACAATGCACAAATAACACGCACATAAGAGAGGGGAGCTTACGACGACGTTTTGGGCCGACTTGAACCATTAACAAAGTCACAGTGTGACTGTAAATAGTCCAAGTCGGACCGAAACGTCCTATGTGCGGGTTATATGTGTAATGTTTCATAGACCTTCGGAGTTTCAGGGGAAGGAGGCGGCCCTGGAGACCCTGAGGGCATTTTTTTTGTGCCTCCCTTTGGGTCGAACAACTCAAGTTTATACATTCACTCCCACTATTAGCAAGGACATATGATATGCTCATATTGCTGGAGTTCTGGGGCACCGTGTAAGATACTGAGACCAGGACTACCTGAAGACAATGTGGCTTGTGTAAATTATACTCTTTTAACACTAATCTGGCTTCTTTCCATTACAGCAGGCGCCCTTGTTTATTAAAGTGTATCACACAAATGTTATTCATGCTGTCTGCTGCACGCTTACTTGTGCTGTCTTACTGGCTGGTTAGACTTCTGGCTGTCTCACCCACGTACACCATGTCGAATCCCTTGCATGGGATGACATACACAACTGCTCAGGTTTCCATCGTCCTGGCTGGTCTGTATTAGGTTCCTTGGTGGTGAAAGACGTTCTGATGGCCACGCTCATTTTGTGATCCGCGAGTACCTTAATAATGTTGTCCTCCTTCCCAACTGTAAGTACGACATACCTAGTAAGTGATTGCTCTCGGGCGGCCATGTTTATGATGCGGTGGAAAGTCTTCTGTAGTCAGAGACGAAGTATGAAAGAAACTTAAGGCGTGTGAAGACATGGAAAATGTGATTACATCTTCGAGGAACTGAAGGCTATTACAATTATCTTCCTTGAAGATAAATGTAACACCAAATGTTCACAATTGTTCAGTTTTCTTCTACAGTTCATAATAAAATCAGAGCCCTATAAAATAAAAAGCTCCTTTTATAAATAATTCTTAAAATATTTGAATTAGACACAATAAATTTCAATTAGACACAATACCTTTCAAGGCAGGTGAAATTGCTGACCTAGAAAATGTACAGAGAACCTTCACGGCGCGCATAACGGAGATAAAACACCTCAATTACTGGGAGCGCTTGAGGTTCCTGAACCTGTATTCCCTGGAACGCAGGCGGGAGAGATACATGATTATATACACCTGGAAAATCCTAGAGGGACTAGTACCGAACTTGCACACGAAAATCACTCTCTACGAAAGCAAAAGACTTGGCAGAGGATGCAACATCCCCCCCAATGAAAAGCAGGGGTGTCACTAGCACGTTAAGAGACAATACAGTAAGTGTCAGGGGCCCGAGACTGTTCAACTGCCTCCCAGCATACATAAGGGGGATTACCAACAGACCCCTGGCAGTCTTCAAGCTGGCACTGGACAAGCACCTAAAGTCGGTTCCTGATCAGCCGGGCTGTGGCTCGTACGTTGGTTTGCGTGCAGCCAGCAGTAACAGCCTGGTTGATCAGGCTCTGATCCACCAGGAGGCCTGGTCACAGACCGGGCCGCGGGGGCGTTGACCCCCGGAACTCTCTCCAGGTAAACTCCAGGTAGCGCTGTATCAAACTTCAAGGCAATACTAGGATTTATGTGAGAGCGACATCCATTGAGGACATAGCAAACTTTAAAGCTGATGCAAATCAGGTCATCCAGTTGATTGCATATTGAGGTCAGTGAAAATAGATTTCTGCTGCTCTGCAAAAGAAAAAAAATAATAAAGCTTAAACACTGCAGAATGTCTGGAACCAGTTGCTAGAGGGAAAGAGCAATGTAAGTTACTTGGGGGTAACTATGCAAGATTTTACTTTATGGGCTCACAACAGTGTTACCGTTACAACTGCAAGGAAACTATTAGACTGGATAACAAAAGACAAGACAGTAATACTCATTAAAGTAGTACTTGTAGTCTTTAGAATGGAATATTGTACACGAACTAAAGACAAGCGATATGGGAGATATGGAGAATGCGCAAACTGTCACTAGCTAGATAAATTCAAATGCCTAAATTACCGATAACACTAAAATTTCTAAAATTATTCTTTCTGTAGTCTGATATAGCTTTACTTATATCATCTGGAAAATACTGCACACTGAAGTAACCTTTTATTAGGCTTGGCAAAACTCTTCCAATGGAGAGTATGAATGGTACAAGGCGCTATGAAACCTTTCTTTTAATTAAGAGAATTACCAAGAAACTGCTGTCTTCCAACGGGAATTTGACGAATTGCTTCAACTCTTTCCTGATCTACCCGACGCTTCAACTCATTCCTGATCTACCCGGCTGTTGTGTGACTTGTTCATGTCATCGTAGATAACACTGAAATATTATAGTAATTATTTGAAACTAAAAGTGCTGAAATAATCGTCTAAAACTGAGAGGATAAAAAAACGGTCACAGGTATGTTACAAGTAAGTTGTGACATAATCTAATCTACATATATTATATATATATATATATATATATATATATATATATATATATATATATATATATATATATATAATATATATAATGTTTTTTTCTGTTAGGTGACAGAAAGCATACAGTACCTAGACTCCTAGTGTGTGAGTCACCCCTTTATTGCCCCCTCCCTTCAACTGACAGTTATCCCAACGTTCACCTAGTGTTAACCCAGGGCTTCGCAGTGTTCCAGACCTTACTTTATCACCTTGTGCGGCCAACATTAACTCCGCTCTCCCCACTTCATATTAATTATCCTCCTATTCGTTCTCCACTTCTGGCTTGATAATTCTTACATAATAAGATTTGTTCACTTCACAGTAAGATAACTTGAAACGTAATTAATATTACAGGCTGTCTACTCTACAAAGTCCTTTCTGATTTCAATTTTTTTTTTTACAACAGAATATAAAAAAAAGTTGAAAAGGCAATTGTTTGTACATGAGAGGTTCACGGTTGTTGAATCTATGCAACCTCAATATGTAGTATTCCGTAACTCATTTAATCGATACTCCGGTTCATTCCAGGTACTGGCCAACATATCAGTTATGATTTCTACGATGCTAATGGTATCTGGAAAGCATAATTCTACACAAATCCACACAAGAAGTCTAAATATATGTCAGAGAAGGTTGATGGGACCATTACTCGAAATCCATCCACCAATTAACTTCATGGTGCGAAAATTGCTTTATCGTATTCAAACAATTGCATTTTAATCCAAGAAAGGAGAGGGTAGCTCCAATTTCTTGAATACTGAATCCTTCACTAGTAATCAGGGTACTCCTCCCCCAACCACACCTCATCTCTGCTCTTATGGAAGGAAGCAAATTACAGTAACTGGTTGGTAATGTGTGACACCCGCGTCGTCTCCATGGAAACATTACATACATTATTTTATACGGTGTGATGAAAGGCTGTTTTAACCTTCTTGCTCACCTAGAGAGACAGTTCTCTGACGCTATACAAGAAGTAAAGGAACAGTATAGTGTATGAAGCATTATACTGGTAAATTACGAGCACTGCCTTCATGATGCACTCGAATTACTTTCCTGCAGCTACAGTATTTTATGTTATTATATACTGTCACGAGATTTAAAACATATAGTACAAAAAGAAATGTATGATGTGGCTTCGTCAGCTGCTCACCTGAGATGAAGTATTTATGAATTATCTAATCACTGCGTCCCTGACATCCGTTCAACGCTCTTGTCAGTCTGGGGTTTCTCTCACGTATTTTTTTTTTTTTTACCGATGAAGAATACATAGCTGTATAGTTATGCGATACATTAGATTCGCGATATATTAGATCCTCTATTTGGGTAGCTCTGTATATATTTTCACAGCGACATCTATTTATGTTTTAAACGATGTGTTTGTGTGTGAGATTACCTGTTTGTGAAACTTTGTGGTGTCCTGTCCTTATTACCTGAAGAGGGTTTCGGGGGTCAATGCCCCCGCTGCCCGGTCTGAGACCAGGCAAATTGTCATACATTTTTCTAAAAAAAAATCAGTGGTTGTAACATTTCATACATGTTGGATACCAATGCAGTATTTATCTTTTGTACAAAAAAAATGTTATCGCAGTGTTTTTTGGCACCTTTATTTTTCATTTTCAAACTGTGGCGTCTTGTTCTCCCCTTGGATGATGCCAAGTGATCTGTTGTCACGTGTTGTTTTATCTGTATTCCTCTCCACAAACGACGGGATTGTTAATGTTTGCAGTCTCTCTTATTACCTCCTATTTTGTTCAGTTTTTGGAGTCGTGTTTTAGCATGCCTTTGATGTTTTCCTATTCACTGCTTGTGCTTTATACACTTGACGACTGCGGTGCTCTTCACCAACTCCACCTCATCTTTTATGTATAGTTCTTTTGTCTTCCAATTATGCCCCTGAATTTGTATTGATAAAGCCACCGGATGGCGAAACGTCAACAATAAAGATAACCAGATGTTGCACACGTGTCTGGTTCTTCATTATCATTTTTTTTTAATGCGGACGCTACATTATGGCTGACTATTCTAACTTGGGCCTAACACTCGTTATGGTCATTCTATTTTTTCCCCTGCTTCATCCGTATATATATGGCTATTTCGAAGCTCTCTCCAGGGAGGTGCATAGATTCTGGTGACAGAGACTTGGTCCAAGGAATTGAACCTGTTATCTCCTTGGATCGAACCGATTTCCCCCTATTCCTACAAGCGTTACTACAGCCAGTACTACAAGCGTTACTACAGCCAATACTACAAGCGTTACTACAGCCAATACTACAAGCGTTACTACAGCCAGTACTACAAGCTTCAACATAATAATAATAACAATATTTTGAAGTTTGTCAGTTAACAAGAGTCGCCTTTGATGTCAGTAGTGATTTTCTTGTGATATTTTGACTATAATTACTCCTAGATCCTTTTCTTTAACGCTTGTAGTACTGGCTGTAGTAACGCTTGTAGTACTGGCTGTAGTAACGCTTGTAGTACTGGCTGTAGTAACGCTTGTAGTATTGGCTGTAGTAACGCTTGTAGTTACTGGCTGTAGTAACGCTTGTAGTATTGGCTGTAGTAACGCTTGTAGTATTGGCTGTAGTAACGCTTGTAGTACTGGCTGTAGTAACGCTTGTAGTACTGGCTGTAGTAACGCTTGTAGTATTGGCTTGTAGTAACGCTTGTAGTACTGGCTGTAGTAACGCTTGTAGTACTGGCTGTAGTAACGCTTGTAGTATTGGCTGTAGTAACGCTTGTAGTACTGGCTGTAGTAACGCTTGTAGTATTGGCTGTAGTAACGCTTGTAGTATTGGCTGTAGTAACGCTTGTAGTACTGGCTGTAGTAACGCTTGTAGTACTGGCTGTAGTAACGCTTGTAGTATTGGCTGTAGTAACGCTTGTAGTATTGGCTGTAGTAACGCTTGTAGTACTGGCTGTAGTAACGCTTGTAGTACTGGCTGTAGTAACGCTTGTAGTATTGGCTGTAGTAACGCTTGTAGTATTGGCTGTAGTAACGCTTGTAGTACTGGCTGTAGTAACGCTTGTAGTACTGGCTGTAGTAACGCTTGTAGTATTGGCTGTAGTAACGCTTGTAGTATTGGCTGTAGTAACGCTTGTAGTACTGGCTGTAGTAACGCTTGTAGTATTGGCTGTAGTAACGCTTGTAGTATTGGCTGTAGTAACGCTTGTAGTATTGGTTGTAGTAACGCTTGTAGTACTGGTTGTAGTAACGCTTGTAGTACTGGCTGTAGTAACGCTTGTAGTATTGGCTGTAGTAACGCTTGTAGTACTGGCTGTAGTAACGCTTGTAGTACTGGCTGTAGTAACGCTTGTAGTATTGGCTGTAGTAACGCTTGTAGTACTGGCTGTTGTAACGCTTGTAGTACTGGCTGTAGTAACGCTTGTAGTACTGGCTGTAGTAACGCTTGTAGTATTGGCTGTAGTAACGCTTGTAGTATTGGCTGTAGTAACGCTTGTAGTATTGGCTGTAGTAACGCTTGTAGTACTGGCTGTAGTAACGCTTGTAGTATTGGCTGTAGTAACGCTTGTAGTATTGGCTGTAGTAACGCTTGTAGTACTGGCTGTAGTAACGATTGTAGTATTGGCTGTAGTAACGCTTGTAGTATTGGCTGTTAGTAACGCTTGTAGTACTGGCTGTTTGTAACGCTTGTAGTATTGGCTGTAGTAACGCTTGTAGTATTGGCTGTAGTAACGCTTGTAGTACTGGCTGTAGTAACGCTTGTAGTATTGGCTGTAGTAACGCTTGTAGTACTGGCTGTTAGTAACGCTTGTAGTATTGCTGTAGTAACGCTTGTAGTATTGGCTGTA
>NC_069426.1:45303996-45356496 GCF_026875155.1 Cherax quadricarinatus | reverse complement strand
ATTGTTCCTACTACTTGTGCTGATGATTGTTACTACTTGTGCTGATGATTGTTACTACTAGTGCTGATGATTGTTACTACTACTTGTGCTGATGATGATTGTTACTACTTGTGCTGATGATTGTTACTACTTGTGCTGCTGATGATTGTTACTACTAGTGCTGCTGATTGTTACTGCTTGTGCTGATGATTGTTACTACTTGTGCTGATGATTGTTATTACTACTTTTACTGATGATTGTTACTACTACTTGTGCTGATGATTGTTGCTACTAATTGTGCTGATGATTGTTACTACTACTTGTGCTGATGATTGTTACTACTTGTACTGATGATTGTTACTACTACTTGTGCTGATGATTGTTGCTACTACTTGTGCTGATGATTGTTACTACTTGTGCTGATGATTGTTACTACTACATGTGCTGATGATTGTTACTACTACTTGTGCTGATTGTTACTACTACTTGTGCTGATGATTGTTACTACTACTTGTGCTGATGATGATTGTTACTACTTGTGATGATGATTGTTACTACTAGTGCTGATGATTGTTGCTACTAATTGTGCTGATGATTGTTACTACTACTTGTGCTGATGATGATTGTTACTACTTGTACTGATGATTGTTACTACTACTTGTGCTGATGATTGTTTCTACTACTTGTGCTGATGATTGTTACTACATGTGCTGATGATTGTTACTACTACTACTTGTGCTGATGATTGTTACTACTACTTGTGCTGATGATTGTTACTACTACTTGTGCTGATGATGATTGTTCTACTTGTGATGATGATTGTTACTACTACTTGTGCTGATGATTGTTGCTACTACTTGTGCTGATAATTGTTGCTACTACTTGTGCTGATAATTGTTGCTACTACTTGTGCTGATGATGATTGTTACTAGTGCTGATGATTGTTACTGCTACTTGTGCTGATGATTGTTACTACTACTTGTGCTGATGATTGTTGCTACTCGTGCTGATGATTGTTACTACTTGTACTGATGATTGTTACTACTTGTGCTGATGATTGTTACTACTTGTGCTGATTGTTACTACTTGTGCTGATGATTGTTACTACTTGTGCTAATGATTGTTAGTACTACTAGTGTGCTGATGATTTTTACTACTACTTTTGATGATTGTTACTACTTGTGCTGATGATTGTTACTACTACTTGTGCTGATGATTGTTACTACTACTTGTGCTGATGATTGTTATTATTACTTGTGCTGATGATTGTTGCTACTACTTGTGCTGATGATTGTTACTACTACTTGTGCTGATGATTGTTACTACTACTTGTGCTGATGATTGTTACTACTTGTGCTGATGATTGTTGCTACTACTTGTGCTGATGATTGTTACTACTTGTGCTGATGATTGTTACTACTACTGTGCTGATGATTTTACTACTTGTGCTGATGATTGTTACTACTACTTGTGCTGATGATGTTCTACTACTTGTGCTGATGATGATTGTTACTACTTGTGCTGATGATTGTTACTACTACTTGTGCTGATGATTGTTGCTACTACTTGTGCTGATGATGGTTACTACTACTTTTGCTGATAATTGTTACTACTACCTGTGCTGATGATTGTTACTACTAGTGCTTATGATTGTTGCTACTAGTGCTGATGATTGTTACTACTACTTGTGCTGATGATTGTTGCTACTACTTGTGCTGATAATTGTTGCTACTACTTGTGCTGATAATTGTTGCTACTACTTGTGCTGATGATGATTGTTACTAGTGCTGATGATTGTTACTGCTACTTGTGCTGATGATTGTTACTACTACTACTTGTGCTGATGATTGTTGCTACTCGTGCTGATGATTGTTACTACTTGTACTGATGATTGTTACTACTTGTGCTGATGATTGTTACTACTTGTGCTGATTGTTACTACTTGTGCTGATGATTGTTACTACTTGTGCTAATGATTGTTAGTACTACTAGTGCTGATGATTTTTACTACTAGTGCTGATGATTGTTCCTACTTGTGCTGATTGTTACTACTTGTGCCAATGATTGTTACTACTACGTGTGCTAATGATTGTTAGTACTACTTGTGCTGATGATTGTTACTACTAGTGCTGATGATTGTTACTACTTGTGCTGATTGTTACTACTACTTGTGCTGATGATTGTTACTACTACTTGTGCTGATGATTGTTACTACTTGTGCTGATGATTGTTACTACTACTTGTGCTGCTGATGATTGTTACTACTTGTGCTGATGATTGTTACTACTACTTGTGCTGCTGATGATTGTTACTACTACTTTTGCTGATTGTTACTACTTGTGCTGATGATTGTTACTACTACTTGTGCTGCTGATGATTGTTACTACTACTTGTGCTGCTGATGATTGTTACTACTACTTGTGCTGATGATGCTTCTACTGTTACTGGTGTTGCTGCTGCTTCTGCTGGTTCAGTTATTACCATTATTATTATTGTTGCTACTACTATTTCTACTTCTACTACTGCTAATACTTTTGAGTATTGCCACTTCTGGTGTTGCTGCTGCTGTTTTTGTTCCTCCACTTTCGCCTCACTATCACACCTTGTGTCGGAGGTGGTGTTAGGTAGCCCAGTAACCCGAGCAAACTAATGAAATTGTTCGTTGCGGAGTTGCAAATAAACTCAGGGAGGTTAGTTGAGTTTGCCTGGTCACCGTCTGAGTGCTTGGCCCTGGCTGTTAACCCCAGCGTAATAACACCGATTCTTACTCAGTAGGTGCCCATAAGGGGAGGTGCCTTCATGCAGGTGAGGGGCTTGTGATCCAAAGAATTGGATCTGTCTTCCTCATGCTTGTATCGAACTTGATTGTCTCCCATTCCGCAGGCGCTACATAACCCCAACGTGGTTAAAAATAGAGGCGTAAACACGTGGGACATTTTATAATGGAAACGGTGCTGGGACCTTGTTCACTCCAAACATATTTGGAGTGAACAAGATCCCAGCACCGAAACTTGTTCGTATTATTTGCCAGGTTTTTCACCATCACCCCTTACGATTTTAGCCCTCTCCAGTTGAATATAGTACTACTACTTGCGCAAGACACTTTAAAATATGGCATTTATAAATGGATGTGCGTTTATAAGTAAATAATGGGGTCCACCTCTGGTGTAAATTGTAGGACCCATAACCTGGGAGAAGTGGATAAAAATGTTTCAAGGAAGAATATTTGGATTTCTTCCTGAAGCCGTTTCAATATTCCACTTCCCCTACCACCTCATCTTTTCATTATTTTTTACCAATAGGTATATTTTATTACATAATATGGTACAAAAGGTTTAAGAGAGATATTGTTGATATGAAGATGGCATATACAGTGCATGAGATATGAGAGATGCTTGTCTAGTACATATTGTTACGTCTTTGTCACTGATTATAACGCGAAAATCTCATCCAGCTCTTCAGAACTGGGGCGCGTGCCAAAAATACTGCAGGCATTACCCCTCTGAACAGCAGCGCTGAGCCGCTGGAACAGAAAACTAGCTGCCCTGGGATCCCTAGTTACCCTGATGAGTCTTTTGCCTAGCTCTTTAAGGGACTTAGATGCACTCTCTCCCCATGAGCCAAGGGTCTCTGAGCCTATGAGAACAAACATATAATTATGGGTAAATTCTCCATATTTTCTAGACTTTTGGGACTCCCTGAAGCTGGCGGCTGCCCCTCCTTCCTTTCTGGTGTATTGGAGATAGGTATCAGTCAAGGTAGATGCACATGTGTAGTCCCACACCACCTGCTTACCGTCTGTCCAGCTTGAAGTGTGATACCATCTGGACGCTTCTGGCTGCCATCAGATCTGCATAGTTGGGGTGGCTCCCTTACTGCTGGGCATCCGGCTGTTGTGAGGCTCCTCTTGATAATGTTATTAACCTCCTCATGTCTTGCAATCTTTCCCTCGGATTTACAGCACACAAGACCATGGTACCCGAATCGGTCTGCTGCTTCACTGCCACAAATACACCTGTGTGAATAGGTAAAATTGGTCAGTTAGCAAGAACTCGTATAAAATTACATCCTTTCTAAAATTTTCTATTATACGTTTAAGGATAGATTTTTTTTTTCATTTATATTAATGTAAAAGTTAATACTTTTGTTCCAAAAGTACCTTAGAAAGCTTACCTAACCGTATTATAACAAGCCCAATTTAATTTAGCCTAATCCAGCTTAATATGTTTTAGATAAGTTTGCAATAATTTAATAGTAAGCAAACACGATGAAATATATTTTTTTAGTTAGGTTCAGAAAATTTTTTTTGCTAAATTATTGCATGCACAAATTTTAGCTTGCCTTATTCGGCAAGAAGAGCGTTGCTATTTAAGCGAAAATCGCAAGTTTTACCTCTTCGGCACGACATATATATTGTGTGTGTGTGTGTATGTTGTACCTGTCATCAAGCAGCGTTGTAAATCATAATCATACTAGATTTTTGCATAGTTTGACCGTGATGAAGCTCACACTAGGCGATAATTATTCTAATAAAGGCTTAATTTGTCTGTGTGTGTCTGTCTTGATGTACTGGGTGTCACCTTACTGATCTAATTTGTCAAGGGAAATTAGATCAGTGCCTGTATGTTACAAGTGCCAGATCATCAGTTTCTGTGTATGTTTGAGAACTGCTGGCAGCAATAGCCTGGTTTATCAGGCAGTCAACAAGAAATTCTGATAGGCTCGACAGTGAGGGTACACACTTACAAACTAGCATAAGTATGTTTGACACAACGTGTTCACCACACAAACACCGCAACACACAAGCACAACTTACCACACCCCATTATGCACTAGTTGTTTATAAGTGTATTTTGTCCTCTGGAGAATTGTGTAAATTTCCTGTGGCACGGGTCTTAAATGACAGCCCGCTGAGTTGAGCTTTTGGTCACTTGACAGAGGTCTTCCGCTTGTAGTCTTAAACTGACTCACATGGTTTAGCGCTCTTTAATACAATAGTGGGTCTGTATGACTCATTGTTACCCTGGAAATGACTCATGAAATCATAATAACACGATTGCAAAAAAACCCGTGGTACGGATGGGGTGGAACTCATGGGAAGTGAATTGTAAACTCCAGTTCACAGTGTAAACCCTGGGCCAGCTGGCTACAATAAGATTCAACCAGCTAGGTTTTGTTTATACCCATAGGGAGGTTAACATGGGCTCCTGGGACATGTTAACCTCCCTACGCTATATAAAAAATACTTGGATGAATCTTACAGCCATCTGGCCCAGTGGCTTAGGCAACTCACTTGCAATGAGTTCTAGCCCCATCCGTACCGTGATTTGTTTGCCATGTAAATATCGCCCCCAGCCACCATCCAGCACTTGTGATTCTTTAAAATACAATTATCATCATGAGGTGAGGGATACCAGGCACTGGGTCATCTTAAGGACCAGGCGGTTCAGTTCCAGCGATGAGCGCTTCATTAATAACCTGGAGACTTATCGCTCTTTTAAATAGTACAGAAGCTTCCGTTATTGTTAAAATTTATTGTGACATGTAGCTTGTAATTTATTGGTTAACACTTATAGCCAGTGGCTTGTAGCTGTGATTCATGACTTGTAGCCTGTGAATTATAGCCTGTGGTTTGTAGCCTGTGATTTATGACTTGCAGCTTGTGACTTGTAGCCTGTGACGTGTAGCCTGTGACTTGTAGCCTATGACTTACAATCTGTGACTTATAACTTTTGACTTGTAATCTGTGACTTTTAACCTGTGACTTGTAGCCTGTGACTTGTAGCCTGTGACTTATAGCCTGTGACTTGTGGCCTGTGACTTGTAACCTGTGACTTATAGCCTGTGACGTGTAGCCTGTGACGTGTAGCCTGTGACTTGTAGCCTGTGACATTATATTAGGACCGTAAAACAGAGCAGTTCTAGTATCTGGCGCTGTGGCAAGTTAGAAAACTTATTATCTGGAGGACTTCCTGACCAGGCGAACTAACAGGCAAGTCTTGGAAACCCTACTTTACAACGTGCAAGAGGTGGCGCAGTAGGACGTGGACGAGGTGGTACGCGAAGTGGTGCACGCAGTGGATGGCAGGAGTGTGTGGGAGTGAGGGTAAGGAAGCCAGGGCTCATTTCTCGGCCTTGCCAAACTGACTTGACACGCTCACATCACAACTTCGGCCACACTTGAGTCCACCTCCATCCTTTTACCTCTTCAGGTCCCTTCTAAACTCTCCTCTCGCGCAAGCACCACGAGCAAACGCTTGCACGCATACACACACGCGCACAAACACACACGCGCACAAACACACACACACACACCACACACCACACACACACACACACACACACCAACACAAACCAACACACAAAACACACACACACACACACTGACGACACTGACGACACTGGAGGACAGGAGAGATAGGGGGGACATGATAACGACATACAAAATACTGAGAGGAATTGACAAGGTGGACAAAGACAGGATGTTCCAGAGATTGGACACAGTTGGAAGCTGAAGACACAGATGAATAACAGAGATGTTAGGAAGTATTTCTTCAGCCACAGAGTAGTCAGTAAGTGGAATAGTTTGGGAAGCGATGTAGTGGAGGCAGGATCCATACATAGCTTTAAGCAGAGGTATGATAAAGCTCACGGCTCAGGGAAAGTGACCTAGTAGCGATCAGTGAAGAGGCGGAGCCAGGAGCTCGGACTCGACCCCCGCAACCTGAACTAGGTGAGTACACACACACACACACACACACACACACACACACACACACACACACACACACACACACACACACACACACACACACGCACACACACGCAAATACAACAGGTCTAGTGTCTAATCGACATGTGCCTAGGACAAAATGGTAACACACACACACACACACACACACACACACACACACACACACACACACACAATGGGGCCAGATAACATCTCCCCATGGGTATTGAGAGAGGGAGCAGAGGCGCTATGTGTACCCCTAACAACAATATTCAATACATCTATCGAAACAGGGAGATTGCCTGAGGCATGGAAGACAGCAAATGTAGTCCCAATCTTTAAAAAAGGAGACAGACATGAAGCATTAAACTATAAACCAGTGTCACTGACATGTATAGTATGCAAAATCATGGAGAAGATTATCAGGAGAATAGTGGTGGAACACCTAGAAAGGAACGATCTCATCAACCAGCAGCCAACATGGTTTCAGGGACGGGAAATCCTGTGTCACAAACTACTGGAGTTCTATGACATGGTGACAGCAGTAAGACAAGAGAGAGAGGGGTGTGGTGGATTGCATTTTCTTGGACTGCAAGAAGGCGTTTGACACAGTTCCACACAAGAGATTGGTGCAAAAACTGGAGGACCAAGCAGGGATAACAGGGAAGGCACTACAATGGATCAGGGAATACTTGTCAGGAAGACAGCAGCGAGTCATGGTACGTGGCGAGGTGTCAGAGTGGGCACCTGTGACCAGCGGGGTCCCGCAGGGGTCAGTCCTAGGACCAGTGCTGTTTCTGGTATTTGTGAACGACATGACGGAAGGAATAGACTCTGAGGTGTCCCTGTTTGCAGATGACGTGAAGTTGATGAGAAGAATTAACTCGATCGAAGACCAGCAGAACTACAAAGGGATCTGGACAGGCTGCAGACCTGGTCCAGCAATTGGCTCCTGGAGTTCAATCCCACCAAGTTGCAAAGTCATGAAGATTGGGGGAAGGGCAAAGAAGGCCGCAGACGGAGTACAGTCTAGGGGGTCAGAGACTACAACCTCACTCAAGGAAAAAGATCTTGGGGTGAGTATAACACCAGGCACATCTCCTGAAGCGCACATCAACCAAATAACTGCTGCAGCATATGGGCCTAGCAAACCTCAGAACAGCATTCCAACATCTTAATAAGGAATCATTCAGGACCCTGTACACCGTGTACGTTAGACCCATATTGGAGTATGCGGCACCAGTTTGGAACCCACACCTAGCCAAGCACGTGAAGAAACTAGAGAAAGTGCAAAGGTTTGCAAAAAGACTAGTCCCAGAGCTAAGAGGTATGTCCTACGAGGAGAGGTTAAGGGAAATCAACCTGACGACACTGGAGGACAGGAGAGATAGGGGGGGACATGATAACGACATACAAAATACTGAGAGGAATTGACAAGGTGGACAAAGACAGGATGTTCCAGAGATTGGACACAGTAACAAGGGGGCACAGTTGGAAGCTGAAGACACAGATGAATCACAGGGATGTTAGGAAGTATTTCTTCAGCCACAGAGTAGTCAGTAAGTGGAATAGTTTGGGAAGCGATGTAGTGGAGGCAGGATCCATACATAGCTTTAAGCAGAGGTATGATAAAGCTCACGGCTCAGGGAGAGTGACCTAGTAGCGATCAGTGAAGAGGCGGGCCAGGAGCTCGGACTCGACCCTCGCAACCTCAACTAGGTGAGTACACACAGACACACACAGACACACAGACACACACAGACACACACACACAGACACACACAGACACACACACACACACACACACACACACACACACACACACACACACACACACACACACACACACAGACACACACAGACACACACAGACAGACACACACAGACAGACACACACAGACAGACACACACAGACAGACACACACACACACACACACACACACACACACACACACACACACACACACACACACACACACACACACACACACACACACAGACAGACACAGACACACACACAGACACACACACAGACACACACACACACACACACACACACAGACACACACACACACACACACACACACACACACACACACACACACACACACACACACACACACACACACACAGACACACACACACAGACACACACACACACACACACACACACACACACACACACACACACACACTTATATACAACAGGCCAAGTGTCTAATTGACATGTGCCTAGGACAAAATGGTAACTAACACACACACACACACACACACACACACACACACACACACACACACACCCACACACCCATATACAACAGGCCTAGTGTCCAATCGACATGTGCCTAGGACAAAATGGTAACTAACATGAGACATTTCATATGGCATACGTCAGGCCCACATTGTAGTATCCAACATCAATATGGGACCCCCCACCTGGTCAAACATACCTGGAGTTTACCTACAGTTGTTTCCAAAGGTCACCGCCCCCGCATCCCGGTCCCAGACCAGGTCTACTGGTTGCTATCTTGATCGATAAAGCTGTTAGTGCCCGCAGTCCAACATGTGCACCACAACCCGGTTGATTAAAAACTGTTTTGAGGAATCTGTCGAGTTTCCTCTTGAAGACAGAGGTTTGTTGATGATCCCCTTTATGCATGGAGGGTGTTGAACAGTCATGGGCCCTTAATACTTATTGAGTTCTCTCAGTGTACCCATCGCTGCCTTGCTTTTCACTGGAGGTATCCTGCACCGTCTGCCAGGCCTTTTGAATCCATAAGTAGTAATTTCAGTTTGGGATCAATTCTTACCATGTCTTCCAGGTGTATATTATGATGCATCTCTCTCGCTTACGTTCTAAGGAATACAGTTCTAGGGACTTCAAACACTCTCAGTAATTTAGAATTTACGAGCTGTGAAGGTTTTCAGTACATTTTCCACCTCATCAATTTCACCTGCCTTGAAGGGGGTTGCTAATATGTACACTGTAATGCTCCAGCCTAGTTATCCAACCTATCATTTCTCTTGCATTTGCGACAGTATCGTTGTTGTGCTCCTTGAACGTGAGATTTGACATTATCACTCCCAGGGCTCTCACATCTGACTCACGCTGTGTTGTATAGTTTGAGTTTGTCTTGTACTCTGATCTTGTGTTTATTTTCTCCTTTCTTCCATGGCATAACAACTGAAATTTATCCTTATTGAACATCATATTGTTGTCAGTGGCCCTCTGGAACACTATATCTGATTGGAAGCTCCCTGTCTTCTATGGATGCCACTGTCGTACACATTCTCATAGTGTCAAGAAATTGCAGAGGTTCGCAACGAGAACAGTCCCGGAACTAAAGGGTATATGTCCTATGAAGAGAAATTAAGGGAATAAAATCTGTTGACATTAGAAAATTGAAGGTCTAGGGAGTTATATGATAACGTACAAAATACTGAGAGGAACTAATAGGATGGGCAGGGACTGATCGAGAGACGGGAAATCGGAACACTAAGGAATACTTTGAAGTTGAAAACATAGATGTGTCAGAAGGATGTTAGAAAGTATTTCTTCAGTCTCAGAGCAATCAGGAAGTGGAAAAGTAGACACAAATACAGTATAATACGATAATTTATTGACTATGTTTCGCCTACACAGTGGGCTTTATCAAGTCACAAACAGATGTACCTGAGCTGGCCCACATATTCATCGCAGCCTGATTGATCTGGCACGTAGCAGAACTAATGATCCAAATTCCTCTTACAAACTTCTAAACTTTTTTTCCGGCAATATTTCTGACATCTGCTGATAGCAGATTGAAAAAAAACGTAGATGACAAATGTTGACACAGTGTTCTTTTATTGTGTCCATGGTGCTCCTGCTTTTCACTAGGTCTATTTTACACTTGATGCCATATTCTTGTCCCGGTACGTTGCTGTGGCAGCGTGTTGATTTTTAACTATGCCCCCAAATATCTTCCTCATTTATTATCTGGTATATTTCCTTTGGTCCAGAGAGTACATTCCCGTTACTTAGAGGCGTTCCCAGTAGGTTAAATTCTTCATTTGTTTTATGCAAGCAGTAAATGATCTCTGTATTTTTCAGCTCTGATGTCAACACCGAAGTGTGTTCTAGAGTAGAGAGCACAAATGATTTGAATAGACTTTAAATCTGATAAACTAGCATCTAGAGGGCACATTTGCCGTTATTAATAGAGCCGTTATTAATAGAGCCGGTGCAGGAGAGTAACCAGTATAGCGAGCGAGCATTCATGCATCATATGATTGTTTACATGAGAGTAAACTTGTGTTTACCTGGCACCGTGCTCACAAGTGAAGGTTGTTGGCAGCGTTGATGAGGCATTTCACACACCAGCTAGGGAAGCAACCATGCTTGCAACATAAACAATGAGCGTCTCATTTCCAACATATAAGCGACGACAGTTTAGCCCTATGGCTGACATAACTCTCCTCTTTATGTAATTTCGTTATTGGCTGTTAATTATACAAAAAAGTTAAGAATAGATTAGATTACAGAATAACGTTTAATTTTGGTCTAGACTTAAGAGGCACATAAGTTCCCCCGTCTTCTAATAACATGTTCATATTTCCACTATAATCTACCTTGTCCATAATTACTATCGCATTTGCTTTGTCTGTTTCGTAAAATGAAGTCTAGAATCTTTAAGTCATGATATAACTTAACAAATCTTTGAAGACAATTGTGTTGCAGATAGTAATTATGGCGATACTAATTATGAACAAGGTAGATTATGGTGGAAAAATGCTCATGTTATTAGAACTCATGTGCCCCTTGAACGGAAACTGATGCAATAAAAAAACACTGGAACACCAACTTCCTTTTAACATGACTCACGAAATCGTAATAACACGATTATAAACAAGCCAGTGGCTTTTACGATTCACCTGCCGTGAGTTTGAACCCCATCCGTACCGTAGTTTAACTTCCTTTTCTTTGCAAGATGGGTATAATATGAATGTCGATTTAGACCATGCAAAATTATGCGGTGTAGTGAGTTGGTGGTGAAGGTGGTAATGGTTGTATATGATGTGTTGCTGACCATATTGAAGAAAAACACATTGAAGAACAAACTTTATTAGGTACAATGTTCCCTTCAAGGAAAGGTGCCTTTGAGCTGCTGAAGTGCTCTTGATCCAGGAAATTGGAGCTACCCTCCACTTCCTTTAATCAAACTTAGATTGCTTCACATATCCCAAGCATAGTATAACCCTTGCGTTTTAGCGCTTTCCCATAACTACATTAACTTGGACGACGTTGAATGTAAACAGATGGAAAGGTAGTGGTAATGAAAGCTTGTTCTGGGAAGAGTCGGCGCTATGTTGGTTTGGTCATGAGGGAAGTACGTTGTGAGGTGGGTCATAGTAGCAATGTTATGATGGGACCTTCAGAGACACATCAGTGAACATGTACACCTCACATCCACGGAAACTCATTCACGAAATATACAGGACTAATATATTTCAGCTTCAATCATATACCCCCTTCAGTAGATTTGAAAAGGGTCTGTGATGCCGAAATATTCAAGTCCTTTTCTGTTTTATTTTATATTCACATCAGTGCTAGCTAATTAGTTTCCTAGGTTTAAAGCTGTACGTACGTTATTCAGGCTCCAGTTCACCTGATCACAAACACAAGAATATTTTCATTCCTAAAATAGGGATTGACGTATAATTTGGGTGTATTTGCAAACCATTCGGTGTATATACACATTTTTTGGCGTATATACGACTCATTGCATATACACTCGGGTGGCCCACTGATAGGAGATAGAAAATTAATTTCTTAGTCTCGCCTCTCCCCTTCACTGTTTTGCGTTAGGCTAAAAATTGTTTGTATAAAGTTTGTGGCGATTGGATTTCATTTTACACCTAATTTTCGCCAAAAGTGGGAATTCCTGTTCTTTTTTTTTATTTTTATTATTATTATTATTATTATTTATTATTATTATTATTATTATTATTATTATTATTGGTGTTATTAATGTTCTTTGTATTACACTACTGCTGCCGAAGAGTGATTTTAGTTGCTCTTTACATCATTGTCACTGAAAGAAAATCTGAATTCCCGTGTTATAGAGGGTGAAAGTTTGAGATCGTTGGGGAACCCTAAATATTTTGAAACTTGGCATAAAATTATTTTTTTTTCTTTGAGTGGAACATATCATCGAGTGGTTCAGACAATAACATTGCAAAAGTTCATATTTGTGGCCAACCCTAATATACACGGATACGCATCTCGGTGAATATACATTGATATACGTCTCAGTATGTATATGCACTCAGTGTATATATACTACTTAGCTTATATATAGTGATGTATACACATCAGTTGTACACAGCTCGGTATAGTATTAAGTTTGTTTACACTGTATTACAGAAAGGATCACGTTGTATGCCAGTATAATGAGGTGTGGAATTGGTGTATTATTTTTCAGGATGGAGGGAGGCTTGTAGCGTGCTCTCTATGCTGCTACTGCCTCATTACCACTCTGCAAGTCAGCCTGGCGACAATAATTGCTACCAACACCTGCCTCGCCCACCTCTCTCTCCTCACTGGGACTCTGGATACGGGCGCCTTGATGCTGGTGGAGGGATCTCCAGCCAAGGAATTGGAGTTACCCCTTCCCTTGGATCACACCTGATATACCTCCCATTCCGCAGGCTGTGTGACTCCCCTTCATGTTAAGCGCGTCCCGTGATATAAAAATAATAATATCGCTGCTGGGTTTAGGATAGTGGAAGGGAGATGGGGAAGGGAGGGTTGGGGGAGGGTGATGGAGGGAGGGTTGGGGGAGGGTGATGGAGAAAGTGAGTGTAGTAGCGTGAAGGTGTGCGTGACACTGTAAGCTTTATGAACATGTGTGAGGCTCTCATAATCATACCATGTGTCACTCTGCATGAAAGTGAATTTCCAGCCACCTAGGAATACAGGAGAAAATACGTTACTAAGTAGCCAGCCACCTGGTTGATAAACATGCTCTCATATACACACAACATAAGCATAAATACTATATTGTGTTACAACCCAGAACTTGTTGACAGCTTTGATTTTTGACGCCGAAGACTAGCTTATTGTGCCTCCCTTGATCATCCTGTGGATGGTAGCACGTATTGTGCCTCCCTCGATCATCCTGTGGATGGTAGCACGTATTGTGCCTCCCTTGACCATCCTGTGGATACCTGGAGGTTATTCCGGGGATCAACGCCCCCGCGGCCCGGTCCATGACCAGGCCTCCCGATGGATCAGGGCCTGATCAACTAGGCTGTTACTGCTGGCCGCACGCAGTCCAACGTACGAGCCACAGCCCGGCTGATCCGGCACTGACTTTAGGTATCTGTCCAGCTCTCTCTTGAAGGCAGCCAGGGGCTTATTGGCAATTCCCCTAATGCTTGATGGGAGGCTGTTGAACAGTTTTGGGCCCCGGACACTTATGGTGTTTTCCCTTAGTGTACCAATGGCGCCCCTACTTTTTATTGGGGGCATTTTGCATCGCCTGCCCAGTCTTACTTTCGTAGGGAGTGATTTCTGTGTGCAGATTTGGGACACAGAAATCACTCCCTACGAAAGTAAAAGACTGGGCAGGCGATGGTAGCACGTATTGTGCCTCCCTTGATCATCCTGTGGATGGTAGCACGTATTGTGCCTCCCTTGACCATCCTGTGGATGGTAGCACTTATTGTGCCTCCCTTGACCATCCTGTGGATGGTAGCACTTATTGTGCCTCCCTTGACCATCCTGTGGATGGTAGCACGTATTGTGCCTCCCTTGATCATCCTGTGGATGGTAGCACTTATTGTGCCTCCCTTGACCATCCTGTGGATGGTAGCACGTATTGTGCCTCCCTTGACCATCCTGTGGATGGTAGCACTTATTGTGCCTCCCTTGACCATCCTGTGGATGGTAGCACGTATTGTGCCTCCCTTGATCATCCTGGGACGGTAGTACAACAACACAGGAAGTGACAGAAGTACTTTTCGGAATACATTATTTACATATGAGCACTTATTGAAATATTATCTGCAGTATATCTGTTGCAAGCAAATTTTACATATTTGCACCGAATTTCTGGCATCTTATTTTAATTATTTATATTATATTTTAGTATATATATATTTGTTTACATTATACCTTGGTATATATAGATGTGTTTATATTATGCCTTGGTATATATAGGTTTGTTGAAATTATACCTTGATATAGGTTTGCGTAATTGTACGTACATGTATTTAATTTCACATTCATATTTTGCATATCTGTACCTGCCTTTGATGAGCATGTTGTAAGGCAAGTTAAGTGAATTAAATGATGACAATATCTATAGTTATCAAGGAGTCGAGCTTATTTTCACAAGTTAACGTAGGTGCTACTAGTGTGCCTAATAATTTTGCTTGTAATGTAGAATTCCAGGTGTTATAATTCTTACCTGTGGAAATGGCAGGAGAGGTTGCAACTTTCTTAATGATTTATGCCACTGTCTCCTTAATAAATTTCCAAATACTGCAAATGTGTCTTTCTTACATACCTGTCAGTGTTAATCACTTTCTGTAACTTCAGTGTAAATGTTTTATTTGGTACTAACATTTAGGCGAGAGATTCCTTCTTAATAAGTTGTCGTACGCTTAATTTAAGGAAGGAATTATTGTTTGTATACCACTTGGGGTAAAGGGTCACCTTGAGGACCGTTGTATCAAATTATTAAATCTTTAACTTAATTTTTGTTATGGATTTAGCAACACTTGTATCGTTTCGACGATTCTGAAATCTCGCACACTGGCAACTTCTTTTTTTTCTTTTAAGATTCCGTACATTTGCCGGCCCGGGTCTTTTTCCAGATGACAACCCGGCCAACACTGGCAACTGATGCACACAAACTACCATCTCGCAGGACGGCCTGACACAGTTTCATATGGACAATGTTCGTGGAAGAAACATACATACATTTGACAAAAGGAAACTTGTGGCTGGTTACTTCCTTTAATAAATGTTGTAACAGTATATATGTTTCTTCTACATCTTGTCAGTATTACCATACCCTGTACAATGATGACAGTATCATTGGGCATTGGGGGAACAGGAGAGAGAATGAGGTTAAGGAGGAGGCAGGAAGGGAACTGGAGAAAGTTATTTAGGCTCAGAGCCTCCAGTACGTGATTACCCAGCAATATCGGTCTCACATTAGAATTAAGATATGAATACAGTATTTATACAATGCAGTTATTGGTTTGTGGCATGTTGTTGGAGTATGAGCTAGGTAATATGCTCCCTTTGTTACCTAGCAACAAATAGGTACCTTGGTGTTATCAGATTGTTGGTGGTAGCATCCTGGGTAGTTGGAGTGCCCATAGATAGAACTTGGTTCTGAAATGAGCTGATGGAAGAGAAAAGCTTTAGCCTGTAAATTCATCTTTGAAACGTAAGCAAAAGATTACATGTAATGAAGAAAGGACAGGTGATGAACGAACTTTTATTGTGACAGCGTAGAGCTTTATCAAGTCAGTGCTTGGTATATGTTTAATAACCTAGAATACTAATAACTTGAAGTATTTGTATAGTAACATTGATTGCAAGTGTGGTAAAGTGGAGCATTTTGGATGAGCACATAAGTGTTCATGTAGTGAACACTGAACAAGTGCAGCTTGGCTTGGTAACAGTGACGCTTAGTTTGTTTCAAGTTCAATTAGAGGCCATTAACAATACGCCTTGTGAAATCATTTTCGCTCACGTGCGCTCACAATAACCAGAACGCAAACTGACACACCCACTCACGCACAACCCTCCCTCATTACCCCCACCCAGGAACAACCCTTCCTCCCTCACCCACAGACACGCACCACCCTCCCTCCCAACACCCACCCACGAACCAACCTCCCTCCCAACACACCCACTCACGCACCATTCTAAATCTCCCTAACACATACGCTTGCATCCATTACCCACGAAATCTCCAATCCAAACACTGACATATACGATATAGATATATACATTTGAGTATATAAAGAACAGAAAGGCACAACACTGAGACTGGAACAGTGCACAAACAACCCGCACACAGGAGAGAGGAGCTTTGTAAATGGTCCAAGTCGGACTGAAATGTCGTCGTAAGCTCCTCTCTCCCATGTGCGGATTATTTGTGTATTTGAGTATATACTTGCTTATATAGAAACGTTTAACGTAATTAAAAAATATGTAGAAAATATCTGCCTGGATGATGACTAATAAACTTACCCTGAATACTAATAAAACCTATTTCATTCAGTTTGGAAACAAAGCTGCAAATGATCCAATTAACATAACGCTAAATGGATCATCAGTCACAAGACTCACAGAGGGAAAATTCCTAGGTATCCACCTTGACAGTAGCCTTAAGTTCCGGACACACATACAACAAATCACCAAGAAAATCTCCAAGACTGTAGGCATACTATCAAAGATAAGGTACTACGTTCCACAATCAGCTCTCCTGGCACTGTACCATACACTCATATACCCTTATCTTACATATGGAATTTGTGCATGGGGATCAACAACACCCAATCACCTAAAACCCCTCATAACCTAGCAAAAGGCAGCAGTAAGAATGATAACGAATTCCTACTTCCGCCAACATACTCCACCAATTTTCAAAAATCTGAATCTGCTCACCATTAAGAACATCCATACTTAATCATGTGCCTACTTCATACACAGAACAATACACGCAAATATAAACCCTCCACTCAAACTTCTCCTCACCAACCTAAACAGGACACATGACCACAACACAAGACAGATATCTTTTTGATATACCTCGTGTCCATATCACACTGTGTAAAAACTCTATGCACATACTGACTCCGGCCATACAATAGAGCGGAAAAAATAATGTAAGGGACCTGGGAGTAGTAATGTCTGAGGATCTCACTTTCAAGGATCACAACAGTGCCACGATCGCACGTGCAAAGAAAATGATAGGATGGATAATGAGAACTTTCAAAACGAGAGATGCCAAGCCCATGATGATCCTTTTCAAATCACTTGTTCTCTCTAGGCTGGAATACTGCTGTACATTAACATCTCCATACAAAGCAGGTGAAATCGCAGATCTAGAGAGTGTACAGAGATCCTTTACTGCACGTATAAGTTCTGTCAAGCACCTTAACTACTGGGAACGCTTGGAAGCACTTGACTTGTACTCGTTGGAACGCAGGAGGGAGAGATATATCATAATCTACACTTGGAAAATCTTGGAAGGAATGGTCCCAAATCTGCACACAGAAATCACTCCCTACGAAAGTAAAAGACTGGGCAGGCGATGCAAAATGCCGCCAATAAAAAGTAGGGGCGCCATTGGTACACTAAGAGAAAACACCATAAGTGTCCGGGGCCCAAAACTGTTCAACAGCCTCCCATCAAGCATTAGGGGAATTGCCAATAAACCCCTGGCTGCCTTCAAGAGAGAGCTGGACAGATACCTAAAGTCAGTGCCGGATCAGCCGGGCTGTGGCTCATACGTCGGACTGCGTGCGGCCAGCAGTAACAGCCTAGTTGATCAGGCCCTGATCCATCGGGAGGCCTGGTCATGGACCGGGCCGCGGGGGCGTTGATCCCCGGAATAACTTCCAGGTAACATAAAGGGCCCTAAAATATTGAATTCATTACCAGAAAATATTAAAATAACCCGGTCTGAAAATCAGTTTAAGACTCTTCTCAAAAGCCACTTAATCACCCTAGACTAAACGCTGAATACTCAGTACACACATACTTATGTACTCCCACATCATAACTTCAACAATCACTTTGAACCTTCTATCCATTGTTGACAGGAATATAATTGAATCATTGTTTTTACAAAAAGCATTTTGGAATATATGAAAACATCTTTTGTCTTATACAAATTTAATTCACTTATAATTAATAATCTACTGTACAACTATGAAATAATTACTATCCTACTGTACAACTATGATATACTCCATAGTGTTAAGTAGACTGTAAGTCAATAATGTTAAGTTGACCCATAATGACCAGGCATAAGAGAGGTTCTCTCTGCACTGCAACCCACTAGTGACTATTGTAAAGAAAATCTCAATGTACTGTTTGCAGAGACATAAAATAAATAAATACAAGTTAATGACCAGTTAACTGAATAGCCGCCCTTCCTCCCTTACCTTTCCCCCTCACCCTTCCCCCCTCACCCTTCCCCCCTCACTCTACCCCCCTCACCCTTCCCCCCTCACTCTACCTCCCTCACCCTTCCCCCCTCACTCACCTCCCTCACCCTTCCCCCCTCACTCTACCTCCCTCACCCTTCCCCCCTCACTCTACCTCCCTCACCCTTCCCCCCACTCACTCTACCCTCCCCTCACCCTTCCCCCCTCACTCTACCTCCCTCACCCTTCCCCCCTCACTCTAACCTCCCTCACCCTTCCCCCCTCACTCTACCTCCCTCACCCTTCCCCCCTCACTCTACCTCCCTCACCCTTCCCCCTCACTCTCCTCACCTACCCTCACCCCTCCCTTCCTCCCTCACCCTTCCCCCCTCACCCTTCTTCCCCCCTTCCCCCTCACCCTTCTTCCCTCACCTTCTTCCTCCCCTTCCCCCTCACCCTTCTTCCCTCACCCTTCCCCCCTCACCCTCTTCCTCACCCTTCCCTCACCCTTCTTCCCTCACCCTTCCCCCCTCCACCCTTCTTCCTCACCCTTCTTCCCCTCACCCTTCTTCCTCACCCTCTTCCCCTCACCCCTTCCCCCCCTCACCCTTCTTCCTTCACCCTTCCCCTACCCTTCCCCCACCCTTCTCCTCACCCTTCTTCCCCTTCACCCTTCTTCCCTCACCTCTTCTTCACCCTTCTTCCCTCACCCTTCCCACCCTTCTCCCTCACCCTTCTTCCCTCACCCTTCCTCCCTCACCCTTCTTCCCCTCCACCCTTCCTCCCTCACCCTTCTTTCCCTCACCCTTCCCCCCCTCACCCTTCTTCCCTCACCCTTCTTCCCTCACCCTTCCCCTACCCTTCTCCTTCACCCTTCTTCCCTCACCCTTCCCCCTCACCCTTCTTCCCTCACCCTTCTTCCCTCACCCTTCCCCCACCCTCTTCCCACCCTTCCCTCACCCTTCTTCCCTCACCCTTCTTCCCTCACCCCTTCCCCCTCACCCTTCTTCCCTCACCCTTCCCCCCTCACCCTTCTTCCCTCACCCTTCTTCCCTCACCCTTCCCCCTCACCCTTCCTCCCTCACCCTTCCTCCCTCACCCTTCCTCCCTCACCCTTCCTCCCTCACCCTTCCTCCCTCACCCTTCCTCCCTCACCCTTCCTCCCTCACCCTTCTTCCACCCTTCTCCCTCACCCTTCTTCCCTCACCCCTCCCCCTCACTCTTCTTCCCTCACCCTTCTTCCCTCACCCTTCTTCCCTCACCCTTCCCCCCTCACCCTTCTTCCCTCACCCTTCTTCCCTCACCCTTCCCCCCTCACCCTTCTTCCCTCACCCTTCCCCCCTCACCCTTCTTCCCTCACCCTTCCCCCCTCACTCTACCTCCCTCACCCTACCTCCCTCACCCTTCCCCCCTCACCCTTCTTCCCTCACCCTTCCCCCCTCACCCTTCTTCCCTCACCCTTCCCCCCTCACCCTTCTTCCCTCACCCTTCCCCCTCACTCTACCTCCCTCACCCTTCCCCCCTCACCCTTCTTCCCTCACCCTTCCCCCCTCACTCTACCTCCCTCACCCTTTCCCCAGAATAAACAGTGGGAATATAGCTGTGCAAATTGTTAGGTAGGTTAAGTCATTTAATCTGCATTGTACCTTTTTTTTGCAAGGTTACATGAAGGACGTTTCCGGGGGTCAGCGCCCCCGCGGCCAGGTCCCAGGCCAGGTCTAGGTCATATTGCTATGTTAGTTTTGGTGATATATCAAAAATTTGCCAAAGTTTAGTTGTTTTTTCCGGGGTGAGAGTTTTCCTAAGGAAGGAAGGAAGAAGAACCCAGTCTTGAAGTGGTCTGTCTTGACTGTTTACTTTCCCCTGACTTCCTCCATGGACGTAAAAGTCTTATTAAATGTCTAGTAGTAAATAAACACAGATGTAAATGGATTGTGGAAGTATACAGTTATAGTAAGTTTATTAACCGGCATGAACTGTATCACTGTAGACAAGAGTATTTTACCTCTCATGGAAGATGACCACCTCAAAAGAATTTTCTCCAAGGTTGATGGACTGATTACATCATTTTCGCTGTCATGCCTGCTGTCTCTGTTTGACTGAAGAAGCCTGCTGTGTAGGCGAAACGTTTCAATCAACAATAAATACCCAGCTCTTGCACATATGTCCTATTCTTCAAGTTGTTGGTATTATATATCATTTTCAACATAGGATATAGACACAGGTAAGACACGTGTGCAACAGGTAGGTACCTTTATTCCGGAAGGTTTCACCTGCACACTAGGCTTGGTACGTAATATCGACAAGATAAATTAGGCACGTGTACAGCATCCGGGTATCTTTACTATATAGATGTTTCGTCAACCAGTGGTTAGCGATACGTCTACATAATAAAGATACCTAGATGTTGCACATGTGTCTGATTCATCTTCAGTCGAATGCAGAGAAGACAGCAGAAGCAATGGAGATGTAAAGACGATGCAGTCATTCCATCATACAATATAGACAAAGTGAAGTTAATATAAGAGCAAGTGAGAGTAGTTACGACACATTTGTAAACTAACATATTCATACAGGAGATGCTTAATCAGTCAGTCAGGCTATAGTAGCTGTGTGTGTGTGTACTCACCTAATTGTAGTTGCAAGGGCCGAGACTCAGCTCCTGGCCCCGCCTCTTCACTGAACACTACTAGGTCCTCTCTCTCCCTGCTCCATGAGCTTTATCATACCTCGTCTTAAAGCTATGTATGGTTCCTGCCTCCACTACATCGCTCGCCAGACTGTTCCAATTCCTGACCACTCTATGACTGAAGAACTGCTTCCTAACATCCCTGTGGTTCATCTGAGTCTTCAATTTCCAAGAGTGACCCCTTGTTTCTGTGTCCCCTCTCTGGAACATCTTGTCTCTGTCCACCTTGTCTATTCCACGCAGTATTTTGTATGTCGTTATCATGTCTTCCTTATCCCTTCTGTCCTCCAGTGTCGTCAGGCCGATTTCCCTAAACCTTTCTTCATATAACATTACCCTTAGCTCTGGAACTAACCTTGTCGCAAACCTTTGCACTTTCTCTAATTTCTTAACGTGCTTGACCGGTGCGGGTTCCAAATTGGTGCTGCATACTCCAGTATGGGCCTGACGTATACGGTGTACAATGTTTTGAAAGATTCCTTACTTAGGTATCTGAGTGCTAATTTCAGGTTTGCCAAGCGCCCATATTCTGCAGCAGTTATCTGGTTGATGTGTTCTTCCGGAGACGTGTTCGGTGATATACTCACGCCAAGATCTTTCTCCTTGAACGAGGTTTGCAGGCGTTGGCCACCTAGCCTATACTCTGTCTGCGGTCTTCTTTGCCCCTCTCCGATCCTCATGACTTTGCATTTGGCGGGGTTGAATTCGAGAAGCCAGTTGCTGGACTACGTGTCCAGCCTGCCCAGGTCTCTTTGAAGGCCTGCCTGATCCTCATCTGATTTAATTCTCCTCATTAACTTCACAACATCTGCAAACAGATACACCCCTGAGCCTATCCCTTTCATCGTGTCATTCACATATACTAAAAATAGCACTGGTCCTAGGACCGACCCCTGTGGGACCCCGCTCGTCACAGGTGCCCACTGTGATACCTCATCACGTACCATGACTCGTTGTTGCCTCCCTGTCAGGTATTCTCTGATCCATTGAAGTGCCCTTCCCGTTATACGCGCCTGACCCTCTAGTTTCTGCACTAGTCTCTTGTGAGGAACTGTGTCGAAGGCCTTGCAGTCCAAGAAGATGAAATCAACCCACCTCTTTCGTCTCTTACTTCTGTTACTTTATCATAAAACTCCAGAAGGTTTGTGACACAGGATTTGCCTTCCATGAAACCATGTTGGTTGTCATTTATACTTTTGTTCCATTCCAGGTGCTGCACCACTCTCCTCCTGATAATCTCCTCCATGACTTTGCATACTATACACGTCAGTGACACTGGTCTGTAGTTTAGCGCCTCTTTTCTGTCTCCTTTTCTAAAAATGGGAGCTACATTTGCCGTTTTCCATACCTCAGGTAGTTGCCCAGTTTCAAGGGATGTGTTGAAGATTGTGGTTAATGGGATATATAGCATTTCTGCTCCCTCTCTAAGGACCCACGGGGAGATGTCGTGTTCCATTGCCTTTGAGGTATCAAGGTCACTTAGCAGCTTCTTCACCTCCTCCTCAGTCGTGTATATGTCATCCAGCACTTGTTGGTGTATTCCCTGTTGGTATCCCCCTTTGTCGTGTGTGTACTCGCTTGCTTGTTTTCAATTATTTGTAGTTTCTATCTTTGTTTGGAGTATTGAAAATTACGATAAAGTGAAATGCAGTAGCTTGCATTTCATTTTACTCCCCAACACTTTTTTATAATGGAAGTAATACGTTTTGTTTTTAAGAGGAAACACACCTACCATTACTCAGTCAATCTTGCTTCTTTGGGAATAAACAGCAATAAATAGCACTGTAATAAAGGGTTTCAAATAAAGTTATTGGGCTTACAAGTTACCACAATTTTGTAGGGAGAATCACAAGACCATCAAGTTGAAATAAAACCGGACCAAGTTTCGGTCAGTCCCAGACCATTATTAAATGAGCTTGTCATATTTTCCAGCCACAGTATTCTGATTTTTGTTTCGTGTGAACATTTTGTAGGATGTATCAGAAGAATTAGGAAGAAGTTAAGAGCTAAGCGATTAGGATTAGATGAATTATTTGCATTTATATTTTTTCTGGATTGGGGAAGAAATGAAAAGCAGCGGCACTTTCAGTGTCAACCCAACTAACTGAAATGTCATGACGCTACCAACTGTATCTTGGCTTGTGCAATATTCTGTAATTACTTCCTTTACACATCTCATTCCGGGCAGTCCGTCATATTATGTGTACTGCCAGTCTTAGTTACAAGATGTTTAAAATAGTTCATAACTATTAATGGTAATGATTATACAGTCCGTATAAATTATCATGTTGGAGTGTTCATTCTTCTTCATACATTTAATCTCTTCAGTGGGTGCCTTGATGCTTGTGAAGGGCTCTTGATTCAGGGAAATGTATCTTCCTTTCCTCCTTGGAGCTGTATGACCCCTGTGGATTAAGTGCTTCCCCAGACTGTCCACGAATATAATAACGGTACACGTAACACTAGCTGGTTGTCTGGTAGTTGCTAGCACTTGTTGCCTGTCGTATATGAAGGTCACCTGAGTATGTCCTGGCTATCATCATCTTGACTGATCTGTTCAAGAAACTAGACTAATTCCAGTATTTGCATATAATAGCGAATTTTTGAGAGTGGACGGTTAGGTTGGTGATGGAAAAGTAGAAGTAGCAAATATGAAGCTAAATGCAGGTAGACCATATAATAGAGAGTAAGGAACAAGTAAGACTTTAGAACAATTAATGTTAGATGAGCTGTCATTTGGAAAACACAAGGCAGTGACCAGGAACAATGACAGTGAATTATGAGAACGTTGAAAATAAGATAGGGCTTTACAGATTACTTGTGCTCTCGCGTCCTGAATGATGTTCTCTTCTCACAGCATCTTTCAGGGAGGGAAAGTTTTTTTTTTTTTAAGCCATCATACTGATAAGGGAAGGACAGGGATGAAGGGAGGAGAGGGATTGGGGTAGGCCGAAATAATGGAAAGAAGTTGTGGGTAAAGAATAGGAGGGAAAGCGATAGATGATTGGAGAGCTGAAACATGTACAAAGGCCATCACTAAAATATCCAGATTATTGGGAATTCCTCAGACACTTGGACTTTTCTCTCTCTCTCTCTCTCTCTCTCTCTCTCTCTCTCTCTCTCTCTCTCTCTCTCTCTCTCTCTCTCTCTCTCTCTCTTTCTCTCTCTCTCTCTCTCTCTCTCTCTCTCTCTCTCTCTCTCTCTCTCTCTCTCTCTCTCTCTCTCTCCTCTCTCTCTCTCTCTCTCTTTACACAGGGTTTGACAAGGATCCCTAGCTTCATTGACTCTCTCTCTTGGGAATAAAAAGAGAGACCGACACCGACCGACCGACCTGATAGTATATTCATGGAGGATACTGAACGACCTAGTCCCTAACCTTGCACTCTTCTATAACAACTTAATGAAACAAAAGATGTGGAAGAAAGTGTGGAATAAACTCGGTCAAAAGCAGAAGGAAAAAGGGCGATGGATACAGTTAGAGAACACTGCTTCAATATCTTTGGTTCAAGACGCTTAACCACATTACCAACACTTACCAGAAATATTACCAGAACGAAAATAAAAGTTTTCAAGAAGTTGGACAGCTTCTTTCTAAAAATGCTAGATCAACGGTATTGATCGTATTGTGATGGTTGTGTACACCTGTGGGCAGCCAGCATAAACAGTCAGGTTGACCAAGCGATCATCAGGGAAGTATGGCCTCAAGCCGGGCTGCTGGGGTACTTGTAGCATACCTGAAGGGTGTTTTCGAAGGTCAGTGCCCCCGTCCCAGACCAAGCTTTCCGGTGGATCAAGGCCTGATCAACCAGGCTGTTAATACTGGCCGCATGCAATCCAAAATACGGATCACAGTTGGGCTGGCTTGGAACCGATTTGAGGAACTTGTCCAGTTACCCCTTGAAAGCAGCCAAAGATTTGTTGGTAATTCCTCTTATGCATGAAGGGAGGCCGTTAAAAGTCGAGGACCTCTGACACTCGTAGAATTCTTAGTGTACTTATCACACCCATGCTTTTTATCACAGGCAGTCTGCACTATCTGCCAAGTCTCTTTGTTGTCGTACGGAGTGACTTAAGTGTGCATTTTTGGAACCAGTCCCTCCAGGATTTTTCAGATGTAAATTATGAAGTACTTTTCTCGTCTACGTTTCAAATACAGTTGCAGAGACTTCAGATGTTCCCAGTAGTTTAGATGTTTGATTGAATGTATACTCGCAATGAAGGTTCTCTATGTCTTCCAGCTTAGCAGTCTTGCCTGCCTTGAAAGGGGCTCATAGTATAGAGCACTTTTCTAGCAGGGACGGAACAAGTGACCTGAGTATCATCATTGGCTCAGCATCTTGTCTTGAAAGTTCTAGTTATGTAGCTAATTATTTTCCTTGCGGTAGCATTAGCAACATTATTGTGATCCTAGAATGTAAGATCTAACATCATAATTCCCAAGTTTCACGTGTGAAACATTCCCCCTTTTGATTTGAGTTTAAAAAATTGACACCGTTTCAGTCTGTTTCCTTCATTCTTCCATAATAGAGCAAATGGAACTTGTCCTCACTGATCATCGTATTGTTGTATGAGGCCCACTGGAAGACTTGTTATATATCCGCCTGAAAATTCGCTGTATCTTCGACGGACGCCTCTCTCATATTCTGGTGTTATCAGCAAAGGATGTTACGGAGCAGTGATTTATGTCCTTATATTTGGCAGATACAAGAATGAGAAACAGAAGTGGGGCGAGTACCGTACTATGAGGAACACAGCTTTTCACTTTATTAAGAAGTTAAATATCTATATGCCCATTTTTCCAGTTATTCATTTTGCACGCATTTTGTGCGTAATCACACCGTGATCTCACTTGTCAAAGGCTCTGCAAAATCAGCATTTAGTATGTCTTCCAGTGCATCCAAGACTATGTTGTAATGGTGTAGCAGTTGTGAAAGGCAGGTGCGACCTGCTCTAAATCCATGCTGCAATGGATTCTACAGTTGTTGCAGTTCCTTGTGATTATCAGTCTTGTTTCTTAGGACTCGTTCCGAGATTTTGATGATTTATGAAGTTAGAGCTATTGGGTCTATAATTTTTCGCTTTCGGTTTACTGCCAGTTTTCGGAAATGGGTAGAAAACCGTTCGAAACCGGTCACAGGTAAATCACTCAGGTTTCCATGCTGTAAATTGTGAATGTCTCCTCTGATGGACTTAAAGCCTTCATTGCTGATGTATCTTACTTTAAAGCGGGGCGTAGATTGATGATGGACTTGTGGGTGCCAATTTTCCCACTTTTGTTTTAAGCTGTGCATATGTGATAGCTACGGCAGGCATGCTCTTGCCAATTTATTAAGTCGTCTTTTTTTTTTTTTTTTTTTTGTACAGGCTTCTGGATAATTTGGAATGTGATTATGAATAGAAAACAAACAAAAATAATGAAACTTATTTTTTTTAAGATATTTTGATGTTTGAGAAATTTATAATAGTTCCCTCATCACAAAATAACAGCGTATATTTACGCGTTTTAATAAATATCTCCAATTTTTTTTTTACCATTGCTTTATGAATTTTAACTATTCGTGAAAGTTTTGTACGATATTTGTTGCGTTTTAATGTGTTATGCCACACATTATGGACTAACACACTGTATTATGTATCTTGGTGCTCTCTTGATGTTCTGAGTGTGTTACTGATAAAATATTTCGAGTGACAAACAGGATTTGGTTCTAGTTCCCGACTCTTAAGGATGTAGCTGATGCTTGAATTCTTGAGTGTGTTGGATTAAATCTCCTTTGATTTAGAAAGACAAGCGAGCAAACACTAGCACGTATACATAATACTGGAAACTACAAAATTTCGAAAACATTTAGCATACATGATGCTCAACCAGGCAAAACACTACCTATCTAACAATACAGGAGTCATATAATCCCGTTGTCTACTTGTCCTTAACCCAATATGGCATTCTTCAGGTCACCATGTGTCACTCACACCTCACTCTTCGCCAGTATATATTGTCTTTTTAACCTCTGTATGTTAGAAGTGATCAAGGTCCCAGGACTGAAACGTTTTCTAATAAATACGTATTAGTGTTTACTCACGTGTCTTTCAAAACCAGATAATATTTTTTCCAAAGGTTTATACCATACTGCGTAAATCTTATTTACCTGTTAAAAGTGTTAATCTCCAGTTCGTGGATTTCTTGGGAGGGTTGAACTATACCTCCGATGTCTCAGGAAAGTTAAGCTGCAGCCTCTTTGCCTACCGAGGGCTTGAAGGTTAAAGTAGAATAACTCGTGCAAGGGTAGAGAGGGCTGGGTCTACAGGACATAGAATATCTTTCTTGGATGACTCAACGATGGAAACACATCCTGCGTATGGTTGATTGTCTTCCATATCAATGCAGGTTGGAGCAATAAAGTTTAATGCGTTGCATAATATAGTTATTAAAGTAAAGAGGTCCTTTTATTAATGAATAATATGCAGGCATGTAGCAATGCACGTGTGCTACCTGAATATAGCCACCATGGCAATGAATTTATGTTGATTTTATTTAGACTAAAACACCACAATACCGTGGCTGGAACAATTCACCAGAAACCCGCACTTAGGAGAGAAACCTGACGATGTTTCGGTCTGTCCTGGACCAAGTTATGACTGGACAATGGTCGAGGACGGACCGAAGCCTCGTCATAATGTTCATTTCACAAATGCAGTTTTATTGGTAAATTTATTTTTTACTTTGTTTATATTGTACATAAGATAATTAACAAGGCATTTTTGTTACAGGTAAGTAGAGAGAAGTGGGTGAATGGCAGCGTGGTGTATAATGAACAGGAGAATGGTGGACTACCGAGTACTGCAGTGAGAAACGTAAGTAGTGGCTGGCCCCCTCACTGCCTTTTTTTTCCATATTGTACTCTACATGTTAGTGTAACACATCCTTGTCTCTCCCTCACACACCTCACTGTGTAATGTGTACCCTTATTGGATGTTTCTAAGTAGAATTAGTCTCATGTTTGTAAGGATCTTCCTCTCTTTGTTTCTTAATATTGCTCTGAAGTAGGATTGTTTTATGTCATGAGAATTGAATATATATCTGTATGTTACGTAGTATGTATGGTTTTAAATAGGATTGGTACTTGGTAAGAGATATATACTGTCTTAGCATAATGTTACCCAAGTGTTATTAGTTTTGCATGTCATCGGAAAATTGCCTGCTTCAGTGTCAAGTTCATCAGTGTATTGGGACATCTTTTAGCATTGGTCTTGTTGTGGCCTGCAAAGCTATATTTAAAATGTAATTCTATCTCATTTCGAAATCTATACCAGAATTTTGGATTTATTCTGGTCTTAATAATTTTTGTGTGGACTATATTTAAAACGAATTCCTTGTTGCAAAAACTGTTGTTTAAACAATTATCTTATTTGAATGTGAGTAGTGGGAGGCTAATTAAATATCTTTAGGCTACCTACCTATCGTCTCTCTGTTAGGTTAGATAAGATTTGTCAGGAAATCTGACGCGGGTTTTAGTCATATGATGACCCACAGCTGAAGCTTTTGGTCATCTGACCGAGGCCTTCCGCTGACTTACCGGTTCACCCCTTTAAAAATTAGTTAAAATTATATCTTTGTGTGTCTGTTGATAGTTCCTGGGTTCGGGGTCTTAGCGGCTTGGTTTCAGACCAGTCCTCTTGGTTGATGGTCTGGTTTATTACCCTAGTTACGTTCATTGTCCCAAAAATGGGTCCTCCACAATGCCTGCAAATTCATTAACTAATTAATAACGAACGCAGCAAAAACCTATCCAAACATCGTCTTATACGAACACGAAAATCCCATAGTAATTAAACTCCCAGTATTTCTTAATAGTTTATTTTATAAAATTTCTTTTATTCCTAGTTACGGAAGCCTGAGACCGACCCGCGGGGATTACGACCCCTGAACCATTAGTAGATAACAACAATCATAAAAGACATCCCTACAGTTGGCAAAGGGCTTTCATGACTGCCTTCCCAGGCTTTAATCAGTCTAGAAATACCAAATATATACCGAGAACTGAGTGGTGTTGTACATGTGTATTTCATGTTGAAATTCACAAATTTTATGAGAATACATTATTTTGAAGAAAAATTGTCTCGAATATCGTAATGTAATCGTATATTTATGGTAAATTTATAACACAGTGCGTCGTATATATATACACTCATTTATCACACTACAACTTATGAAAATATCAACAGCAGCTAGTAATTCACCTTATTATTTTTGGGGAAGTAATATCTCGTTCAGGCGCTAGAGGGCCTGGCAGCCTTGTTTTAACAATTTTTATCCACTCTACATAGTATATGACAACCTCACACACTGTTAAAACCTGACACACTGTTATGATCTCACACATTGTTATACCCTCGCACTGCTATGATCTCACAGTTATAACCTCGTACACTGTTATAACCTCAGACTCATATAACCTCACACACTATTGTAACCTCGTATTAGCAAGACAGGTAATATAACTGTGGACTAGTAACAGTAAACACAGCTTAATATTCTTTCAAATTACGTCCGGAGGCATGATAATGAATATAAAAGAAAACTTAATAAAGAATTCATTCAGCAGAAATAGATCTAAGCATTTCATGGTCGGTTTTAATTATTGAGCAAATTTTATTATGAATACAACGTTTGATGTGTGAATTACCTCTGCATAACAGTTTGTAATAAATATGAATGATAATTTATGGAATTATGTAGAGGAAGAATAGTCTTATCTTTGGAAGACATACAGTTATGACATTTATGATAGGAAACGTTTCACTACGAGTGGCTTCTTCAGTCTTATCTACATAGTGATAAATATATTTGCCGGTTACTGTTACCCAAATACCAATTATATAACTTTCGTATAATTGGAAAATGGTGAGGACCAGGATTGCTGCTTTCATTTCAAAATTTTTATTTTGAATATAAACTATTTTGAAAAAAAATCGAAGATAAAATCATCTTAATTGCAAAATGTAATTGTAATGAACTTGTATATCATAGTTAACACAGTAGCACAGATATTAAAAAAAATAAGCTGAATTGGTCTGTAATATAAAAACAAATATGATAATGGTAAATGAATACCGACAGTTTATATGATAAAATATCAAAGTACAGTTTAAGAAATTTGAATATGACAATATTTCTGCTGTAAAACTGGGTTTTTCAAGTCATTGATTTGAAAAATTTTGTTATACTGGCGAAATATTGTCATTATTAAAGTTTCCTAAACTACACTTCGTATTTTTTTTATCACAGTTTTCGAAATATATACGTCATCAGACTAAAGATTGACAACTGGTTTTGTCACGAACGTGACAGAAACTCAATATTTCTGACATAACCCTGCCTGACTTTAGATAGACCATGACAGCATGCCCATGCACTCTATATGAGGCCCGTATTCACTAAACTCTTTGTTCGAGTAAATTAAAAACTCATAATCACAAACCTTCATTATCCTATAGACAGTCTCAGACGCAAGTATCGCATAGTTAGTCTCAGATATTCCCTTATTCCACAAAGGTGTCAGTAAAATAATCAGACAACCATAAGCTAGTAACACTGATCTCACACATCAAGATCACAAAGAGAATTAAGAAGCAACATTGCTAAACACATGGAAGCACAACATGTAAACATAATGAGAGCATGTGTTTAAAGCAGGTTGCTCCAGCCTCTCGCAACGTGGTTGTGGTCTCCTTGAAAGACAAGCTTTCGAAATGTGGACGTTTTAATATCGGTAGATTTTGCTAAGGTCTTCGAAAAGTGTGATCATAATGTCCACACTATGTACAGAAGGAATGACTAGAAATAACATACTATGTACTCGCCTCAATTCTCTCATTATATATATATATATATATATATATATATATATATATATATATATATATATATATATATATATATATATATATATATATATATGTAGGTAGTAGGTTGGTAGACAGCAACCAACCACAGAGGGAAGTACTACCGTCCTGCCAGATGACTGTGAAACAGAAACCTGTAACTGTTTTGCATGATGGTAGGATTGCTGGTTTCTTTTTTCCTGTCTCATAAACACGCTAGATAACAGGGATATCTTGCTACTCCTACTTACACTTTGGTCACACTTCACAGACACGCACATGCATATATATATATACATACATCTAGGTTTTTCCCCTTTTTCTAAATAGTTCTTGTTCTTCTTTATTTCTTCTATTGTCCATGGGGAAGTGGAAAAGAATCTTTCCTCCGTAAGCCATGCGTGTCGTATGAGGCGACTAAAATGCCGGGAGCAATGGGCTAGTAACCCCTTCTCCTGTAGACATTTACTAAAAAAGAGAAGAAAAACTATAAAACTGGGATGCTTGAATGTGCGTGGATGAAGTGCGGATGACAAGAAACAGATGATTGCTGATGTTATGAATGAAAAGAAGTTGGATGTCCTGGCCCTAAGCGAAACAAAGCTGAAGGGGGTAGGGGAGTTTCGGTGGGGGGAAATAAATGGGATTAAATCTGGAGTATCTGAGAGAGAGCAAAGGAAGGGGTAGCAGTAATGTTGAACGATCAGTTATGGAAGGAGAAAAGAGAATATGAATGTGTAAATTCAAGAATTATGTGGATTAAAGTAAAGGTTGGATGTGAAAAGTGGGTCATAATAAGCGTGTATGCACCTGGAGAAGAGAGGAATGTAGAGGAGAGAGAGAGATTTTGGGAGATGTTAAGTGAATGTATAGGAGCCTTTGAACCAAGTGAGAGAGTAATTGTGGTAGGGGATCTGAATGCTGAAGTAGGAGAAACTTTTAGAGAGGGTGTGGTAGGTAAGTTTGGGGTGCCAGGTGTAAATGATAATGGGAGCCCTTTGATTGAACTTTGTATAGAAAGGGGTTTAGTTATAGGTAATACATATTTTAAGAAAAAGAGGATAAATAAGTATACAAGATATGATGTAGGGCGAAATGACAGTAGTTTGTTGGATTATGTATTGGTAGATAAAAGATTGTTGAGTAGACTTCAGGATGTACATGTTTATAGAGGGGCCACAGATATATCAGATCACTTTCTAGTTGTAGCTACACTGAGAGTAAAAGGTAGATGGGGTACAAGGAGAATAGAAGCATCAGGGAAGAGAGAGGTGAAGGTTTATAAACTAAAAGAGGAGGCAGTTAGGGTAAGATATAAACAGCTATTGGAGGATAGATGGGCTAATGAGAGCATAGGCAATGGGGTCGAAAAGGTATGGGGTAGGTTTGAAAATGTAGTGTTAGAGTGTTCAGCAGAAGTTTGTGGTTACAGGAAAGTGGGTGTGGGAGGGAAGAGGAGCGATTGGTGGAATGATGTAAAGAGAGCAGTAAGGGAGAAAAAGTTAGCATATGAGAAGTTTTTTACAAAGTAGAAGTGATGCAAGGAGGGAAGAGTATATGGAGAAAAAGAGAGAGGTTAAGAGAGTGGTGAAGCAATGTAAAAAGAGAGCAAATGAGAGAGTGGGTGAGATGTTATCAACAAATTTTGTTGAAAATAAGAAAAAGTTTTGGAGTGAGATTAACAAGTTAAGGAAGCCTAGAGAACAAATGGATTTGTCAGTTAAAAATAGGAGAGGAGCGTTATTAAATGGAGAGTTAGAGGTATTGGGAAGATGGAGGGAATATTTTGAGGAATTGTTAAATGTTGATGAAGATAGGGAAGCTGTGATTTCGTGTATAGGGCAAGGAGGAATAACATCTTGTAGGAGTGAGGAAGAGCCAGTTGTGAGTGTGGGGGAAGTTCGTGTGGCAGTAAGTAAAATGAAAGGGGGTAAGGCAGCCGGGATTGATGGGATAAAGATAGAAATGTTAAAAGCAGGTGGGGATATAGTTTTGGAGTGGTTGGTGCAATTATTTAATAAATGTATGGAAGAGGGTAAGGTACCTAGGGATTGGCAGAGAGCATGCATAGTTCCTTTGTATAAAGGCAAAGGGGACAAAAGAGAGTGCAAAAATTATAGGGGGATAAGTCTGTTGAGTATACCTGGTAAAGTGTATGGTAGAGTTATTATTGAAAGAATTAAGAGTAAGACGGAGAATAGGATAGCAGATGAACAAGGAGGCTTTAGGAAAGGTAGGGGGTGTGTGGACCAGGTGTTTACAGTGAAACATATAAGTGAACAGTATTTAGATAAGGCTAAAGAGGTCTTTGTGGCATTTATGAATTTGGAAAAGGCATATGACAGGGTGGATAGGGGGGCAATGTGGCAGATGTTGCAGGTGTATGGTGTAGAAGGTAGGTTACTGAAAGCAGTGAAGAGTTTTTACGAGGATAGTGAGGCTCAAGTTAGAGTATGTAGGAAAGAGGGAAATTATTTCCCAGTAAAAGTAGGCCTTAGACAAGGATGTGTGATGTCACCATGGTTGTTTAATATATTTATAGATGGGGTTGTAAGAGAAGTAAATGCGAGGGTCTTGGCAAAAGGCGTGGAGTTAAAAGATAAAGAATCACACATAAAGTGGGAGTTGTCACAGTTGCTCTTTGCTGATGACACTGTGCTCTTGGGAGATTCTGAAGAGAAGTTGCAGAGATTGGTGGATGAATTTTGGTAGGGTGTGCAAAAGAAGAAAATTAAAAGTGAATACAGGAAAGAGTAAGGTTATGAGGATAACAAAAAGATTAGGTGATGAAAGATTGGATATCAGATTGGAGGGAGAGAGTATGGAGGAGGTGAATGTATTCAGATATTTGGGAGTGGACGTGTCAGCGGATGGGTCTATGAAAGATGAGGTGAATCATAGAATTGATGAGGGGAAAAGGGTGAGTGGTGCACTTAGGAGTATGTGGAGACAAAGAACTTTGTCCTTGGAGGCAAAGAGGGGAATGTATGAGAGTATAGTTTTACCAATGCTCTTATATGGGTGTGAAGCATGGGTGATGAATGTTGCAGCGAGGAGAAGGCTGGAGGCAGTGGAGATGTCATGTCTGAGGGCAATGTGTGGTGTAAATATAATGCAGAGAATTCGTAGTTTGGAAGTTAGGAGGAGGTGCGGGATTACCAAAACTGTTGTCCAGAGGGCTGAGGAAGGGTTGTTGAGGTGGTTCGGACATGTAGAGAGAATGGAGCGAAACAGAGTGACTTCAAGAGTGTATCAGTCTGTAGTGGAAGGAAGGCGGGGTAGGGGTCGGCCTAGGAAAGGTTGGAGGGAGGGGGTAAAGGAGGTTTTGTGTGCGAGGGGCTTGGACTTCCAGCAGGCATGCGTGAGCGTGTTTGATAGGAGTGAATGGAGACAAATGTTTTTTAATACTTGACGTGCTGTTGGAGTGTGAGCAAAGTAACATTTATGAAGGGGTTCAGGGAAACCGGCAGGCCGGACTTGAGTCCTGGAGATGGGAAGTACAGTGCCTGCACTCTGAAGGAGGGGTGTTAATGTTGCAGTTTAAAAACTGTAGTGTAAAGCACCCTTCTGGCAAGACAGTGATGGAGTGAATGATGGTGAAAGTTTTTCTTTTTCGGTCCACCCTGCCTTGGTGGAATCGGCCAGTGTGATAATAAAAATAAATATATATATATATATATATATATATATATATATATATATATATATATATATATATATATATATATATATATATATATATATATATAATCTTGTGCCAAATAGGTAAAACTGGTCAATTATCAAGAACTCATGTAAAATTAAGTCCTTTCTAAAATTTTCTCTACGTTTAAAGATTTATTTTTTCATTTATGTTAATGTAAAAAAATAATTTTGTACCAAAAGAACCTTGGAAAACTTACCTAACCTTATTATAACAACTGCCGTTTAATTTAGCCTAATCCAGCTAAATATATTTTAGATAAGTTTACAATAATTTAATAATAAGTAAACACAGTTAAATATATATTTTTTTCGTTCCACAACAGGATTCGAACCTGGCAAAAAGTACTGTGTACTTTGATACAGAGGGCGCAGGTTCGAATAATGCTGTGGACTGAATATTTGTAAATTTCACCCGTTTGTGAATTGTTGAGTGTGTCTTTGTTTACACACACTAAATAAGGTAGAGCATATCAAAAAACATATGATGCCACTTTGGAGATGTGTTGGATGTAAATGGGAAAGCAAGGCAATAAGATAATAAGCCACATATAGATTACTGGAGTTCATCGTATTCAGATCAATAAACGAAGTCCCAAGGTTACATCATCATCAGATTATGCAGCTCATTTCTGGTCTCCGCATTACAGAATGGCTATAAGTAAACGGAAGACAGAGAGAGAAGGATGTCAAAATTTATCCCCTGTATACTTTTACCTTTGATATACCTTTGATGAGTTCCGATAATTTTTCAACTTCCGGAGCCCGTCCTGCCCGGCCTAGTCTGGTGCTTGCCTGCTTAACTAGGCTGTTGCCACTGACCCACATATCCATCACAGCCCGGTTGATCTGACACCTGGTGAAGATACTTGTCCAATTTCCTCTTGAAGACTTCTGCACTTGTCCCAGTAGTGTTTCTGATATCTTCTGGAAAGATATTGAATAGTCTTGGACTACGAACATTGTTAGTATTCCCTTATTGTGCCCATTGCGCCCCTCCTTTTTACTGAGTTTATTTTGCACTTCCTCATATCTCTCACTGTATCAGATTTTTTTTTTTTTTTTTTTTTTTTTTTTTAAGAAAATCCATTGAGAGTCATGAAAGGCATAAACTGGGGGGAGGGACTAAATTGAGATGCACAACGGAAAATAGTTATAAATATTGATATAAATGAGTTGATACAATTATAAAAGACAAAAGTTGAAACTGTGTTTTCAAGTTGATTAAATTATGATTTAGAAAAGGCCTCGGAGAGCAAAGATTGGGCAGTGAATTTGAATATGAATGGAATAAATTGCTAAGTAGCGTCATTGAAAGGAATTGTTTATGCAGTTTTAAAAATGGTTTTGATGCGTGTGTGAGTATGAGTGGGCGAGTCATTGTTTTATTACCTTAACTTCCTTGGGAGATCTCACCTTCAGTGTCTTTCAGTTTCCTGCAATTCTGCTACTAATGCTTTTTTATTTTTAAATTAGTTATGCAAAATTAGGATGAATTAAGTAAAATTACATAACACTATAAAAATGTATATCTGACCTCGTATAAAAAAGTGTGCGAGGCGTCATTGATGGCATTGGCCGAGATAAACCATTTCAGTCTCCATGATTGTCACCTGTTTTGCGATAATCAGTTGGAGTTATGACTGGTTTAGCATGAGTCAGTAGGCCTACTGCAGTGCTTTTTCGTATGTTCATGTGTTCCTGTATGAGGTTTGGAATTAAGAAGTGAATGGGTGAGAAGTTGTTTAATAACTAAACTGGTAATATAGACGTATCGCATCAGTATATTTATTTGTCGGATCCCTTTACATCCCTTATTATATCTGAACACTAGAGGTTGTTTTCGGTTTCGCATTTTCCCCATTATGCAAGAAATTACCTCAAATTTGTGCGTATTATGGATTATAAAGTGAGTTTTCTAACATATTAGATGATTGCGTTTCTTTTGTAGTATATCAAAAAGTCAGGGAGGGTGTTGGTATGGTGATAAATGAAATGGAAGTTATTAAGTCCAGAAGACTGGTTGAAATATTGGTGGTACAAGGGGTTACAGGGCTTGGCATGAGTAGGTTTGTGAGAGCGACGCAAATGTGGTGAGTGGAGCAAACACTGGTGGGTTTAAAGAAGCTTTTGCTTGGGGCAACGCCCTTAAAGTGGGATATACTCTCCTGTTCCCACACTAGTACACCAGTAACCTCGTATATTAGATCTCCATCATATCGACACTAAGTGTACGAGTCTCCACCATACCCACGCCCGGTGTTGCAATGTCCACCATGCCCACATTTTTCTGTTTACCTGTTGATAGTTCCTGAGATCATCGCCCCTACAGCCCTGTTTCAAACCAGGTCTCCTGGTTAGTCAAACTTGTTGCTTGCAGCATGCCCGACGAAGGCACCACAGCTCGACTCATCAGGGATGGTTTGGCGCATTATGTTAATGGAACCATTGTTAATTATCTTTATATATAAACGGAGGTTTTGAAAAGTGTTGAGTACTTTGTTAATCTCTTATTGAACTTAATGCAGCTCAGCATTTCATTGAAGGTATTTTGCAGATCAACCACACCTCACGATCTTGTAAGGGTTTTTGCACCTTGCGGAATTTGAATTAGTCCCTCCGGTATTTTACAGATATAAATTATGATACATCTTGTGTGCGTTCCAGGGGGTAGTGGTGCCAGTTGTGGGGGTTATAGTGGCAGTGTTTGTGGCATTGATGACGTCAGTTGTGGTCTTGGTATTGGTGGAGCGTGATGGTGATTGTGGTGATGAAACTTCCTCATCTTTCCTACAGTTATGCACCTGGTATACGTTCCTAACTCCTTTCTGTTCCCACACACACACACACACACACACCTTACTGATCTAATTTGTCAAGGGAAATTAGATCAGTGCCTGTATGTTACAAGTGCCAGATCATCAGTTTCTGTGTATGTTTGAGAACTGCTGGCAGCAATAGCCTGGTTTATCAGGCAGTCAACAAGAAATTCTGATAGGCTCGACAGTGAGGGTACACACTTACAAACTAACATAAGTATGTTTGACACAACGTGTTCACCACACAAACACCGCAACACACAAGCACAACTTACCACACCTCATTATGCACTAGTTGTTTATAAGTAGTATTTTGTTCTCTGGAGAATTGTGTAAATTTCCTGTGGCACGGGTCTTAAATGACAGCCCGCTGAGTTGAGCTTTTGGTCACTTGACAGAGGTCTTCCGCTTGTAGGTCTTAAACTGACTCACATGGGTTTAGCGCTCTTTAATACAATAGTGGGTCTGTATGACTCATTGTTACCCTGGAAATGACTCATGAAATCATAATAACACGATTGCAAACAACCCGTGGTACGGATGGGGGTTGGAACTCATGGCAAGTGAATTGTAAACTCCAGTTCACAGTGTAAACCACTGGGCCAGCTGGCTACAATAAGATTCATCCAGCTAGGTATGTTTATACACCATAGGGAGGTTAACATGGGCTCCTGGTACATGTTAACCTCCCTACGCTATATAAATATACTTGGATGAATCTTACAGCCATCTGGCCCAGTGGCTTAGGCAACTCACTTGCAATGAGTTCTAGCCCCATCCGTACCGTGATTTGTTTGCCATGTAAATATCGCCCCCAGCCACCATCCAGCACTTATGATTCTTTAAAATACAATTATCATCATGAGGTGAGGGATACCAGGCACTGGGTCATCTTAAGGACCAGGCGGTTCAGTTCCAGCGATGAGCGCTTCATTAATAACCTGGAGACTTATCGCTCTTTTAAATAGTACAGAAGCTTCCGTTATTGTTAAAATTTATTGTGACATGTAGCTTGTAATTTATTGGTTAACACTTATAGCCAGTGGCTTGTAGCTGTGATTCATGACTTGTAGCCTGTGAATTATAGCCTGTGGTTTGTAGCCTGTGATTTATGACTTGCAGCTTGTGACTTGTAGCCTGTGACGTGTAGCCTGTGACTTGTAGCCTATGACTTACAATCTGTGACTTATAACTTTTGACTTGTAATCTGTGACTTTTAACCTGTGACTTGTAGCCTGTGACTTATAGCCTGTGACTTGTGGCCTGTGACTTGTAACCTGTGACTTGTAACCTGTGACTTATAGCCTGTGACGTGTAGCCTGTGACGTGTAGCCTGTGACTTGTAGCCTGTGACATTATATTAGGACCGTAAAACAGAGCAGTTCTAGTATCTGGCGCTGTGGCAAGTTAGAAAACTTATTATCTGGAGGACTTCCTGACCAGGCGAACTAACAGGCAAGTCTTGGAAACCCTACTTTACAACGTGCAAGAGGTGGCGCAGTAGGACGTGGACGAGGTGGTGCGCGAAGTGGTGCACGCAGTGGATGGCAGGAGTGTGTGGGAGTGAGGGGTAAGGAAGCCAGGGCTCATTTCTCGGCCTTGCCAAACTGACTTGACACGCTCACATCACAACTTCGGCCACACTTGAGTCCACCTCCATCCTTTTACCTCTTCAGGTCCCTTCTAAACTCTCCTCTCGCGCAAGCACCACGAGCAAACGCTTGCACGCATACACACACGCGCACAAACACACACGCGCACAAACACACACGCGCGCACACACACACACACACACACACACACACACACACACACACACACACACACACACACACACACACACACACACACACACACACACACACACGCACACGCACGCACGCAAATACAACAGGCCTAGTGTCTAATCGACATGTGCCTAGGACAAAATGGTAACTAACTCACACACTAGAGCAAAGGTCCAGCACAGGTAATCTAGTCATCACCTCAGCCGCACCTTCATAGTGCCGGATCTTATGACAAAGACTTGTGTCAACTAATTTTCTCTCACTAATAAACTAACAACAACATTCTGTACCGGTTGTATCCCCCTCCCGAGCGTCTTTATTTGGAAGGCTTATAAATCTAAATTAGGTATATGTATTTCTGTCATGTGTTCTTAGCTTGTTGACAGTTGTATACTAAAGCGTGCTGTAAGTTAAGCCTTTATTAACTTCCTCTCCTAATATTTTTCTATCTGTCATATTTGGGTATCTTGCAGAAATATTATTTTATTTCACAGTTAAGTTTTGTACCAAGAACTGAGAATCAATGCTCAGTTGCATGAAGTCTAGAGTATTTGTTGTTGGTGGGTCTTGAGAGGTGTAGCCACAGGCGCAAGCTTTATAACATTAATTGTGTATTTTAAAGTGGTATAAAATACTGACAGGTTATTAGGTAAGACACATATGCAACAGTTAGTTTGAGGTGGTCAGTCCCTCAGCCTGGAGAAGAGTATTTTTCCATTGTTTCATACTGTGAGTGAGGGACTGACCACTTCAAAACTACATCTTTAAGGGTAATGGTCTGATTACATCGTCTTCTTATCTCTTCTGCTTCTATCAACTTTTCAGTACTCGACAGAAGCAGCCTACTATGTAGGCGAAACGTTTCAAAATAAAGATACCTAACTGTTACATATGTGTCCTACCTAACAACATTAATTGTGATTTCTCGACTACACGTGTGGGTGGCAGGGATGACTGGCGCAGTATTAGATTACACTACAACACTTGTTTTGAAGTGTAGGTGTGTAGAAAAGTTGCTTAACGAGTATACGTGCTGGTGAATACTGTGGTAGTGTGCATATGTTGGCAACCTTGTTAGCTTTATGAAGTACGAGTTACATCCACGTGTGGGCAACCACACTATATACCTACACCACTACACCAACACTGATGCATGATAACTCACACCTACACCACTACAACACATATTTATTATTAAATATTCGCCGGTATTCTCCCGGCCCGGGCCTTTTCCAAGTGGTGGCCCGGCCTTGGCTCCCTCTTGAGAGAGTGTTTGAGACCTAAGTCTCCCATGGGAGGAGGCACAAGTACCTCCTCATCTTTGGGACCAACTGTCCCCAGGCCTAGCCACAAGCTAGGCCTCTCTGGTCTGCCATCCCCGCCCCAAGGGGACTAATGGGAATGACAGTCTTATGAGCTAAAGGCTCGGGCTCAGGCACCTACCCTACCCTAGAAGGGTTAGGCATGGTGTCGATCACTACAACACTGATGCAAGATAACATATATCTACACCACTACAAAACTGATGCATGATAACTTACACCTACACCACTACATCAACACTGCAAGATAACATACATCTACACCACTACAACACTGCAAGATAACATACATCTACACTACACCAACACTGATGCAAGATAACATACACCCGCACCACCACTACATCTCTGGTACAAGATAACTTACACCTACACCATCATTACATCACTGGTGCAAGATAACTTACACCCGCACCACCACTACATCTCTGGTACAAGATAACTTACACCTACACCATCATTACATCACTGGTGCAAGATAACTTGCACTCACACCACCACTACATCATTGATACAAGATAACTTACACTCACACCACTACATCACTGTTGCAAGATAACTTACACTTACACCACCACTACATCACTGGTACAAGATAACTTACACCTACACCACCACTACATCACTGGTACAAGATAACATACACCCACACCACCACTACATCACTGGTACAAGATAACTTACACCCACACCACCACTACATCACTGGTACAAGATAACTTACACTTACACCACCACTACATCACTGGTACAAGATAACTTACACTTACACCACCACTACATCACTGGTACAAGATAACTTACACCCACACCACCACTACATCACTGGTACAAGTTAACTTACAACCACTACATCACTGTTGCAAGATGACTTACACTTACACCACCACTACATCACTGGTACAAGATAACTTGCACCTACACCACCACTACATCACTGATACAAGATAACATACACCCACACCACCACATCACTGGTACAAAATAACTTACACCCACACCACCACTGCATCACTGCAAGATAACTTACACCTACACCACCACCATATTTGACACTACACTCCCTCTCATGTATTTCACATTACACTCACTTTCATGTATTTGACATTACACTCCCTCTCATGTGTTTGATAGTACACACACACACACTCACACCCTTACAACTTCGTCCCACTGTCATACTACTGTTTACTCTCACACCTTGCAAGTTACTCACATTCTCACACCTCGCCTCCACATATCTACTGCCTTTCTTTCAACTCTCACACCCCTTCTACTCTAAAACCTCTCCTACTCCCAACATCTTTACACAACCTACCTATTCATACCCACAACTCTACTACTTGTACCCACAACTCATACTCATAACCACGACTCTCCTCATATAAACCCTTCTGTTCATACCTGCAACCCTCCTACTCATGCCCACTCCCCTCGTACTCATTCCCACGCCCCTCCTGTTCACACCCACTTTTGAAACACCCCCAGATCCCACACTTATCTGACTCACTTCCACTCTCCTCTATGTCATTCTGATACATGAAAATCATTCACATACTTCTGCAACGTGCACTCGCACTCAGTCCATTGATAGTTACTTAAGTAAGTATAATAAATAGTCAAACTCAGGGCTACCATAGTTACCAAACACAGTGCCAGTATCCATTATTATTCAACCTTCATCCAGCAGATGTATTATTGCAGTAACGATTAAAAAAAAAGTTTTCAAGACGAAACTGGGTCATTGCCTTCAACAGCTGCCGTATCAACCAGATTGTAATGGCTGTGTGGGTTTCCATGCCCCTAACAACAACAGCCTGGTTGATTAGGTAGTCCACATACAAGACAGATTTCAGGTAGGCCGGGTTGCGGGGGTAGGAACCGATGGCAGCCATGTTCCATGAAATAAGTCTTCCCTCTGAATAGAACTGACTTTCTTTTTGCACGCATTACGTTTTGCTGATTTCCGCGCCATTTAAAAAATACAATTTTTTTTTATTGCAGGTTAGGTTAGTCTATATTTGTGCAGTTAAATATTAATAAAGAAATAGCTTGAACTGGCGGTCTGCGTCTGGCAGTGCAGGTTATATTGTATTTCTTTGAGCGTTAGTATTACCATGCTTCATTTTTACAAATAATAATTATAATAATAATAATCTTTATTTCTACAAGTACATGAGGAAGGTATACAGGCCTAGCTGACATCAATGAAATACTACTGTATAGAAAACCCCCTTGTTATGCAGGAGGAAAATGAGGTAATCAGTCCCTCAACCTTGATATTGATGGACTGACCACATCGACTCAAGGTTGAGGGACTGATTACCTCATTCTCCTGTTCTTCACGTTTCTCCATTGTATGGACTGATGAAGCCACTGTGTGGCGAAATGTTTCCTCAATAAAGATACCCAAGAGTTGCATATGTGTCTAATTTATCAAGCAATAACCTTAAACCAAGACAGCAATGCCTAAGCGTACGTAATAAGGCTAACAGATTACTGGGATTTATATCAAGAAGTGTAAGCAACAGAAGTTCAGCTGTTATATTACAGCTTTATACACCATTAGTAAGGCCTCACCTAGATTATGCAGCTCAGTTCTGGTCTCCATATTACAGAATGGACATAAATTCGTTAGAAAACATTCAGCGCAGAATGGCTAAATTAATACATAGCATTAGAAATCTTCCTTATGAAGAAAGATTGAAGACCCTTAATTGCATTCACTTGTAAGACGAAGAGTGAGGGGAGACATGATCGAAGTGTATAAGTGGAAGATGGGTATCAATAAAGGGGATATAAATAAGGTCTTGAGGTTATCTCTCCAAGAGAGAACCCGCAATAATGGATTCAAATTAGACAAGTTCAGATTTAGAAAGGATATAGGAAAGTATTGGTTTGGAAATAGGGTAGTTGATGAGTGAAACAGTCTACCTAGTTGGGTTATTGAGGCTAAAACCTTGGGTAGTTTCAAATTAAGGTGAGTGGGACTTGCATATGAGTGGATAGAGTTATCAGAGCTTATTTCTTGGGTGGCATTGAAAATTGGGCTGGGCAAATGTTTTGCGATGAAAGGTTTAAAAAACCGACAAGTTGAAGATTGAGACACTTATGCAACGTATGGGAGTCTTTATTCAGGAAACGTTTCACCACACAGTGGCTTCATCAGCCCAATACAAAGCAGAACGGTATAAGGAGAGGAGTATGAGGTAATCAGCCCCTCAGCCTGGAGTCGATGTGTTCAGTCCATCAGTCTTGTAGAATGTAAAGCCATAGACGTGGCTTATTTACTGTAGTCAGGTGAGGCGAAGCAGGAGGAGGTGGGGTCATAGTGGTACCATCCACTATTCGAAGCAGGTCTTCGTCTAAAGGTTGGACAAGTTTTGAAGAATTTTTTTGTATCAAGATCCCATGATGATGCAGTGTCTGACAGTTGTGATGAATGGTTTAAAAAAAAACGACAAGTTGAAGATTGAGACACTTATGCAACATACGGGAATCTTTATTCAGGAAACGTTTCACCACACTGCATCATCATGGGATCTTGTTTATATTTTTTCCACCACTGCCATGTGAGTGATATCGCTTAAAAATACAGCCTGATTCCCAAATATTTATGTAAGGGTGCGTTGTTCCAGTCTTACACATTTACGAAGTAATCTGCTACTTCAGTCTGGTAATTTAGTGTAACAAACATTGTGCACTTGTTCTTCATCTGATGGTATTCGAATTCATTGTTCAAATATTTACATTTAAATACAAAATGTGAAGTAAAATGTTTGCTTATTATATCGAACATTAAACTATGATTTCATCATTAGTAAAATTTAAAGTAATTGAAGAAAATATAAAGTAATTGTAATTTGATATTTTCTTATCAGATGATGGTAATTGTTATATATCTACCCTGTGAAGTATTCCATGGTGGCATTTTTAGTTGCTTCAGCAAAGGCCATTTAAACTGCATTTATATTTCAAAGCTTCAATGATTTTTGCCATAATGTAAAAGAGATATGCATGGTCGTCTTGTTTTGAAGTAAAGTTGATGTTGCTTGTATAGCCCTTGCTTCCCCCCCCCCAAAAAAAAAAAAAAAATAAGTTTACGTCTTAGTACCCTCTCAAAAAATTTATAATGTTTAATATTGATACTACTGGTCTAATAATTTACCGCTGCTTTGCTGCCGTTACTATGAAATGGAGCAATGTCTGCACTTTTTAGGACCTCTAGGATTTCTCCTGGAAATTGGTATTTCTCCAAAGTAAACAGAATGCCAAAAAGTCGCAGTTTTCTCTTGTGCATATTCTCTACATATGTAATTATTTTTTCTTCTTCCTGGAACTTTTCAAATATTATTCATCTCTGTCTCATATCTGGGATACACCTTTTTTGGTGTATATATTTTGGTAGAATTATTTGATAATCTAAATGTGCGAGGAGAAACAGGTGCATTTAAATTAATCTTCCATTACTTTTAATAGCTTCGAGTTGTCATAAATTTTAGTACCAGTTCCTACAGTGTATTCGGTGATCTTGATATTTAGTAAAGTTACTCTTCTGTCAGCGAATGATTAAATATTTACCTTAAAGATTTTTATCCAAAGAAAAATTTCACTTCCAGCTGTGTAGATGATAGGATGTGGCTGTCTCTCAGAGTGGTGCAACACTAGAATGAGATTCAGGAAGACCTAGTAAGCGCTTTATCCCATAAAAAAAGAAAAATAATTGAAGAACTGAGCCTGTTCTTCCCTTCTTTGGATCGAACCTGATTGCATCCTATTATGGATATTATGGAGGCGCTATATGACTGCTACGAGCTTAGCGCTTCCAATTGTTTATAATATTAATAATAATATAATAATAATAAGTACAGTGCCTGCACTCTGAAGGAGGGGTGTTAATGTTGCAGTTTAAAAACTGTAGTGTAAAGCACCCTTCTGGCAAGACAGTGATGGAGTGAATGATGGTGAAAGTTTTTCTTTTTCGGGCCACCCTGCCTTGGTGGGAATCGGCCAGTGTGATAATAAAAAAAAATAATAATAATGTACGATAAATTAAACATGGAATACGGAAAATCTAAAGCATAATTCGGATCCGTAACTTTGAATAATAAATCAAATTTGTCTCAAGCACCTTGTTATCAAAAGAGTCAGGTAAGTGTGGAAAATACAGATCAGGTGTACAAGAGCATGTTGAGACAGGTGTTCATCAGCAAGTGTGTAGATTACCACACGTGTGCGCCTGTAAGTAAACTGTAAATCGGGCGATAATCTTGTTAAAGCAAGCTTTAAGTTCTGTAATAAAACGGTACCAGTGAATCTTAGACAAATCATTACGAGTGGATGAGAAGAAAGGAAGAGTATGCACGTGCAGGTGAGTGAGCGTGCAGGGAACCGGAGATGTAGTGGTGGTGTAGAGGCCGACGCCACACTAGCTGCGCTATTGATGTTCCATTCCCGCCTCACCTTTGCCATTTCGGGAAGCACTCAGCCCATGGCCAGTACACTGCATCGTTGCTCTTATAGCGTCTAAATTTGTTCTTGGATACAATGTGATCCTTTGATTTATTTAATGGGTGGATACCTAGCACGGGTATACCAGCAGTTGCTTAGTAACTGTTAAGGTCATCATGGCTAAAACCAGCATCGGGCGACATTTTCCCATATTTAAAATATATCTGGTAAGCTGAGAAAAGATTGTAGCTTCCAGGTTGCTTGATTGTGCTCACCTCTTCATGGGTCGCCAGCGTTGGTGGGCGGGACCACAACACTCCCCTCAGCCGTAGCATGACACTAAGGACGACGACCCACCCATGTCGCTTGTCTCTCATGTTCATGACTGCAATAACCCCTTCCCCCTCTAGACACCACTCTCAGCTACTATATATACCTATCTACTCTCTCAGCTACTACCTACACCTGCCCACCCTCCAGGCATCACTTTTTCAGCTACTACCTACACCTACCCACCCTCCAGACATCACACTCTCAGCTACTACCTACACCTACCCACCCTCCAGACATCACACTCTCAGCTACTACCTACACCTACCCATCCTCCAGATACACACTCTCAGCTACCTACACCTACCACCCTCCAGACTCAACCTCGCTAACTACTACACCACCCACCCCCAGACTAACTCTCAGCTATACTAACTACCCATCCTCCGATAACTACTATTCGCTGCTACACAGTACGTGCAAATTGAACAAGGTAATTTTGTGATTTCTCATTTTTATCTCCATTTATATGTATTTTTCTTTTCTTTTCAGAAGAGTTTGCTACCGACTTCTGGCAACGATCTAGCTGTGGTGTTACCCTGCGACTCTCCTCAGTGCTACAACAGCTGTTGTTCTGTAAGGCTATTCCTGCAAGTGGTGTTCCATGAGTGAATGTGGTTTCACCAAATTCTCCCCTTCAGTTAATGATTACTGCTGAAATTCATGATGGATGTTCAACCTATGAAGAGTATAAGTATTGTAGCTCTTACAGATCGCCGAAAATTTCAGCCTAGCAAAGTCAAATGTTAGTCAGATTCTGAGAGAGCTGACAACACTGGTGATTGTGGAGCGCTACCTGGAGGTTACCTGGAGGTTATTCCGGGGATCAACGCCCCCGCGGCCCGGTCCATGACCAGGCCTCCCGATGGATCAGGGCCTGATCAACTAGGCTGTTACTGCTGGCCGCTCGCAGTCCAACGTACGAGCCACAGCCCGGTTGATCCGGCACTGACTTTAGGTATCTGTCCAGCTCTCTCTTGAAGGCAGCCAGGGGTTTATTGGCAATTCCCCTAATGCTTGATGGGAGGCTGTTGAACAGTTTTGGGCCCCGGACACTTATGGTGTTTTCTCTTAGTGTACCAGTGGCGCCCCTACTTTTTATTGGGGGCATTTTGCATCGCCTGCCCAGTCTTTTACTTTCGTAGGGAGTGATTTCTGTGTGCAGATTTGGGACCATTCCTTCCAAGATTTTCCAAGTGTAGATTATGATATATCTCTCCCTCCTGCGTTCCAACGAGTACAAGTCAAGTGCTTCCAAGCGTTCCCAGTAGTTAAGGTGCTTGAGGAAGATGTGGAAGTAAATGCAAGGCAACACCTCGCGATGATAAGGTTATCATAAATAGTGTAAAGGATCCCAAGAAAATCAGCAAAGATATACAGAGAGATTTGGCTTCAGTTGACGTAAATGTTGATTCTTCAACTATTCGACGAAGGCTCCTTGAAGTTGGCAGAACTGCCAGAAAGTCGGTAAAGAAACAATTATTTATTGCTGTTATGAAGAAAAAACGGCAGCGGTGGGCACTTGAATATAAGGGATGGACGACAGATAAATGGAGAAAAGTTACATTTTCAGATAAGGCGCTTTTTGAAATACATGGGTACAGATCAGTAGTAGTAGTGAGATGGAGCAAATACGAACCTCTTCCGATTGAACACATTCAATAAGTGCCAAACCACCCACCAAAGATGTTTTGAGTTAGTTTTACTGCTTAAGGTCCTGGGCGGCTTGTCATTGATGACGGAACGATGAACAGTGACAAATACAAGGCAATCCTGGCAACTCATTTGCTTCTCATTGTGGATAGAGACTACTGATGGAGAAGGGATTTTTTTCAGTAGGATGTCATACTTCCAGAAGAATATGACATTCTAAGCGTTCTAAATTGGCTTGGAAACTCTCTGTACCTCAGCCCAATTGAAATCTGTGGGCAATAACTAAGTGCAGGATCGCGAAACAGGACTGTTCAATTGTGGAGAAGCTAATTGCTGCTGTTATTAGGACCAGGTACTCCGACGAAGAACTTGTCAAAATGTGTTCAACATTCGTTGATTCTATGCCAAAGCATGGAGCAGTACTTATAAAAGCATAGGGTAGTCATATCTCTTATTAAATCAACTATCTGTCATATCATTGTTGTGTATTTTTCAAATAAACATTAATTTTACAAATGTCTTCTTTCATCACTGTCCTAATTAATTTGCACACTACTATACACCTCCCCACCCTCCAGAGACCACTCTCTCGGGTACTACCTACACCTACCCACCCTCCAAACACCACTCTCAGATCCTACCTACACCTACCCACCCTCCAAACACCACTCTCAGATCCTACCTACACCTACTCACCCTCCAGACACCACTCTCAGCTACTTCCTACACCTGCCTATGCAGATTTTGCAAAGACGTTTGACAAATGTGGTCATGAGGTGATGGCATAAAAAATGAGGAGGCCTGGTCACAGACCGGGCCGCGGGGGCGTTGACCCCCGGAACTCTCTCCAGGTAAACTCCAGGTAAATAGGCATAACGGGGAAGGTAGGCAGATGGATTTTCAAGTTTCTGACAAATAGCACACAAAGAGTAGTAGTAAACTGAGCAAAATCCAGCATTAGCGATGTGAAAAGCTCAGTACCCCAAGGCACTGTTCTGGCGCCTCTTCTGTTTCTTATTCTCTTAGCAAGCATAGATAAAAACACCCGTCACAATTTTGTATCATCATTGGCAGATGACACCAAAGTAAGCATGAAAATCACCTCAGTAGAAGACTGAAAAAGTGCAGGGAGATATAAATAGGGTTTTCCAGTGGGCAGTGGAGAATAACATGACGTTCAGTGATGATAGCGTCCAGCTGTTTAGATAAGGAAAGAATGAAGAACTGAAAAGGGACACTGTATACAAAACTCAGGATCATCAAATACAACAAAAGGAACACTTGAAAGACATGAGAGTAATTGTATCGGCTGACCTTTCTTTCAAAGAACACAATAAGGCAAATGTCACGACAGCCAGGAAGATGAAGAGGCGAATAATGAAAATTTTCAAAACAAGGGAAATAGTGCCAATGGTGAGTTTTCAAATAGCTTGTAATCTCTCGTTTAGAATATTGTTTAGTATTGACGTCCACGTTCACCCCAGGAGAGAGATCAGAGCTGGAACAGATATAGATTATTTACGTTCCTCATACAACCAGTAAAGCATTTAAATTACTGTACTTGTCGACTTCGCAGCTCAAGAGGTAAGATTGTGTTACGTCAAAGTTTGTCGCGAAATTTTTTATATATAGTGTGACAAAGTTGAGCGTTAGGAATGTGTGTTTATATCTACTAACAACAAAAATAGGGCTGGCACTAATTGTATTTTTATTATAAATGTGTAAATCAAATAAATTTAGCATTATTATGAGGCAGTACTTATTGATAATTATGCTTCCAATATATCCACTGACATTAATCCTTAGTCGTTTGTTGTTAGCTAATGCTATGATAAATTCTGTTAAAACTGTAAATATGAGCTTTATGCCTCTTGAAGGGGATTTTATTCGGATTATTAACTCAGTGTTAATAACCCATAAAAGCTCAAGAATGTCACTCTGGCCTCTTTCGATTCTCTTCTCTAGCATGTGACCCATGAGTCTGGTAACACCCAGGTACCTGCTTATTGCTGTGACCAGGGGTGTAAGGGAACATGATCAACGTTTCCCCTTTGATGAGATCGAATCTATGTAAAGTAAAAGGACACAAGTGCAACTAATGTGACATTTATTGTGGCAACGTTTCGCTCTCCAGGAGCTTTATCAAGCCATTGGAGAGCAAAACGTTGCCACAATAAATGTCGCATTAGTTGCACTTGTGTCCTTTTACTTTACATATTGTCGGTAATTCTACCAACTTTATTACAGATCGAATCTAGGTCATTTAGATGTAAGCAAAAAAGCGCCACCGTAATTACATGTGGTTTTACAGATAGTATTAATTTCTTTGGTGGTTGCAATACATACCTGGTCGTCTAAGTATGCAGATTAACCTAGAATAACCCAAAGAGTAACTAATTTCTGTGGGGGATCATAAATATATGGTCCATTGTAGTATGTGCATGCACACTGTTTGCTAAGATGATGGCTGTTTATATTTATATACTTACAAGGATATAAATTTTATAAAAAAAATATTGAATGTGTTATCATCATCGTATAATCACAAATGACACCTGTCAAGCTTCACATTTCGCGCGCTCTTATGCTCGGGAGTGGCTAGCAGACGAAATACTCGGAAAATAAGTCCCGATTTGTTTACCTGTAAATATTATCTACTTTTGGAGTATAATAAACTATTATGCGTGCATTGAGTCTAAAATATTTACATTTTGACCAGCCGGTAATATTGTAACTTTAGCAAAGGTGAATTAGATGAAATTGAAGAGTGTTTTGGTTTTGGTTAGGGGAAATATTTCCCAGGGAGGTGAGTGAGGTGCCAGTGGGGGGGCCGCGGTCTCACTCAGCTCTGGCCCTTCTTTGTCTCCATCTGTTCCCAATTGATCATGGAGTGAGTGGGGAGTGCGTGCTACCTCTGTGATAGCGCAATTGTTTTATTGTAAATATTGAAAGAGCTCTGAAAATTTGTTGTCATTTTGAATTAAGCATGCGGGAGTTAAATGAAGAGATGGGAGTACTTTTAAGTATCCTTAAAGCGCGGGGAAAACGATGCCAAAAAAAAAATTAGCGTGCTGAGCGGGAGCCATGTTTGGGTCCCATTCTTTTATACGTAAACCTCAAGCTTTTTACCTCCGTTCGTTCAAAATGTTTCATAAGAGAGATTTTTTTATGATATTTGTGGGAAAGCATGCGGTGTGTTCAACGTTACTGTCATTAAGATGTTTGCAAGTGGCGGGAAAGGGGTGGGGAAAAGTTTTGGGGTCGTGACTCCCGTGGCGATGCCCTGTTGGGTGATACAGCCTTTTGTCGGGGGCCTCTAAACTGTTTTACCTCGTCTGATAACCTTTTGTATTAATTATTTTGTAATAATGTAGTGAAGCAAAAATAACAAAATGATGTTTTAGGGCAAAAATTTGGGGAGTGTATCGAAGGGATACCGGTTGTTTTCACTTGCGGAACCAGGTGTTTTGGGGGTCCATTTATTGGATGTTCATTTAAAAAACCACCACTAACATTTTTGTATAGGACTGGTATTTATTTTTCTTTTTCCATGGCCATAATTAAGTGGGAATTAAAATACAATCGAGTACTGACTTGAAAATATATGAAGCATAACAGTTAAACCTCCAAAAAACATGACAAAACTAGTGTGGGGAAATTTTCCCTCTTATTTGTTCACATTTTTTACGATCTGTTAGTTATTAGCTTTGTTAAAAGAAAGTAGTCCCCGTAGAAAAAGCGAGTTGCGTTGTAAAGCGTCTAATATTTATACCAGGATAAACTCGTTTACAGGGACAGATAAGCACACACAACGGTTAGGATTCAGGGAAAAATGTCACGTTTTTTAAGGATTGTTGAGTTTATCTTGGGGATTGATTATTTTTTGACGCGCACAATTTTCCCCCTTTAAACTGAGTCCATTATAAATAAAAAAAAGGCACAATACCCGACTGAAACATCACAACTCGACATAGAAAAGGGGAGCTTACGACGACGT